>CM060732.1:27447052-27620552 GCA_030704615.1 Takakia lepidozioides | reverse complement strand
ACGAGAACTGGCTCGGCAAAGAAGGCACTCTTCAACCCCCCAGGGGGGCACCCTTTCGAGCCGGTGGAAATGAAGAGGCCGAAAGTGGCTCCCGAAACTGTAGTCCAGTGTGTAAATGAGAGTTTCTTGGCGGCTTTGGATGGACGGGCAGCCAAGTTGGCATACCTGAAGACCATGGAGGGTCTGAAGGGCAGAGCACTGAAGAAGGCGACTGCCGAAGAGCCTTCCGACACCCCAGGATTTCAGAATATGGTCTCGTTCTTTGAGAGGGTGTGTGCAGACAAGGATTGTAGGAGGGGCGGAAATGCCACCGAGTGGTCTTGCGATATGATCATCTTGGATATTCCGGACGGAGAGCCTGTGGAAGGACTGCAAGCTTTGCCATCTTGGAACAGGTACTCGGAGGACTTTTGGAAGAAAGGATTCGGGCTTGCCCGCATGGTGTTGGACGACAGAGGCTGTGTGGTTGTCCTGGCGAGCAGAGGAAAAAACACTCAGACAGGAATTGCGAAGTGGACCCGCAAGAGCGCCGTCCCGATTCTGAAAAAGAAGTGGACGTGCATCAACACACTGGGCCTTCGGTCGGAAGGGAAGAAGGTGATTACGACACTGGCACTCGTCCATTCATTTGCTTGGGTGTTTTCAAATGCGGTGCCGCATTCGGTTTCTAATCGTTTTCCCCCTGTGTATGCAGACGAAGCAGTTCGATGCATACTGCTTTGTGAAGGAGAACTCCACCTTTGCTTTCCGGAAGGAGGGAGGAAAGGTTGACCCGAACTGCGACCCACTCGATTACGACGTTCTGTTCAACAACGTTCCCAAGGAACTTCTCCCTCATAGCCTCACTTCAACGGAACCCCTGCGGTACTCACGGACTCGGAGCCCTGCCTTCATTCAGACAATTATGGAGACATGCACAGACGTGGAGGGCACAGTGCTCGACCTCATCTGTGGGACAGGTATGCAGAATCTTGATCTATGCTGTTCTGCAAATTCTCGTTAGGATGTAGTTCGCAACATCTGAAGCGCCATGTGGTAATGTGTGGATGGCATTGTAACAGGTGCCTCAATGTGGGCTGGGCGGTTTTCCGACCGGCACCTCTTTGCCTACGAGGAGGATTCATCCGTGTGGGGATCCCATCTGGAGGGGCTGCAACGGAATGTGAAGGCTCCCGACAGAGCGGAAGTCTCCTCGGATTCGTCGGAGTCCGAGGAAGACACAGTGGACATTGATGCGGAGGAGAACCCGGAATACGAGTGAGTGCAAACATTGTAAGTTTGCAAAGCCTTCTGGGTCATTTATGTCAAACGAATTTCCCGACTGTGGTTCTCATTAGTCTCGTTGATGATTGTCATGTGCAGGATTGCAGGGTCCGGGTCGAAACATGTAGGGCCTACACTTCCTGCCAGGAAGAATGTCCCGTTCTTTGCGAGGGCCGATTCATGACGAGCCCGGTGAGGGACTACTCCCTTCCTAGTTATGCAGCTAAACTCGCAAATACAGTGATTAGAAGAAGTGAGAATCCCAGTAAAGTAGAGCAGATTTTGGAGAGGGCTAGGGAGGACAGAAGGATAAGGAAAGAGTTGGCAGCAGCTCAGACAGGTAGACGGGTACGAAAGTACATATGTGATTCAGCGGATGAGAGCGACGCAGACAGGGAGGAAGACGACCCAACGGAGGTGAGATGGACAGTTCCGCAAGGGGAAGATGGGATTTTCGAAAGCCTGGCCAACGAGCAGTCCGCTGGAGATGAGAGAGGCACTGAGGGGGTGGAGGATGAGCAGGACAGTCTAGAACAGGATGAGGATTCGGATGATTTTCAAGATTAATAGAATTTTAATGAAGTCTCTGTAAATGTAAATTCTCTTCCAGAGTATATAAAGGAAATTCTGCCCGACATTCGTGACCCCTCTCCAGTGTGCATTCCAGCCACACAATCGCCCAAACCACGACGCTCCCAAAATCAGAAATGGGGCACCGCATTTCCAAAACAGGGGAGGGACTAAATTTTCCATTTCAATGTTGGCATAGTAAAAAGTAATCTGAATTGGAAATGCGGTGCCGCATTTCCAAAATTTCCTTTGTCCACACGCCAGTTTTGGCCTCTCCCGCTCATCGCATGGATGCCACCACGCTTACAGAGGTCGAACAAGGAGGTCGAACAAGGAGGTCGAGATGGCGGGATTGAAAATGCGGTGCCGCATTTCAGTATTGGGGATGGTCGTTGTTCGAACTGCAGGCCCATCAGCAAAAAATTGGCACCGCATTCCATTGTAAAAAAAAGTCGCTGATGGACATGGAAATGCGGCGCCGCATTTCCAGAATGGACATCGCAATTTGTCCATTTGCAGACCCTCTCTCGGAAATGCGGTAACGCATTCCATCGCGCTGGTCGGAAATGTCACACTTTTCGAAGTGTTGTACGGAAATGCGGCACCGCATTCCCTTGTCCAAAAAGAAGTTTCCATTGCCAAGCTGGAAATGCGTCGCCGCATTTGCAATGCCAACCTCGTTTTTGATCATTTATAGACCCGTGTTGGTATTTCGTGTACCTGGACGGAAATGATGCACCGCATTTTCTTGTCGGACATGGAAATGCGGCACCGCATTTCAATCCCGACATGGAAATGCGGCGCCGCATTTCAATGCCGACATGGTGTTACTCTGGTATATTCTTGACACATGACTCACATAACGGTTACTCTGCTATATTCATCCGGACAGAAACATTGTAGAAATGAGACATCAAATTGTAAACAGTGGGCCAATTCCGACAGTTATTCAACAGAATGAAACACAATCATACAGAAGTGAGGTACGATGGGTTTATTGATCGGACACGATGTCTCACATTTACCAACTGCAGACAAAACTAAGCCCTTCCTCCTTCTACATGGGCTTCACCAAGTCGACGGAACTTCGATACCCCTCAAAACAAGCTCATCACTGCTGCGGCACCTCGAGGTAAACTGCAATTCGGTCGTTCTGCTGCCCTTACTGGAGCCGACGACAATGTCATGTCCATCAATGATACCACCATCATACATTGACAAGGTCACTGTGGGCCTCATGTGCCCGTGCGATTCGTCTTCGCAACGCAGCCGAATGTCTCCATACACTGGAAGAGCGGAGTGATCTGCACGTATATAGTTTTCCCCGGTGCCGTCCTCCCTGGTCCACTGGCAGCAGTTCCAGCGCCAAAGCGAGGCCGTGCGTGATCTGTCCGGCATCCTTGGTATATCGAGGTCAACAATTTTCAGGACCCACGGACCGCATTGACCCTCGCCCTCACCTCGCTCAAAGCGGTAATAGCCCTCCAGATACTCCATTGCGCGCAAAGACTCTTGCTTGATTCCAGCAGCGTCTGTGAAAACAGAGAGCCAGACAATGATGTCTCCTGATTCTGGTTTGAACATAGCATAATCGTGGCCATGATAAGGGCAGTCGGCTGGATTTCGGCGGCACGGCATCCTTGAAAAAGAGTAGCGGAGTACGCTCAATGACAGCAGCTCCCGGATGGAGGAGGAGCAGCGCGGTGGCTGGAAAAAGTTCAAGCTAACGCTGCAATTCCTCACAAACACTCCAGGGCACATTTAAATTTCCCCCCTACAGGATCCTGGACCGATGAAGATTGGCTGCTGCATGAATGTAGCCGTTTCTGTTTCCTACCCTGCCATGCAAACTATGGGCAGTCACTGCCAGGTGGGCCGATAGCCACTGGACACGACGAAGTCCATCCCCTCTTCGATGTAAATGCGGCGCCGAATTTCCATCCGGGGGGATGGACTTCGGTGGCAGATCTCAAACTATAACTTGTTGATGAGAAAGATGTATGGCTTCATCCACCGCTGTCGTGATGAACACGTTCCACCTCCGTCGGTGGGTACGTGTGACCCAGATGCTCCATTATTGGAGGCCGGACTGCTCTTCCGCTTCGTATCATTTCCAAAATCTAAGGGCTTCGTAGCTGTCCGCAAGGTCATCGGCATCCAAGTCGTCCTCAGGTCCTCCTTTGCAAGGATGCCGTGCTTCCGGAACCGGGACGACTGCCCCTTTGGAGGCATCGATTATGCAATGTATTCGGCCACATCGGGAGACATTGTTATCTGGTACACAGATTACACAGAAGATACTGGTTCGATTGTGGAAACATTGGTGGCTTTTGAGTATATCGTAGGCCACTACGCCTTCGAGCGGGGTGACGATCTTGGTCTGAGGAGTCCGTGGCTCCTGCGCATCCTCGATTCCGATTTTCCCAGCTACGACGGTCACCTATGCAGAAGAAGGCGCACTGCTATGCTGTTGCGGTGGAACTGCTGCCACTGGACGTGGGTGGACTCCATCGGAGAGACCTATTCTCCTCGAGGAGTGCGCTCCTCTTCTCCATTGTATGGGGACATTCGCATTGGTGTGGACGACGAAAACGTGAAGATTTCCATATTCGATGGTGGTATGATTGAAGGGCAGGACATTGTGGTGAACATCACTAGGGGCGGTACAACGGCTGCAATCGACTTTACATGGAGGAGCCCCATGACTCATGAGCTAGTTCTGAGAGCAGTCAAAGTCCCATTGACAACGTGACTTGTATTCAGTAGGCACAGGGCTCAAGATTTGATGGCACAATCAGCACAGTAGACGTGCTTCAAATGCAATTCATGTGGATCAATAAAAACCTCATTGTGCCCTCTTTTTATTCTATTCTGTGTCCATCGTTCCGAGAATGCGTCATTGCTCATTTCGTTTGGGATTGGGAGTGTGGGTGAATTTTGCAAATGGCTGGTAGGCTGAAATGGGCCCCCATTGTACAGAGCAGTACCACCCTACCATTCGCGAAACATTGCCTTTCAATATATAATTCTAAATAACATTGCCGAACCTCCTTCATCGGGAGGTCCTTCTCCCCCTATGACCGTGGCACCCTAAACCCTATTCCCGCGGACACTCATTTCCGGAAAATAGTGCTGCTCATGTTTTTTTCCACACTTACGACTCTGCTCATGGCTCATGCCGCTCATGGCTCATGGCTCATGAAATAGCAGCCCCCATCATCGGTAATCATGTGCTTGAAATCTGGCCCTCTTGGATGAATCTGGACCCATACTCTATCCCTGCTCTTTCAACTATCACTGCTTGTGCACAAATCATGCATACTTCCTTGCCTTGCAGCTGATAATGACAACCTAGATTTGTTCTAGGAAACACCCAACTCAGCTTATCACACTAGTTCCTATGCTGAATTGCGTCTGCCCTCTATAATCTAACAGGCATTAACCTTTTTCCCTCGGTTGTCCCACCATTTCACAACTTCTCCTCGTCTCTGTGACCTGTTTCTGGATACTTTCCTGTTGTCACATTGGCATCATGTCAAAGTTCAGATCAACATCTAGTACAATTCTAGCTTGGACGATGTTACCACGAACCTCTTTGCTATTTTGCACGGCTGCCAGGCTTGCACACATGTTGCAAATGTACCAATGTGGTTGCGCTGCAGTATCCCTTCCCACACCACTTGCTCATAGACCTCTCCAAAGGGCCTCCATCCCACGCCGCTGTTGTGCATATCCTAGAATCATCATCCTCCATGCACCCCAATTTGGCATACAAGTCCACAAGGGCATAGTTCAGAACAACATTTGTTTAATTCCAGCTTGGACGATGTCATCACAAACCCCGTCTTCACTCATTGCCTACTCTAGTTAAGTGCAATTATGGGCTAGGCTGGTACCACATCTCATTCAACCATATTATCAAAACAGCCATGTATCCTTGTAGTTGCACCCTGCAACCTTGGCATACATGTCCACTATGACAACGTTCAGAATCACATCAGATACAATACCAACTTTGACAATATCACCGTGGACCTCTGTACCCTTTTTCAGGGCTGCCAGACATGCATTTGACATACATATCCACCAAGGCAGTCTTTAGAGTGACATCTAGTGGTACAATTCCAGATTTGATAATGGACCTTTGCGTCCTTTCCAGGGCTACCAGGCTCGCATTTGACATACATGTACACCAGGGGAATGTTCAGAATGACATCAGGTACAATTCCAGCTTTGATGATGTCACCATGAACCTCTTGGCCCCTTCCCAGGGCTGCTAGGCTCGCATATGCATATTAACAAACACAAATGAACATGACCTGGTTTGGCTTCATCCTTTCCTACATCATTTGTTCTTAGGTTTCCAAAGCCTTACTCCCACACCTATGCTACACACACCTTACAATCATGGCAGTCCATAACACCACATCTCATTTAGCCATGTTGTCGAACTCTCCCTTTGCATCAGGCTTGCTGCACCCACATTTGGCATATATGTCCACTAGGGCAGTGGTCAGAATGACAACTAGTACAATTTCAGCTTTGACGATGGCACATGGCCAAGAGATATCCCAATATCCCGCTACCAATGGGTTCAATGCATACTCTTGTCACATTGGCAGTATCATGTCAAAGTCACTCCAACTAGATTCACTCAACCAGCTAACTTGCAGAATTGAACATGAAAATTTAGGGCCGATTCTGATAAGAGGGGAAAATAGGGTGAAATGTGTTTCAGAAGGTGCCTTCATTAGTAGTGCTTGATTTTATCAATTGTGCCGCTGCTGCTGCAGCTTCCAATTGACCATCTACCCATGCAGGTTTCTTGTATCTATCCTTCCACGGGGAATCATAGATAATCTGGAGCTTGAAATCTGGCCCTCTTCCACACTCTATCCCTGCTCCTTCAGCTATCTATGCCTCTGCACAAAATCATGCATACAACAATCATTCCAGCAAACACCCCCAACCCTACTTATCAATGAGCAACGAGCTAACTTACATAATTCAATATGCATCTCAAGGCCGAGTCTGATGAGAGGGCAAAACAGGCTGAAATAGGTTGAAGAAGAGCCCATAGAGGATTTGACCGACCATCAACCCAAAAGGACCTCTTGTGTGTGCTGCTTGTGTCTTGTAGTCAGGTAATGTCGGATTGGTCTATGAGAACCAGCACGGTGTAGATGAGCAGGCAGAGATTGAAACACGGTCTGCTAAGACCAAGCTGACTCTCCCAAGAACCTTGAAACATCAGGAAGAATACCAAATCATGGTACTAACAGGAGCCAACAGCCCACATTTGCAGGATGGACAAACTTCTTTACATCGTACATTAAGGAAAAGCCACACCTTGCCATTGCGGTTGTCGCACCATCGTGAAGGATCTTTAAAAATCTCATGCCAACTCTACTCCGTGCTGCAAATGAAGGGCCGAGTCTGATGAGAGGGAAAAATAGGCTGAAATAGGTCGAAGAAGAAGGTTGCCCTCACCACATTGTCCTCGACCTTGTGTCATGACCCATGGAGGATTTGACTGACCATGAACCCAAGAGGACCTCTTCAGTGTGCTACTTGTTTCTGTAGTCAGGTAATGTCGGATTGGTTTGTGAGAACCACCACGGTGCAACTGAGCGGGTAGAGATTGAAACATGGCCTAGCTAAGCCAAGCTGACTCTCCCAAGAACGACGAGCTCCCAGCCAAAACCTCCTCGCACACATACCCTAGCGTTTCTAGGGTTGCTTGCTTCAGATGCAAAGGTTGCTCCAACTGCGGCCTCCCATACATGTTTGCCTTCCCTCCCGCTCGCTCTAAGTCCCAGCCCTCTCTCTCTATCTCCCTCCCTCCCGCTCACTCTAATTCGATTCACGACTACCGTGATGGGCAACTTTTTAAGTTTTTTAACCTTCTTGCAAACCCTATAAGCAATTTTTTGATTTTTTAATTTTTTTAATTTTTAAAGGAAGCCTCATGCCCTTGAGGAGGGGGAAAAATTAACCCCCTTTCATTTGGGCCATGAGACCTACAGGACGATCAACGCCCAAACATATCGTCATGAACAATCCCACACACGGGGTAGGGCAGCGGGTTTGAACCCCGAACCACCGGGGCGACACACTGTGCACCTCCAGCCGATTTGTTTTTTTCAAATCTTTTGCACTTTGATTTAAAAAAAAAAAATTCATTCTAGTGGTTAGAGTCTCCGACATTTTTTCAAAATATAAATATTGATATATTATATATATAACCAGAAAAGCATGTGTCGACACGTGCAGTCATGTAGTGATTCATCCATGTGATGATCTGGCAGAATGCATTAGAGTGAGAGTCATAAAGTCATATGTCCGTCTAGCAATTTGTACACGTCATTCCAGTGTAGGTATGACCGTGACTGGTAGTCATATCTGCCATGCCAATATTCGTGGTCAAACATGTTTGACATGTGTTGCGCAGAGTCCGGAGTCATGCAATCGCATATACGCCTTCCCCGGACCTGCGTTATGACTTCAAAAGCCATCTACGACTTCAAATGGCATTTCTGCCACAAATCTGTCATGACTGCGCAGCCATGGGAGTCATAAAAGCCGCAATCTGTTGTAGTGTACCTTCAAATGTTTGAAGTCATTGCTAGCGTAAATGGAGTGCCTAAGAACTTCAAGATGACCATCTTTAGGATGAGCATGAAGGGGTCAGCTCGGGACTTGCTGCATGCAGCAGTCATGGATGATCCTAGCTTCAATTGGGTGATCCTTATAGAATAGGCTAAGACATTGTTCAAGCCTCCTGAAAGACCTCTAGACTGCTTTGCTAAGCTCTCTTCAAAGACTTACTAGCCTGAAGAATCCATGTGGCAATTTTACATGGACATCAAGTCTGCTGCAGTTGAGAACATCATTGACCCGGCAGAAAGAGATCGCATGGTCAAAAGGTATTTTCTCCTTGGCTTGCCCCCTGCTAATCAAAATTGGGCTCAGCGTCGTCATTTTATCAATGACAAAACCATGTTAGTAGAAATTAACCTTAAGATGGCAGACTTGGCTGACAGCAAATCAACGCAACATCATGCCAAGTTTCAAGCTCCAATGGGCTCCGAGCTTGGCATGGCCTGTCACGGACATAGCCCAGAGGAACTTATCAGGAGTAAATACCAGAAGTTACCATGTTACCGGAAATTACTATAATTTACCATGATCTACCATGATTTACCATTACTTATCAAATTACCGGGAGTTTACCAAATTATCAAGATTAACTTGGGAAACTGTTGAGGAAGCTTCTTTTGGAGGAAACTTCTCTATCAAGAAACCTTTGTTTAATCTTGGAATTTTCTCTAGCAAGAAACCTCCATATGAGCTTCTTATGGAAGTTTCTTAGTAGCCAGTATATATAGGAAGCGAGACTGGACACTCTTCAGTCTCGCCAACACAAGTTTAAGCTACTCTTGTTCCCAGTCCCAGTACTCCAGTCCAGCTTCCTGTACTCAAGTCCAGTTTCCAGTATCTGGTACCCCAGTCCAGTTTCCAGCATTCCAATATTCGAGTCGAATTCCAGTATCTTGTACTCTTGTCCATTGTTATAAAGATTATTTTGATTCATGTTTACCAACCATGCATTCGGCCACGTCGACCTTGACTTCTTGTCTAGTCTTGTACCTCTAGTCTGATCTCTTGTTTGTGTTCAGTCATGTTCTTGTCCTTGACAGTTTGGCGAGACTAAAGTTTGTTCCTTAGTTAGTTAAGTTGATGGAAGACACATTTGCGGAAATGGTCGCTACATTGTAGAGTCTCCAGCTCCAGATGCAAGAACTTTGTGCCTCTACTGCCCAACTACAAACTAATCAGTCTCAAGATCTTGACAACGCTCTCAACAATTTGCAACAACAAATTTCAGAAGGAGTCGAACAATGGATCTTCAACCTTACAAGTCCCTACTACAATAAATCATACTGCAACGGTTTCTCCAAATTTTCAACAGATTACAAAGGAATCAAAGGTCAGCATACCCGAAAAATTTGATAGGACGAGATCAAGATTTCGCGGTTGTATTCAACAAATACGATTGTTCCTACGAATACATCCATAACGCCCTGATGAAGATATTCAAGTGGGATTTGTGGGCATCCTTCTATCCGGCACTGCCCTATCTTGGTTTGCACCGCTATTAGAGAAAAATTCGCATTTACAATACAATTTTGAAGCGTTCATGTCCGAGTTCACTACAATGTTTGGAGAGAATGATAGAGAGAGAGTTGCAGAGATAAAGATGCGAAATCCTCGACAATGAACACGTCCAGCTTTCGTTTATGTTGCCGAATTTCGACAACTTGCGTGCGACCTCGATGTGGCCTAAAAGAGGATGTAAAAGATTTGTTGTTGATGTCGTGCGCATACATATCGCTACACAACTACATCGCTGTCCAAAACCACACAACACATGTGCACACCACACACTAGTATACCACTAGTCCACCACTAGTCCAACCACTAGGCTACAACTACACTAGGCTGTCACTATGCTGCCCACTATGGCAGTCACTAGTCCACACAATGATAAAGAAGAAGAATACAAGCACGAGCTCACAAATCTGAAGCATAAACTCATGCATATATAACCTCATCACTCAAATACAAGTCAAGCCAAGTGCACCCCACGCCATGGGAAATCCACACTACGGCGCCATAGCTAGGCGCGGTGAGGCTCAACTCGAGAAAGATGAGCCTCTCGCGCTTGCCGTGAAGATAACCACTCCAGGGCCTAAATTTGCCTTGACCCCTGGATTGACACTTGGGCCAATCCCAAATGTCAATATGTAAAAGCTAGCTATTTCCTAGCTAGTTTCACACTAGTGGTAAAATAACTTGACAGCTATCGTGCGCATACATATCGCTACACAACTACATCGCTGTCCAAAACCACACAACACATGTGCACACCACACACTAGTATACCACTAGTCCACCACTAGTCCAACCACTAGTCCAACCACTAGGCTACAACTAGTCAGTCACTAGGCTGCCACTATGCTGCCCACTATGGCAGTCACTAGTCCACACAATCGCCCCCCTAGCTGGTGCTTAGGTCCCTCTAAGTCCAGGTAGCCACAAGATGTGATAGTGACCATAGCCTCACTAAGTCCTCCACCACTATCCCTACTACACTCAAACTCGATAGATCAAGAGGCCGGGTGCAAGAGTTGCCCCATCGTTAGTCGTCGTCTTGCAACCTGTGAACTTGAGCTTGGGATCTCATGTATTGACTCCTATGAGCTTGGCCTCCCATGTCTTGTTAGTTGCCTCCAGTCATGTCCACTGCCACTATCCCAAGCAGTGTGGACACAACCAATCTCTGTCAGGAACCTTCTCAAGAGGTGGTGTCAAGCATCCCATATGCCAACCCTTGAGCATCGATCACACACCAGCATGGTGGCTGCCCCTTTGGCAGACCCACAGCATGC
Source organism: Takakia lepidozioides (assembly GCA_030704615.1). Classification (NCBI taxonomy): domain Eukaryota; kingdom Viridiplantae; phylum Streptophyta; class Takakiopsida; order Takakiales; family Takakiaceae; genus Takakia; species Takakia lepidozioides. The sequence goes on along the minus strand of CM060732.1, from coordinate 27,609,267 downwards.
ACCTCAAACCTACAGGTACCATTGCCAAGTTTGGGTCAACTCTGCCATCGACATTGGGAAGGTGACATGGCGCACAATTACGCACATGGTCCTTCTAAGTCATGCCATCCCGACCCTCCAAGATCAGGACTCCTGAGGGCAACACCTCTTGAACCCTCAGAATAACACGCCCTGTAGTAACATCCAGAGTCGTAGGAGCAGTCTGCTGCAAATAAACATAGTCCCCAGGGCTAAACCTCCGAACCCCAGGACGATAGCCTCCACCACGTATAGTGGCATACCTCAACGTATCACGGTGCTGTGCAATGGCAAGGTTCTCAAAAGCCATGGGCATGACTTTCTTGAACAACTCTGCACGCTGATCACATGCACGTACCCACACATCCGGATCGTCAAGGTTAAGGACTTGAGCAGTGTCCCTACGAATGGCTGCAGGAAAATCCGGCTCTCGGCCAAAGAGAAGGAAATATGGTGAGAAGGAGACAAGTGATGTTTGTTTGCTGAACCTGTAGCCCATGGCTAACCAAGGAACTTGAAGATCCTAATCTCCTAGATGTCCCTTCTGCAAGCCATACTTGCGCAAACCCCTCTTCACCGTCTGAACAACTCTCTCTACCAAGCCATCGGCCTCAGGATGATCCCGAGAAGTGGTGCGGTGGTCTATCAAGGCTTTATCACACAAAGCCTGAAACTCCCCCAAGAACTCTCTCCCTTGGTCCATGAGTACCTCAGCTGGAGCACCAAATCGGCTAAGCACACGATCCAAGAATGCATACGCAGCCCCCTCACTAGCCTTGTCAGGCAATGGAACCAACTCAATCCACTTGGAGAAGTGCTCCACCATCACCAACACATATCTGTGGTGGCGCATAGTCAGTGGCAACGGTCCTGCGAAGTCAAGATTCCACCTGTAGCCCAATCCCATGATTGGTAAAGGATGCAACTGTGGTGTAGGGGCGTTGAATGAAGCATGCACCCTGTCACACACCATGCACCTAGCCACGAACTGTTGCACCTCTGTATGCATACCACGCCACCAATACTGCCCTTGCAGTAAACTGTGAATGCGTCACACTCCAAAATGCCCCAACTCCTCATGGGCATGCCGCACTAACCGTGCACGTTGTGTGGGGTGAGGCACAATCCTCACCCGACCATCCTCCCACACTCGAAGTAGGTGTATCCCCTCCCACTTGAACCTCTTGGCTCGTTGCAGGATCCGATCCTTCTCCCTGGCAGTCACAGTGGCTGCCGTGTCTCCCGTGCAGAGGTAGCCCAACACAGCCGAATCCTTATGTATATCTCTGGCACCACCTAGCTCATCACTAGCCTCAGGGTCCGCAGACACTCCGTCTACAGTCATCCCTGTTGTAGGTCCAACCTGACCTCCCGATGCCAAGATACACAAAAATGCAGATGCGTGCCATCCCGACACCATCTCCTCGTCCGTCTCACCATGCCACTGAGCTCAAGTGTCATCCTGCTGGCTCATGCATGGATTGCAACTCAATCCATCCGCATCCCGATTGACCAAACCCGGTCGATGCACAACCTGAAAGTCATACTCCTGGAGTATGAGTGCCCACCATGCAAGCTTCCCCGTAAGCTTGTCTGACTCCATCAACCACTTGAGTGGCTGGTGATCCGTGACAAGGGTGAAAATATTGCCGTATAGATAGCACCTAAAGTGTGCCACGGCCCACACTGCAGCTAAGCACTCTCCCTCATATGAACTGTACTTAGCCTCTGCAGCGTTGTTCAAGCGGCTAGCATAAGCCACTACGAACTCTCTTTCCTCATCATCCACCTGTGTGAGCACTGCTCCAAGCCCCAGCATGCTCCAATCCGTATGCAGCTGAAAGGGACGCCCCCTGATAGGTCGTCTCAAGATAGGCGCCGAGATCAACCTTGCCTTGAGCTCTTGAAAAGCTCGTTCCTGTTCATCTTCCCACTACCACTCCTGGTCCACCTTAGTCAGCTTGGTTAGAGCCTTTGCAATGGTACTAAATCCCTTGACAAACCGTCTATAATAGTTTGCCAACCCCATGAAAGCTCGAACTCGGCTCACATCTATGGGGCGTGGAATTTGTGCAATGGCCTCTACCTTAGTCTGCTGTACCCCCAATCCTCCAGGATATATCATGTGACCCAGATACTCAATCTGGTTGTGGAAAAACTTGCACTTCCCCGGATGCAACTTCAATCCGTGTGCTCTCAAGCGCTCCAATACCACCTGAAGGTGTCTCTCATGCTCCTCCATCGTAACACTAAAGATGATGATGTCATCTATGTAGCACCGAGCAAAGTCCACCCCTGCTAGAATCCTATCCATGACTCTTTGAAACTCTGCAGGAGCATTCTTAAGCCCAAATGGTAAGAACCGCCACTGATATAGGCAATCCTTGTCGTGCGCATTGATCCCCCATAATGTCGTTTTCTGCTTGTCCGCCTCCTTGATTGGCAACTGGTGATATCCGGATCGTAAATCCAAAGTGCTAAAGACCTTAGCATGCCCAATGGCATCAAAGATCTCCTTTGGTGTTGGCATGGCATACTTATCGGACTTGGTCTGACGATTTACAGGCCGGTTATCACCGCACATACGTCTCTCCATCCAATTGCCATAGACATCCTTCTTGGCTGGCATCACTGTGGCTGAAGCATACTCTCCACCAGAGAGCTCCACCAAACCTGCCTCCCAGAGATCTTGAGTCCTCATCTGAATCAAAGACCTCTCCATGTCACTGTATCTATAGGGTCTCCGAAAGATTGGCGTGTCAATGGCCAACTCAATACGGATCTCTTGACCCTTCAGTGCTCCCAAGTCCTTCAAACTGAAGGCAAAGCAATTCCTGTAAGCCCTCAGGAACCGCCGTATACGTCGTCTCTCTCCTCCGGTGACAATGGGTCCAATGTCAGGCTCCCAATTGTCCTCCGTAACCTTAAGTCCAGTGGGCTTAGAGGTAGAGGACGCGTCCAGTGGTTGCTATGTTGCAACCTCTTGAGCAATACTCCCTACCTGCTCAGTCAATGACAAGACCTCATCTTGCCCCATCATCTCATCCTGAGGACTTCCTCCACCCGAGAAAAATCCCCAACCTCATCTTCATCGCCACCTTGGCTGCCAACTCCCTCTGAACCTCGAGCACCTCCCACGTGTGCCATGGATGCATGCACCCCGTGGTCCTCACATGCTCGCCCCCACTCACTGCCTGTACCGTCTCGGTAGGCAGAGAGACCATCGAGGGAAGTGTACTCCGCACTCTGCGTTGCTCAGCCATAGCCAAGCTGATAATCCAGGTCAAGCAATTGAGATCCATTGCTTGCCCCAACACTTGACGACGTGATGCCTCAGAAAGAGACAACACCGCCGTGGTACCAGTGGTAAAACCCATTGCCCGCTCACGCTCGTCAGCATTAGGCTCCACTAACTGCTGCAACTGAGCATCCCACAAGAGGCCAGGTCCACTATCCCGGAAAGCATGCGATCCTGGGAAGCTGAGCAGTGTAGGTAATGCTGCTCGTGGTTGACCCACCTTGTTGACCACTGCCAAAGGCAAACGGTCATCGTGTCTCACACGCTGAGACTGCCTCCCTGTGTCCAGAATGCTATCCACTGTGAGATGTGCTGGCCGCTGCACCCCATCAAATGCACGCTTGAGCAGTGCGGGTGGCATCAAGTTAGTCCACCATAGCCGTGGACGATGAGCCCGTGACCCCACTGTAGCTGCATCTAGCAACACTGCTGACCCAAGCCACGACCGGACTTGATGCACACTGGCCATCACCCTGGCCCAAGAATCGCCCATCAGTGGCACATTCTCCAAGATGTATGCTGGAGATACAGCTTGATGAAGCTGCAAGTGGCGCAAAACCCGCACCATCTCCCAAAACAGACCCGACCTCGAGTCTCGCAATCCATTGCCATGCCCGGCTGATGAATGCCCTTGGCAGGGCCAACCTGCCACTACCAGATCAATGGAGCCAACCCGCTCCAAATCCTGCGCCCCCAGCAACGAAATGTCTGCTGGCAAGGCCTGCTGATATCCACGAATTGCAGACACCGACAACAACTCAGGGTACCGCTGCACCAACTGAGCAACATGGCGAAGTGAAACGCGTCGTGCAGTCTCATCCCTCTCCACATACAGGTAACGCCAAACTCGTACACCTGCCTGTAACACAGCAGCCAATCCGGTGCTGATCCCGCCAAACAAGTCCAGAAGACAAATGCCTTCATCCGGATACTGCCACACAATAGGTGTGGTGTCCAATGGAGACAACTGAGGTGGTCCTGGTGCAATCCCCGCACTCTCCTCCTCTCCTGACGGTACAAAAGCCTCCACCCAGGCTTGTTGCACCCGTCGATCAGCATTCCGCTGCAAATCCTTGCTCGTGCCCCACAATGGAGTCTGAGCAACCATGGTAGGCAACTCCGCCATACCATACATGTCATCCTGCTCTCCCGGAGGTGGTACATCCTCTGAATGAGCGTTGCCCTCAAGCAACTCTCTAGGCCAACTCACTGCCGCTGTGAATGCTGCTAGTGTCGGCATCTTGCCTCGTTGGGCAACCGCAACTCCTCCTATGAACGTCACAGGGAGCTGCACACGCCAACCCTCCCCTGACTGCCATGCAGGCCTATAGGAAGCTGACTCCTCCCAAAAATCCAGGGTGAAGCCCATGGGGTACAACACTGCCCCACCAACCAGGACATCGTATGAGACCGCGTCTGTCACAATGGCCTTGGCTCGCATCACTGAGCCATCTGTAGGGTGATCCGGCTGTAGTCTGATAGCCAACTCACGCCGTGTCATGCCCCGAGCCTGCTCCGATCCTCCCAGAGACGTCTGTATCTGGAAAGGACAAGGCTCCATATCCGCCTCCGTGAGGCCCAAGCCTGCAATAGCAGCTCTGCCCAGCATCAATGGCTGAGCTCCCGAGTCCAACAAGACCCGCAGTGGCCGGTACGACTGGCCTAGCTGGCAGCTCCATCAACCTGGCAGCTGTAGCTTGCCATGGCACCGCCGTGGCAGTCTTGACCCTCAAATCCGAGGATCCCTCCGGCACTACACCTCCCACTATCTCCGCAGAAGATGAAGTAACCTCCCCACTCTCACAGAGTGTAGCTGCCAGCCTGAACACCTCAGCTGGTCTTACCCCCGGCGTCGCAATCATGGTAGCGGAGAACAATAGAGCCTGGCACACAGATGTGGCCGCTCCTAGCAGCACACTAGCTGCCGTAGCCTTGGCAACACTAGGTAGTGGTGCTACCCGTGTAGCTCTCCTCAATGGCATAGTAACCTCCGCCTCGGTAACAGTCGGGCGAGAACTAGGTGCCATGGATGGCGTCGACACTGTCTCCGCCAATGTGAATGACTGAGGAAGCCTAGCCTGACGGCTTGCCTCCCCACGTTGTGGATCCAACTCCACCTCTACACCTCGTGGCTCAGGAACTCGTGCTGCTCCTCGAGTCACGGCTGCAGCAGACTCCACCTGCACTAGTGGTAGTGCTGCTCCACACATGAATCCCATGCCTCCCATATCTCCTCCCTCAGGAGCAGGAGGTGGACCATCCGGCCTTAGAGCCGGTACCACCTGAGCTGTAGCCATGGCAGCGAGCCTCTGCTCTAGCTGCTGAAGCCGGTTGGCCATGCCTTGGTCAACACCCTGACCTCCGCGTCCTTGGCCATGTTGAGCTTGCCCTTGGCCTGCACCTCGTGGCTGGCCACCTCGTCCTCTCTGGGCTGCTCCACCTCGCCCCCGGCCACCATTGTTCCCTTGGAACTGGCCTGGGCGCAACTCAGGATGCAAACCATAACACTGGGCCTCTCCATGCCCGTGCTTGCCACAATGCCCACACTACAACTGTGCAGGCTGTGCATGTGCCGACCCTTTGCCTCCCTCTGGGCAATCCTTCTTGACATGGGGTCCTCCACATGTCCAGCACACCACATCCGCCCGTTGTTGGCCAGCAAATGAAGGGAGAGACCCCTGCATCTGAGGTCCTCTCTGCCCTTCCCTGAGCTTCACCTGAGCCCCCTTGTTGCCTTGAGCACGTTGAGGTAGTGGTTGGCTAGGAGCACCACTACCCCGTGGCGTCTCCTTAGCAAATCCCACCATGACCACTCGTTCCTCCACCATGTCGAGCTCTATCCGCGCTGCCAGCAAAAACACATTTGCTAAGGTGGGTTGGGCCACTTGTAGGAGAGTTGCATCCCGCACCCTTCTCCCCAGCTCCTTGTCCAATATCCCATACCAGAATTGGACTGCCTGAGCTTCCGTAACCCCTTGGGTTACATTTATCAAGCGCCTCATGCAAGTGAAAGCCTCCATCAAGCTCTCGGTCGGCTTCCATTGGAACTCTTGCAAGCTCCGCAACTTCTCTGTCCTCACCCCTTGGTAGTTCCCTCTCAACTCTTCGAAGAACTCCACAACAGGGTTAAAGGCAGGCACGGGTACTAGTGCTGGTGCGGTAGTGGCTTGGGTGGACGTCGTAGCTACTGTACCACCAGTCCCACTAGTCCTACTACTACTTGCTGAAGCTGCCGGTGCAGCGGCAGGTGTAGCCACTGCCCTCGTGGCTCTAGTGCCCCTAGTGATGGAGACATAGTCGGGTGACCAGTACAACCTCCACTCCTCGATCTCAACCTCATGCCCCCGCCTGAACTCATGGTAATCATCCATAGGCGGCCCCTCAAGGTGCTGAAACAGCCCCTTCCATGCCATGAAAGGCGTAAATAGTTGTGGATTTGCGCATTTGCTGCAAATCACACCAACTATCAAACTCTTGGATAAAATCATCCAACTCGATGGTGCCCACCGCCCCAGAGTACCTTCGTGGCCCTTTGGTAGCTCCATACATCTTTTCCATTGTGTCCCACAACAATGGCAAAGAAACAACTTGCACCGCCGATATGAGTCCTCCTGATTCACAATCCGAATCAGAATCTTCCGTAGAAGACACAGGAGGTGAAGGTGGCCTAAACCGCACACCTCGTCTCGTGTACCCACTAGTATCGCTAGTGCTCGAACCGGCACTGTCCCCAGCAACTAGTGGCACCTCCGTGTTGACACTCAACCGGTCATGAATATGTCCATAACCCCCTCTCCACAAGGTAACCGGGTAGAGAACCTGTTGCGGCTTAGGGTTTGGAATACTAAGTTCCTAACATAGCCTACACCTGTACCTGCATCCACCGCAAGCACTCCTATGGTTGGCTGGTCATCACCCCAGCCTCACCGACAGCATGCTCTAGGACTGGCCAGTGATCAAATCCGGACCAATCACCTATAAAAACAAGCGCCCACACAAAACTAGCATGGCGCACAGTCAAGCATGCAGGTATGGAGGGGATCCAAACACAAGAAATCAAAACGACAACTCCCCCACACCAAAAAACAACTCCACGGTGTTGCTCCTGCAAGGACACCCCAGCCCAAACCCGGACTGACTCTTGCCTCCACCTACGGAAAGGTCTTGACATAATGAGAGGGTGGAAACTATGAGGAAGAGAAACTAAAGCAATGCCTAACCCCAGCATGCCCTCATCCCAACACTCTTCCTCTCCTCTCTTCCCTCACGTGCATGACCATGGGAATATCATGAAGATACTCCTCAAACCGCCCTCCACGAGCTTCAAAATTCGGCCTTCAAGACCACATACCAGTCCTTAGGCAGTCCACCAGTGCCTCCACGAGTCAACACAGGCCATCCACAGGTCAACACGGGCCACCACAGACCAGCACAGGCCCACACAGCTCACAGGCCACAGCCTGTCACAGCCCCAAAGGCCATATGTCACAGCCCATCACAACCCCAAAGGCCACAGGCACAGCCTGTCACAGCCCTACAAAGGTCACAGGGTCACAGCCCCAAAGGCCACAGCCTATCACAGCCCCTCACAGCCCCTCACAGCCCCATAGGCCACAGGGCATAGCCTATCACAGCCCGACACAGGTCACAGGGGTCACAGCCCCAAAGGCCACAGCCCCTCACAGCCCCACAGGCCACTGGGCATAGCCTGTCACAGCCCCACAGGCCACAGGGCACAGCCTGTCACAGCCCGCCACAGCCCCACAGGCCACTAGGCACAGCCTGTCACAGCCCGCCATAGCCCCACAGGCCACAGGGCACAGCCTGTCACAGCTTGCCACAGCCCATCACAGCCCATCACAGCCTGTCACAGCCTGTCACATCCCGTCGCAGCCCCACAGGCCACAGGGCACAGCCTGTCACAGCCCCTCATAGCCCGTCACAACCCCACAGGCCACAGGGCACAGCCTGTCACAGCTCCTCATAGCCCGTCACAGCCCCACAGGCCACAGGGCACAGCCTATCAAGCCCCTCATAGCCCCTCACAGCCCCACAGGCCACTGGGCATAGCCTGTCACAGCCCCTCATCGCCCATCACAGCTCGCCACAGCCCGTCACAGCCCGTCACAGCCCCACAGGCCACAGGGCACAGCCTGTCACAGCCCCGCACAGCCCCACAGGCCACTGGGCACAGCCTGTCACAGCCCGCCACAGCCTCTCACAGCCCCTCAGAGCCCGTCACAGCTCGCCACAGCCTCTCACAGCCCCTACACGCCACAGGGCACAGCCTGTCACAGCCCCTTATAGCCTGTCAGAGCCCCACAGACCACAAGGCACAACCTGTCACAGCCCCTTATAGCCCGTCACAGCCCCACAGGCCACGGGGCACAGCCTGTCAAGCCCCTCACAACCCGTCACAGCCCCACAGGCCACAGGGCACAGCCTGTCAAGCCCCTCACAACCCGTCACAGCCCCACAGGCCATTGGGCATAGCCTGTCACAGTCCCGAAGGCCACCGGCGCAGCCCGTCAAAGCCCTAAAGGCCACCAGCGCAGCCCAACACAGCCCCTCACAGCCCCTCACAGCCCCCAAGGCCACAGGGACAGCCCGTCACATCCCCATCCATGGTCGCTCTGGCAGTTTAGCCATTTCTCCAAGGGGTTTAGCCACGCCAAGCTAGGGTTTGTGTCTCTTGGACTCTAGGCTTCTTTCCACCGAGCTATGGCGGCTGTGAGGAAATCAGCAAGGTATTCTTGCTCTTTCGGCTCCCACACACCACCATAGTAGCCCTAAGCCATGAGGTGGTTGCCACAAACCAAGCCTTCTTTCTCACTTAGCCTCCCCAAACATGCCACTAAACTCAATGGCAAACAACCAAGCCCTGCTGGTTCCCAGCCCTTGTGAGCACTCATTCAAGCACTCTCCTTGGCCATAGCATCTGTCTTAGAGCCTATTCTAGCCCCCTACACCTGCTGCTTCAAGAGTTGCGCTCCCTTCAAGCTTGAAGTTGAAACCCCAACTCACATAGGCCCTACAAGTGCTTTTCTTTCACTCCAAGTGGAAACCAGCCCTAGACCTTCCGTTCTAGCTCTCTAAAACTTGAAAACAAGAGCCTCAATGGGCTGAAGGCATGCTCCACACATGCCCCACTCTCACCATAAGAGAATCAGCTCCTTTGTTTCATTTCTTGCACCCACAAACCTGAAAATACAAGCTTCAACAGGCTGAAAGCATGCTCCACATGCCCTACACGAAAACCAGCCCCTTCCTTCCTTTCTTGCACTCCCACACCTGAAAGTGCAAGCCTTCACCAGGCTGATAGCATGCTCCACACATGCATTGCCCTCACATAAGAGAAATCAGCCCTTCCCTCTTCCTTGCTTGCCCTCCAAGCTTGAAGATGGAAGCTTCAATGAGCTGAATACATGCTCCACACATGCAACCTCTTCACACAAGAGATATCAGCCCCCTATCTTGGCTCCTTAGCTCCTTGATGCTCTCTAAGACAAGACTAAGCACTCCACAGCCCTTGCCAAGCTCCTGAAACCCTAAGGCTTACATTTCCAGCCACCAGACACTCCTCTTGTGGTGCAAGAACTTTTCTTCCAAGCTCTGAAACCCTAGGTGCACATTCCATGGCCTTGCCGCACCTCTTAGCTCATGTTCCAGCCCCGCTCTTGCCATGGCAAGAGCCCTCATACCGCTGGAGTTTCAGATTGAAACCCCCAACTCAACATAGCCACAAATGCATTGGCTTGCATACAAGAGAAATCAGCCATCTCTCTTCACTCATACCTCCTGATGAGCTTGAAGTTGGAGCTCCCGATAACTGTGACTTACATCTAACACCCTCGCAGCTCCACATTGTTGCAGCTCCTTAACTTGGCCTGCAGCTGAAGAAGACGACCACCAGTTCACCCACTCGAGACCAGCATCTCCCCCGCTTCACACTACAAGCCCAAACTTGGTTGCCATAGCGTTGAGCTATGCAACGCCGCTCTTCAACATAAGCTACCCGCCTCTCTATCCATTGCAAACCTGCAACCTGTTCGCCTTTGCACTCTATCCACTTTGGATAGGCTCATGCACGGATCCCTGCACTCTAGGCTGAACCGATTCTCATGAAAACACAAGTGCTACAAAACAACTCGAACCTGGCACTCACAGACTCGAGCTGATCTTTCTCGAGTGATAAAGAAGAAGAATACAAGCACGAGCTCACAAATCTACGGCGCCATAGCTAGGCGCGGTGAGGCTCAACTCGAGAAAGATGAGCCTCCCGCGCTTGCCGTGAAGATAACCACTCCAGGGCCTAAATCTGCCTTGACCCCTGGATTGACACTTGGGCCAATCCCAAATGTCAATATGTAAAAGCTAGCTATTTCCTAGCTAGTTTCACGCTAATGGTAAAATAACTTGACATTGAGAATGCCAAACGTGAGTACACTGAGCGAATTCATCACCCAAGTCATTGCATGCGATAATTTTTTATTCAAAATACGTCAAGAGAAGCGATCTGGATGGTCGGCGACGCACCATGCCGCTGCTACTACGGCACCAACATCCGGTAATGATCCTATGCAGATTGATGCTGTCCGATTCAAGCCATTGACGAAAGATGCCAGATCACCTAGTGCTATCCTAATCTCATCCTAAACTAGTTGTTAGAATAAGACAAGTCTTTATTATAGCTAAGTAATTCCAACTCATCGTCATCACTTCATGCAACGCTCATCCTTAATTCATCCATCTATATTTCATCCACAAGTCGAATAGTCACGCAGGTGGAATCCCCTCGTCCCAACATTCACCACAAAATTTTCATTCTGATCGACATAAATTTTGAAGACAAGGAAAGAAACGTGAAAGAAGCGGCAGCAAGTGACAGACCATGGTATTTGAAGCTGGATGATCGTAGGTGTTTTGGCCTGTAGAGTTATGAGAACTTGGAGGCTCATTTACCCCTCCTAATTTCACATGCACAGCGCCCCTTGGCTTCCTGTTCTCTGGCTTCGGTAATGCGAGCGGCCTCATGTTATGTAATTAAAGGCCTGGGCTGTGAAGCTGAAAGCGGCATCCCCTTTGGCAATGCGCAGAAGACGACGGAGACCCTTGCATGTGGTGGTTATGGCACCTTCAGGGATGCTATTCAAATTAGGTAATACCACGAAACACCTCGCGGGTTTCTTTGTTGGGGTCGCTGTGTTGTATGTATGCGCCCTCGGATCCGGGGTCGGAATTGTATTATGCGCAATTCTGCAGAACCGAATGTACACCGGGCAAAGAAGCAAGAAACCGCACGGGATCGTTAGACAAGGCTGATGGTACATCTGACGCGTAGGTCAACGCTGGAGCATGGAACAGCGGTGGCAGGAGTTCTTTAGCCTTGACAATGTGAGCTTTCTTCATCCAGGATGAGAAGGAGTCTGAGGGAGTTTGACTGAACTCTGTTATGATCGTAATGTCTGGATTGGATTGTGCCCCTAGTTGATGAGTAAAGTAAGAATCTGGCTTTGCTCTGCGAAAACTGCGTATCGCTGGTTGCTCTTCCTGAGCAGGGCTCGAAAGTGGGCTTCGCAAGGTCTTTTCCCAGGAGTTTGCAAGGTACTTGGGAAGGTTGAGACTGTGGCTGCTCAGCTGCTCCCTGGTCGTTTTCACGGAACACTCCAAAATCTCCAGACTACGACATAAGCTGGTGGAAGTGTGTAAGTTTGGACATGTTCATATGTTCCTCATTCTGTAGAGTCAGAGCCAAGAGTGAGTTGCGGGAATATTGTTGAAAGCTCACTAGCACTCCTTAAAGGAACTTGTCAAAATGTTGATTCTGCCGGATTTTGGGGCACAAAGGTCTGCTGTGGAGCATGGAGGAGAGCTTGCATGAGTTTTTTAAAGATCCTTCACAATGGTGGGACAACCACAATTGCAAGGTGTGACTTTCTTAAAGTACAAAGAAGTTTGTCTGTCTTGCAAATGTGGGCTCTTCCTGTTAGTATCATGAAATGATATCTTTCTTGGTCTTTACAAGGTACTTGGGAGGGTCAGCTTGGTCTTAGGAGGCCGAGCTTAAATCTATGTCTGCTCAGCTGCACCATGGTGGTTCTCCTCACAGACCTATCGGAGATCACCTGACTACAGACACAAGCAGCACACACAAGAGGTCCTTTTGGGTTGATGGTTGGTTGAATCCTCCATGGGTGAAAGAAAAGCTAGCTGCTTTCGTGACACAAGGTCAAGGACAATGTGGTGAGGCACCTTCGTCTTCAACCTATTTCAGCCTGTTTTGCCCTCTTATCAGACTCAGCCCTAATTAAGCTTGTTGGGTGGATCTACAGTGGTTTGGAGTGATTTTGACATGTTGCTGCCAATGTGGCAGCAGGAAAGTACCCAAAAACAAATAACAAAGACAAGGTGAAGCTTTGGAATGAATATATTTCCGACCCCAGTCAATGGTGGGACAATTGCGCCAAAAAGGTGAATGTCTGTTAGATTACCAAGAGAAGCAGACAACAAGATGCTTTGCAAATCTTTCTTGGAAATTGTCATCCTCTCTCTCCCCAGCAAATTTTTGAAGTCTTGGAGCAATTTAGCATAGGAACTAGTGTGTGATAAGTAGGGTTGGGGTGTACAAATCTAGGCTATTACTGTCAGCTGCTAGCAGCAAGGCAACAGGATCTATACATGACTGGTGCAGATGATAGAGTGTGGGTCCGGATTTCAAGCACAAGATTACCTACGATTCCTTGTGGTGCGATAGCTACAAGAAACCAGCATGGTTAGATGGTCAACTGGAAGCAGTGATGGCGGTGGCTCAATAGACGCATTGCTAGCAAGGGCACATCTTCAACACATTTCAGCCTATTTTTCCCTCTTATCACAGTTGTTCCTGAACTTTCATGTTGAATTCTGAACCTATGGTTGTTTGGAGTGTTTTTGACATGTTACTGCCAATGTGGCAACAGGAAAGTATCCAAAAACAGATAACAGAGATGAGGACAAGCTTTGGAATGAATCCTTTCCCTACCCCAGTCAATGGTGGGACAGTCGAAGCAAGAAGGTGAATGCCTGTTAAATTACAGAGACAAGAAGACAACAAGATGCAATGCAAAAGCTTTGTTAATAATTGTCATCCTCTCTCTCCCCAGCACATTTTTAAAGTCTTGGGAGCAATTCAGCATGTGATATAGTTTGATAAGTAGGGTTAGGGTGTTTGCTAGAACAAATCTACGCTGTCATTTTCAGCTGCTAGCAGCAAGGCGAGGATATGTACGTGATTTGTGCAGAGGCAGGGATAGATGAAGGAGCAGGGATAGACTGTGGGTCCAGATGTATCCAAGAGAGCCGGATTTCAAGCACAAAATTTCCTACGATTCCCTCTGGATCAATAGCCGCAAGAAACCTGCATGGGTAGATGGTCAACTGGAACCAGCAGCAGCAGTGGCACAGTTGATAAAATCACGAACCTCGACCATGACCACAGCTTCCGAAAGAGGACCAAGAGAGGAGGTCCAGAATGCCTCTCCTGGCACTCCTGGGCATGTGAGGATGCTATGTGAGGCAGGCCGACTGAAAGAGGCTTTAAAAACTTTAAATCAAGGAGTCATTTCAGCAGATTCAGATACTTATGTCTGTCTCTTGCATACATGTATCAAGATGAAAGGCCTGGAAGCTGGAAAGCAGGTGCATGCTCACATTATCCACAGTGGATTCAAGCCAAACGTTTTTCTACACAACACCCTTGTCAACATGTATGTTAAGTGCGGGAGCATCGTCGATGCTCACCAAGTGTTCAACAGAATGCCTCAACGATGTTTGATCACGTGGAATATAATGATGGCAGGATTCACAAAGCATAGGTGTGGTAGGAATGCTTTGGAGACATATGAGCAAATGATGCGGGAAGGTGTGAAGCCCAACCACATCACGTTCGTTTGTGTTTCCAATGCATGTGCAAGCCTGGCAGCCCTGGAAAAGGGCAGAGAGGTCCATGGTAACATTATTAAAGCTGGAATTGTGCCAGATGTCATTCTGAACACTGCCCTGGTGGACATGTATGCCAAATGCGGGAGCGTTGAAGATGCAAAGGGAGTGTTTGACAATATGGCTGAACGAAATGTGGTGTCGTGGAATGCAATGATCACAGGATATGCACAGCAGGGGTGCGGAATGGAGGCTTTGGAGACCTATGAGCAAATGATGGGGGAAGGGTTGAAGCCTGACCACATCACATTTGTTTGCATTTGCAATGCATGTGCAAGCCTGGCAGCCCTGGAAAAGGCTAAAGAAGTGCATGGTGACATCATCAAAGCTGGAATTGTACCAGATGTGGTTCTGAACACTGCCCTGGTGGACATGTATGCCAAATGTGGGAGCATCGAGGATGCAAAGGGAGTGTTTGACCATATGGCCAAACGAGATGTGGTGTCGTGGAACGCAATGATAGCAGGATATGCACAGCAGGAGCTCGGGATGGAGGCTTTGGAGACCTATGAGCTAATGATGCGGGAAGGGGTGAAGCCCAACCACATCACATTTGTTTGCATTTGCAATGCGTGTGCGAGCCTGGCTGCCCTGGAAAAGGGCAAAGAGGTCCATGGTGACATTGTGAAAGCTGGAATTGTACCAGCTGTCGTTCTGAGCACTGCCCTTGTGGACATGTACGCCAAATGTGGGAGCATTGAAGATGCAAAGGGAGTGTTCGAGAGTATGGGTGAACGAAATGTGGTGTCGTGGAATGCAATGATCTCAGGATATGCACAGCAGGGGCGTGGGATGGAGGCTTTGGAGACCTATGAGCAATTGATGCGAGAAGGGGTGAAGCCTGACCGAATCACATTTGTTTGTGTTTGTAATGCATGTGCAAGCCTGGCAGACCTGGAAAAGGGCAAAGTGGTCCATGGTGACATCATGAAAGCTGGAATTGTACCAGATATCATTCTGAACAATACTCTCGTGGACATGTATGCCAAATGTGGGTGCATCGAGGATGCAAAGAGCGTATTTGACAATATGGCTGAACGAGATGTGGTGTCGTGGAACACAATGATTGCAGGATATGCACAGCAGGAGCTCGGGCTGGAGGCTTTGGAGACCTATGAGCTAATGATGCAGGAAGGGGTGAAGCCCAACCACATCACGTTTGTTTGCCTTTGCAATGCGTGTGCGAGCTTGGCAGCCCTGGAAAAGGCCAAAGAGGTCCATGGTGACATCGTGAAAGCTGGAATTGTACCAGATGTCATTCTGAACAATACCCTGGTGGACATGTATGCCAAATGTGGGAGCATCAAGGATGCAATGGGAGTGTTCAACGATATGGCTGAACGAGATGTGGTATCATGGAATACAATGGTCGCAGGCTATGCACAGCAGGGGCGCGGGATGGAGGCTTTGGTATCCTATGTGCAAATGATGGGGGAAGGGGTGAAGCCCAACCGCATCACGTTTGTTTGTGTTTGCAATGCGTGTGCGAGCCTGGCAGCCCTGGAGAAGGGCAGAGAGGTCCATGGTGACATCGTCAAAGCTGGGATCGTACCAGATGTCATTCTGAACAATACCCTCGTGGATATGTATGCCAAATGTGGGTGCATCAAGGATGCAAAGGGAGTGTTTGACCATATGGCCAAACGAGATGTTGTGTCGTGGAATGCGATGATCGCAGGATATGCACAGCAGGGGTGCGGGATGGAGGCTTTGGAGACCTATGAGCAAATGATGCAGGAAGGGGTGACGCCCAACCACATCACGTTTGTTTCCATTTGTAATGCATGTGCGAGCCTGGCTGCCCTGGATAAGGGCAAGGAGGTCCATGGTGTCATCGTGAAAGCTGGAATTGTACCAGATGTCATTCTGAACAATACCCTTATGGATATGTATGCCAAATGTGGGTGCATCAAGGATGCAAAGGGAGTGTTCGACAATATGGCTGAACGAGATGTGGTGTCCTGGAATGGGATGATCGCAGGATATGCCCAGCATGGTTGTCATATGGAGGCCCTGCAACTATTTGAAGGAATGCTGAACGAAGGCTTGAAGCCAGACAGTATCACCTTTGTATGTGTTCTCTCTGCGTGCAGCCACGTTGGCCTACTGGATGAAGGAAGACGCTACTTTGATTCCCTGAGTCAAGATCATGGTGTCACTCCAACAGTGAAGCACTTTGGCTGCATGGTGGACCTCCTTGGACGTGCGGGGCAATTGAATGAGGCAGAGGACCTCATTAATAAAATGCCAATCAAACCAGATGCTGTGGTGTGGAAGGCCTTGCTTGGTGCCTGCAGAGTCCATGGCAATGTGGAGATGGCTGAACGTGCGGCAACATCTATTCTTAAGTGGGATGAACAGGACGCCGCGACTTACGTGTTGCTATCAAACATCTATGCTGCAGCTGGCAGGTGGGATGATAGTGCAAAGGTGAGAAAAATGATGAAGGTCAGAGGGGTCAGAAAGGAGGCAGGTTGCTGCTGCATTGAGGTTGGCAACAGAGTGCACACCTTTGTTGTAGATGACAAATTGCATCCCAAAATTAAGGAAATCCATGCTGAGCTAAGAAGATTGTTTGGGCAGATGAAGGAGGCAGGGTATGTGCCTGACACGCGCTTTGTATTGCATGATGTCGGGGAGGAGCAAAAGGAGTTTTCTCTTTGCCACCACAGTGAGAAGCTGGCCATTGGCTTTGGGCTGATCAGCACGGCCCCTCGGGCGCCTCTCCTCCTCATCAAGAATCTTCGGGTGTGTGGTGACTGCCACACCTCCACCAAGTTCATTTCAAAGATTGTTGGCCGAGCAATTGTTGTACGGGATGCTAACCGCTTTCACCACTTTGAAGATGGGGTTTGTTCTTGTGGGGATTACTGGTGAAACGATGTTCTTCTGGAAAGGTGCAAGTGTCTTGCTTCATTCATTGATTTGTGTAGCTACTGAGTTCATCCACCATTTCCTGAGAATATTGACCATGATGTGATGTTGAGGGCATTTCCTGTGGCATATCCACAGGAAATGGTAGTGGGGCCTACGCAGCATCTCAGCCCATAATTGCACTTGACTTGTGGAGGTAATTAATGAAAGGAGGATTTTGACTGACCCTAAACCCTAAGTCCTAAAGCTAGCCTGCCACACCTCAGTGTAATAGCATCGTCTGATGAGAGCTTTGCCCAAACTCAGTTTATGGCCAACCCTGCATCTGTGTCTTTGTCCTTCCCAATGGCAGCTGGATGCATCCACACAAAAACCTGTGGATTGTTCACACCACCGGTCCTATGTGGCTCCACCAGGGTCACCAATGAGGCCCAGGAAGTCATCCTTTATAGTCCCACTGCATAAATATATAATGCACAACATTAGTATTCAACTAATTCAAGGGGTGCCGAGACAAACCCAAAATTTCCTGTCTTGTACTTCATTAATAGGGTGCATAGTGCCAAGCCATTGTCATGCCACATCATTGCTGTCATTTGCTTAAAGCTGCTTGGACTACCCGAAAATTTTAAAAACTTAAATTTTTAAAAAAATAAGAAAAATAAAAAGGATGTCACCCTATCTGCTAGGTGAGATCACATCATCAGCGCACAGTCTTGATGCTTCCCAGATTTATGGGGAAAAATAAAAACTGGATTATTAAGAAATCTTTTTTTGTCAAATTTGCTCTAAAATTTCTTTTAACAAAATTTGATGTCTTGGATGCCAGCCTAACATCCCCCTCATGTCGCTCATCCCACAATACATTGGTCATTTTAGGTTTACCAATCAAACTATTGGTGAACCTTGCAACATTTGCGAACACATCGGGATTCCCGTTACATATGACCCTTGCTCTAGGATCCAACACCCGACTGAGGACATCGAGACCATACGGTTTCATGTAAGGGGCAACTTGTCACATCTATGACCAGTGGAACTATTTTATTCCCTCATTTGCACTCCAAGGTGCAGTGATCTTCAACTTTATGCACTCTTCATAGAGAGTTCTGCAATAGTGAGCATAGAGCAAAGGATGAATGTTTTTTTTCAAACATTTTTCTTTAGTACAATTTTTGGCAAGGATGTGGTGGTGTGAGGGTTCAACTCACAGAACAAAATCAAGCCAAAAACAAAATCATTGCGCCCCACAAATCCACAATCTTATGCCCTCTAAATCATTTTATTTAGTACAAATCCAAAATTGGATGAAAGGGTGAACGGAAACTTCCTCAATGAAATGATATTTTATTGCTCCGAAACTTTGCAAGTGTCTTCTACATGCCCTCTTACACGTCTTTGTGAAGTATGACATCAATCTAAAATGGTTTAAAGGGTGAACCAATCGTCCCCCTACCAAATGATTTTAAATTGATTTGAAACTTTGCAAGTGTCTTGCACATGCCATTTTACAGGTCTTTCACAAGTTTCAAGTCAATCTAAAATGGTTGAAAGGGTGAATCAATCATGAACATATCAAATGATTTTTGAGTGTTTTGAAACTTTGCAAGTGTATTTCACATGCCATCTTAAAGGTACCGTACAAGTATGAGGTCAGTCAAATATGGTTGAAAGGGTGAGCAGGCTCCCCAGGGTGCCGGGCAACGAAAGTGGTAATTCGGCGCCATTTTTCCCGAGGGCGAGGTAGCTCTATCTGGGACTTAGACGTTTGGGGGCCCAACCTAGAAAAATGGCGCCAAATTTCCACTTTTGGGCACCAGAAATGGCTGTCCCTTGGGTGGCTAGCACCGAAACTGGAAATTCGGCGCCATTTTTCCGGGTTGGGGCCCAGCCTTTTCTGGGACTTGGCCACTTTTGGACCCAACCTGGGAAAATGGTGCCGAATTTCCAGTTCCGTGCCCTGAAAATGGCTAAGTCCCGGGGGTGGCTAGCACCGACAGTGGAAATTCAGCACCATTTTTCCAGGTTGGGGCCCAGCCCTTTCTGGGACTTAGCCACTTTCCGACCCAACCAGAAAAAATGACGCCGAATTTCCAGTTCCGTGCCCCAAAAATGGCCAAGTCCCGGGTGTGGCTGGCACCAACACTGGTAATTCGGCACCATTTTTCCAGGTTGGTGGCCAGCCCTTTCTAGGATTTAGCCACTTTCGGACCTAACCTGGAAAAATGGCGCCGAATTTCCAGTTCCGTGCCCCAAAAATGGCCAAGTCCCGGGGGTGGCTGGCACCGACACTGGAAATTCGGCGCCATTTTTCCAGGTTGGGGGCCAGCCCCTTCTGGGACTTAGCCATTTTTGGGCCAAACTGGGAGAAAATGGCGCCGAATTTCCAGTTCCGGGGGCAAGAAATGGTGAAGTCCCCAGGGTGGATGGCACCTAAACTGCA
This sequence comes from Takakia lepidozioides, assembly GCA_030704615.1. Classification (NCBI taxonomy): domain Eukaryota; kingdom Viridiplantae; phylum Streptophyta; class Takakiopsida; order Takakiales; family Takakiaceae; genus Takakia; species Takakia lepidozioides. Next base: position 27,589,657 of record CM060732.1, on the reverse strand, counting down.
AATTCGGCGCCATTTTTCCCGTGTCGTGGCGAGCACCTCATTGGACAGCCATTCTGGGCCCTCACAAGTTGGGAAAATGGTGCCGAATTTCCAGATTCTGGGGGACAAATGGCTAGTCCCTAGGGTGGCTTCCACTAAGACTGGAAATTCGGGGCCTTTTTCTCTGTCTCGGGGACAGGCACCCCAGGGACTTAGCCATTTCTTCACAACCAATTGTCATGCCCCACACAAGCCGTTTTACATCTACGAACTCTAGGGACTACAATGGCCACGGATCAAGGAAGAGCACCGCATATTTATCTGTACAGAAGGCGCATTGCCGCTTTGTCCGCGTTTGGCTGATCGGTGAACTCATGGCTCTGCCGAGCATGCGGTATCTCTCGAAAGAACAGGTCGGTTTTGTAGAGCAGAAAGTACCTCATCTCATAGTCGCGTAGGCTCTCTGCTTCTCCTACAATCTCCAGCTTGAACTGATGTGCTTGGGTGTCAAGCTGCTCTTGTGCATTCGTCATCACCTGCGGAGATTCTCTATCAAACCGCATTCCTCAAGAAATACAAGAAATCCACCCGATACAAGAGTAGAAGCACCAAATGAAGCGTGGGAAAGTACCTGAAACCACCATGTCATGCGGTTCATCCACATGTCGAATGTGGGGTCGGACAGTTTGTCGGGTTTTGGGAAGCTCCACATGTCCCTTGTACTCTGGGACCCATTCCAGATTTGGAGCCACCGGGTCTGTCCAAGCAGCGTACATATTAGTAAGCGAAAGACACCACGAAAATGAATTGTTGCCACAAGAGAAGGCAGCTTAAGAATGTGTAACCTTCTCTGTTGCATCCACACAAGTTGAGGCTAGACGATGCAACTTCTCCAGTGTCATCGTGGGCTTGAGAGCGCGGGAGTAGTGCTTCCCCACCTCCACCAGAAAGTCAGCACCACGGGCGGGATCGGCAATGGCCACGTACTTCATCATCCGCGACTTGTACTTGACGCGAGCCTTCGCCTCCGCAGCTTTCAGATACGATTCTAGTGTCGGGAGGGTTAGTTTTTTCTCCTCCAACTCCATGTAGAACCTCTGCGCATGTGCCAAATCCTGCTCAATTTTCGTCTGTCAACAATGCGCACATAAGATTAGAAATCATGCTCCACATTTTTTCTTCTATTGGGGGAGAAAAGACTGATTACGTCAACAAAATAGTTGGGCGTTGTACCCAAAATATGTAGTCTACCATGGCGTCCATACTCAGCCTATATCAGGTTCTGTCTGCCTTTGCCTCCGACTTGCACAGTAGGTCGGCACCGAGCGAATTGGCAAACTCTTGCACCCCCTGCTTCCCGACATCCTTCACTCGGAAGAGCATGTGGGACAAGTTGGTGACAATGAATGCATTCTCAGTCACCTTGCAATGCCACATATCCATTAAACGATACTGAAATGAGAATTTGCAACAAATATGACGATTGGCAATGAAATGAGTGTTTCAAATTCAAAGTTCCAAAGCAAGAGGCATTGTAACTGTGGGTACGTTGACGGAGCTTTGAATAGTGAAAGCCATCCCAAGAGCATTGACAATCCGAGTCTCATTCAACTTGTTGGGAGGGTGTCGTCTATTCACTCTTCCGAATCGCATTGTGGGATGTGCAGAATTGTCCAATCCGTCTCCACTAGACCTCGCAGTCTACAATGGTTGGGTTTGAGGAATTGTAAATGGGTGGGTCGGGACGTCTGTGCGTTGCCCATTCGAGATATTGCTACAGAAAGAGCATCCGCCTCATTCTAAGAGAGGTTGCAACCCGGTGCAACAGGCCAGATGCCCGGAGGCTCTGGCATTCCCTGAATCCCGTACTTAGGCTTGCCAAATACACAAGTCATTATGTCGTGCCTACAGAACCAAAACATCTGCGTTGTGGCGTGAGAAAATCTAGGAGTCAAAAATCTGCCGCTGAAACGTTCATCCCTGTAAACGGATGAAAACTGCATTCATCATCATCTTTTCATCCACCATTCATCCATCCTATGGAAGAAATATTGTTAATCTCATCCGTCCCTCATCCATCTATGGCTAACCATCCACTCTTCCCCATTCCTCAAAAAACGCTTCTCACATATGAATAATATATCTTGGTGGGTCCACTGTTGGTTCCTCCACCTTCCTAAGTGCATTTTAAGACTGGGTGCAAACAGATATGACTCCCTCTCCCACTCCAAACCCCCTTCTACCCCTCCCAAAAGCTTTGTACTTCTCGTCCGCTTTCGTGAGCAAGGTGTCTCGATGTGAGCCGAGCGGCCGATTCCCCATCTGACCACCTATGACATACCAAAACGAAGGCCTCGGGGCCCTCAACCCTCTATTCTAATTTCCGACCCAGCCGCTAAGAGGACAACATATCAAAACTTCCTCGATCGACAAGACAAAAACCATTCACAACGTATTTTTCTACCTAAGACCCCCCCCCCCCCCCCTTAAGCTATTATCCGCTAGTCCGTCCCATCCCTTTTGCCCGCTGGTCGCAGACCCGCGCAGGGCCACGTGTGGCAAGGCGACGGACCGTTGGTCGCGGCAGCGCGGGTAAAGCAACGGACCGTTGGGTACAGCCAGGAATAACTTAAGTGGCAAACACGGCCTACCCAACCCCCCCCCTGCGTGGCTCTTGTCGAGCAGCTTAGGGGTTGGGGTGGTCAACGCCTCAAGGTACACGGGGCCTGCAGCCCGCTTCACATCATTAGCCATCCTTTGGCTATAGCCATGGTATCCCCTTTATGGCGCTTCACTTTTGGGAACCCCGTCATGAATCCATGGCTTTTTTGCCTTCACCTAAAAAAAACAAGAAAATAATACAAAGCTAACCGCAAATGGGCTAGCCTACCCTCCCCAAAGGTTAGCTATGGTCCTCCATGGCTTAACCAAGCCAGGGAGGCCACATTAGATCAAATTTCTGACCTGTAAATTAGTTATGCATGAAAAATAAAATTCCAGTGACAAAATATACTTGAAAAAAACATCAAAACTTTGCTAGCTCTTCCACCTTGCTTCTCCCCTATGGGGGGTGATATGCTTAACAAAGAGACAAATGAATGGCAAGTATAGTGGGCTTAGTATACAATAAGCTACACACACTTGCTTCAAGAAAAATAAAAATATAAAGAAGGTTTCCCACCAAGCTTCATGCAAGCATCTACCCAAATGTTAGTGGGTTGGCTTCTCTCGCATGCTTAGTTAGCTTCACACATGAAAATAAGGCCTAGTGGCCAACAAAAAGAGAACCCACACCCTACTTAGAGATCCCATTGCATGGTTAGCTCTCTAGGGTTAGGTCTTTCCACTCTTAAGACAAAAAATAAAACATCAAACTAATTCCTTACTAGTCTTGACATGATTAGCCCTATCTCTCTCTTCCTTTCAACATGGCTTGTCTTTGCTCTATGTGGTTGGCAGTCTCATTTTCACTAGAAGTTCTAAGCACGCTACATTCAAAGGAGTAGGGGCAGTCTTGTCACAAAAGGAGTATAAAAAGGAGAGGGTCATTGCATACGCCAGTAAGGTACTATCTCATGCTCAGCGCAAATATCACCCTATGGAAGGTGAATGCTATGCCCTGGTGTGGGGAGTATTACACTTTCGGCAGTACCTGTATGGAACCCCTTTTGTAATCAGGACTGATCACAAACCACTGGAGTGGTTGGCAACGGTAAGTGACGCATATGGACGCAGGGGTAGATGGATCATGATGTTACAAGATTTTGAGTTTGAAATTGTTCACAGAGCAGGTGCTAGGCATGCTAACGTAGATGCACTATGCAGGTATCCAGTGGGACCAGCTGAGGAAACCGAGGAAATCGAGGTATACTCTACTTCTCTGTACAGTCAGAAAAAGGAAGGGAGAAAGAGGGATGGAGCCTATCTTCTTAAGCTAGCTTGGGATAGGGGTGCCATCAATGCTTCGTTATTTCAATTTAAGGAGGGTAAGGAGGAGTTGAGAGAAGAAGCTCATAGGCAAGTAGGGTATAGCAGTGAAAAAAGGGAGATGATTTGCAAAAGAGAAGAGTACTATGCATGTGTATGGGGCCTTTGGCACTTCAAGAAAATACTGTTGGGAAGTCATTTTTCTTTGGAAACAGATCTAGATCCATATTGGTGGCTGTACTCAGAGCACCACATAGGCATAGACTTACTTGGTGACTTTTCATTTGAGTTTGTTCCGGGCATAGTAAGACCTTCCACAGGTAGAATGTTGACCAAGGATCATGGCATATTGAAGGGAGAACTGAAACCAGGCATAATGCCAGATGGAGAAGGAAAGAGGGTGACTTTTGCTGCACAGACTTTTGCTACAAAAAAACAAGGAAAGGGTATTGATCAATCAAGCTCTGTCAATCTGGTAAGGGAGGGTATTTGGAAGGATAAGGGTGCAGGAAGGATAGAGGCTACTGCAATCAGCAACAAGGAAAGGGAGCATCTGATGCCCTCTTGTCCCACCATCCACGTGATTACCCGAGGATCTCGTGCTCGTGATAAGGAGCTGAGCGAGGTACATCCAGCCTGTGAACTTGTGGAAGAGAGATCAAACAATGAAAAGGGAAGCTTGCAAGAGACACCATTCCTTCAAGACTTGACAAGCACTCCAACTACAAGAAGAACGCGGTTGACTTCCTCATCAGAACGCCCAGCCAAGGAAAACATGGGGGGTGAGTGTTCCACCAAGACGTTTTGTTCTTCAGACAGTGATGGAACAAGTGGTTCAGAACCAGCCACTTCTTCTTGCAACAAGATTGATGAAGGGGACTGGGTACCATGGACCGCACCCACCAAAGCTACTCAGATGTCATTATTACGTGAGGCTGAAAGATGGGGGAAATGCTCTCTCATCAGCTCTGACCAGCATACAACAGCTGTTAAGGAGGAAAGGCAACCTGATGTGCTTGATGATGTGGAAGTCATGCACCTCTTATGTTTTGGAGAAGTCAATGACTACCTGACAAAAGAGGAGAGCACGAGAGCCAAGAGGCGGGCAAGGCAGTACTCCTATCTCAAAGGTGAGGTCTACTTTGATGGAAGGGTAGTTCCACCAAGAACTGACAGAGGGGCAATAATCACTGAAGTACATGAAGCCACTGGCCACTTTGGAGTCAGAAGAACTCAAGAGGAGATATACCGACGTTATTTTTGGCATGATAGAACAAAACTCATCAGGAAAGTTCTCAAGGGTTGTGGTAAATGTCAGATGGCCAAACAGAACGGAGTATTGCGCTCAGGTAGCTCAAAACTTCACAGCATTCCAGTAGTAGATCTGTTTTTCAGAGTTGCAATTGACACGGCAGGACCATTACCTATAACCAGCAGGGGCAATCAGTACTTTCTGGTGGCAATCGATCACTTCTCAAAATGGATAGAAGCTGCACCAGTGGCAGATCATACAGCAGCCCTTGCTGCCCGTTTTATTGAGGAAGAAGTAATTGACAGGTATAGCTGCCCACATACGTTGCTCACTGACAATGGCACAGAGTGGGGAGGTGAGTTTGAAGATACATGCCACGAATACGGTATAAAGAGGGAGCATAGCGCCCCCTACTGGCCTCAGTGTAACGGTATGGTGGAAAGGGTCATTAAGTCTCTCAAATAGAGCATCACCACCCTAGGAGTTGGAAACGACACTGAATGGGATCAGAATCTCTATAAGGCCCTGTTTGGTTACAGAATGGGTGTCCATGCTTCCACTGGATTCTCACCTTTTCAAGTACTTACTGGTAGAATTCCAAGGCTGGGAATTGACAACAGGTTGCATTTTCTTACAACACCAGTAAATTCTGATGGATCTGTAGCAGAGGTCACACTTATGATGCAACAGAAAATCCAGCTTCTCACAGAGATGAAGGCAAAGCTGCGAAAAAATGTGAAGAAAGGGCAGCGGCAGCAGGCAAGGGATTATGAAAGGAGGCATCAAACTGGGCATACCTACTGCAAGTTGATGGAAAACAACAAGGTTATGATGTTGAGGCCTGGAAAGAGATCTTCCATGACATCTCCATGGGAGGGACCTTATGACTTTTGGGGTACAAAGATGCAGGAAACACCACAAGGACAGGGGAAGCTGCACGCAGATGCAGGCTAAGAGATGGGGCAAACAAGGAATGGACAAGAAGTAGGAGGGACTTGAAACCCTTCGTACCACCAGTGTGTGATCAGCCAGTGAAGGTGGTCAGTGAGGACCCTGACACTTAAAAAGGGAGACACACTACATATGTAGTGTGAATGCAGGGGAGAGAACATTACATATGTTTACCATTACGACCTACATCACTATGACGGAGTGCCCGTCATCCCAACTGCAGAAAGGATGTATCCCTTCATGTAGGTAATTTCATGAGCGCACTGAACTTATGCTTTGCCAGGAGAAAATGGCTAAGTCATGACGGTACACATTTTCATCCATGCGATGAACGTTTTCATCACTGGTTCTTGACCTAAAAGGAACTGCGGGAACTCCAAGATAGAAGAGTTGGAAATCTCTAAGCACTCAGCCCGCTCAGAACAATCAGTCATGACCTACAGCTAGTGTATCATGGGGGTGTTTCCTATTTGTTTTCCTTCCCGCATTCATGTTAGCTAGTTACCTTACTGTTGGTATTTAAGTATCAGTTTGCTTCAGCAATCTATCGGATTCCATCAACTCATCCATTCATTCCACAGCTTCACTCAGATCTCTCTACACAATGTGAGTATGAAGTATGTATCAGATTAATATCTATCAAGTATCAGGCTGAAGCCATGGAGTCTCTAATCTGCTCTACATTACAACTCTACTGCTTGCATTCATCAAGCATCAACAGATCGTTCTCCTCCTACTCCGTGCTCTCCCTCTTTCTGCTCAGAGATGCGCTCTCTGCCTCATTTCCCCCCAGTGATGTCCGAAGTCCCCCAAGAAGTGATCCTTCTCCAATCCTTGCTCCTGGCTTTATCTTCCTACCCGTTGTTCTAACCGTTTCCCTCACTAACCGTCATCTGTGAACTAACATGTTCCATTCGCAGATGTTGTTCCCCACAGTTGTTCCCTGTCCTGCTATCCGTTCCCTATGGTCGTGACAGCTGTGTCAAGCTGTGACTAGCTGTGTGAAACTGTGACTGGTTGTGCGACTGTGTTGGGCTGTGTCGAGCTGTGACTAGTTGTGACGGCTGTGTCTGGCTATGGCGGCTGTGTCGGCTGTGTCGGACTGTGACGGGCTGTGATGGACTGTGACGGGCTGTGTTGGACTATGACGGACTGTGTCGGCTGTGACGGCTGTGTCTGGCTGTGGCGGCTGTGTTGGCTGTGTCGGACTGTGACGGGCTGTGATAGACTGTGATGGGCTGTGTTGGACTGTGACGAGCTGTGTTGGCTGTGACGGGCTGTGTCGGACTGTGACAGGCTGTGTAAACCCCCCCTAAAGTGCGCTGTTGTCACCCCTAAGGCTCCTGTTAGTCTCAGTCTGTGCAAAAATTAAGGGTACCCCACAGATCCCGTAAAAGTGCCTAAGTCCCAGACAGTCCTCTAACATTACCCCTTCCCCTCTCAAAAAGCCGTGTCCTCACGGTTTACTGTTTGGGATTTGTAACCCTTTGTGAGTGAGCACCCTTTTGACGGTTAGAGTCTCGTGAAGGACTCCGTGTGCGAGCCCGTGTTCTGTCACTGGTTGAGGGAGATGATTGAACACTACCTGGATATGTCAGTCCCTCTGGAGGCTGATATCGAGGTAATCTTTCAGGCATAGGAGACCCCCGTCGCTTCTTCTCTGCCATCTGAATTGCATAGTCCTCTGCCATGTCAAAAGAGTCCGCTGAAGAAACAGTTGTATCAGAATCCTCGTCCCCCCTGAGGTGTTTTAACTGTCGAACTTTAACTGGAATTCTCTGGGGCATACAATGTTGTCCCACCATGTCTGGAAGTTTAAACTGTAAAACTTGTTGTAAGCGCTGAATTGCAAAATTGGTGAAGACCCCGAACTCCTTGTCTGTCCAGATGAGTGGTGTACCAATGACTTGTGAATTGTGCAAGTATTTCCATGCCTCTTGGCCCTTAAAGAAAATATTGTCAGGGCCGAATTTCTGTGTTGACAAATTGTTCCAGGCCTCATGAAACCATGAACGAATCTGAGAATCCTTTTGCATCATAACTTTTGCCTCATATAGGTACATATGAGGTGGCATTGAAGATAAAACCCAATGATCCCCACTGGAATAACTCAGAAAGCGCGATTGCATCTTCTGCTGCTCAATGTGATAACGTGCCCGAAAACAAGCAGCGTAGTATAACCCGCAGCCCATGACAATACTTGCTACCTCCTTGGTCTTGGTATAAATGAATCCATGTACCACTTGGAAGGCAATTAATTCCTTCAGCATGGTACTTGCCTCATGCCAGTACTGCGCAAAGTGATTATCCTTAATTGGTCGATTGTTCGGAAGAACTTTAGTCCTAGTTGCCACTGGCAGCCAAATGTGCATGATTTGATAGTAATGTGCCAGCAACTGCAGAGGACTAAATTCTTTCCAAGCCAAATCCAACACAATGGGAATTTGGTTGAAGGGCATAATCATAGACCGACTGTACTCCCGTGCAGTAGGAATTTTAGGTGGGTTAAAAGCAGCATTCCCCAATACCTCAGGCTGTGGTGTGGCTGTAGTAACAACAGGGTCAGCTACTGGCACAGTGACTTGTTGTGGTGTTGGTGGCACTGGCTCTTGTACCATTGGCATCTCCTACACCCCCTGTGAAGAAGACTGAAAAGCCAAAGTTCTCGCTTGTAAATAAGAAGCCATTAGCTGTTCCTCAGGTACACAAACTCTCTTGTCGATATTTGAAGTGAGGTCCTCCACTTGTGTCTGCAGGCCGTCTACATCCTCAAGTAACTCCGCTATCCTACTATAGACATTGTCTATAGTAGTTGTGGCAATGTTCTGCACTTGCAGTCTGAGCTCATTCATCTCGCTTTGGGTGAGCTTTCGTGGTGCTTTGCCCTCCACCGGCCCTTGTGCTAACCAGACCTGCATAAGGTGGTTATCCACCAAGTTGCTTGTGGCACCCCTTAGAGTATGCTCCTCTGTGAGCCTGTACACATTTATCTGCTGCTGTAAAGCCTCCATGCGCTTCGCATGAGGTTCAACCAAACTCACATAGGCAGCAGCGAAATTATTGGCTTCCTTCCAAGCCTTGTTAGCCACAGAGAGTTCATTTCTATTTACCATGAGCGTTTGTTGCAACTCCAGGATGTACCTCTCTTGGTCAGCTTCAACCTGCCTGTATTGCTTGAAAGTATTCTCATTGCGACAGATTGTATTCTTCATATCGACAATGAGTTTCACTTGCTCAACATTCTCTGCCTCTGCCTTCGTACATCTTTCCGCTTGACTATTTATTTCTATTGTAGCTTGGTCAAGCATAGTTGTGAGTGTAGCACATTGTATGGCCATCCTGTCACGCACTGTCTGCAACTTCGTATGTAGTGCATTCACTTCTTGCAACTTGCTTTCATGCTTCATCTGCATTTGGTATAGTTGTTGCTTATGTGCTTCGTGCAACTGGTCTTGCGCGAGGCCTGCCTCAATCAATTGTTCCTTGGCCAATTGCAAAGCCGCTTCTGTACTCTCTAAGTCTTGCTGCATCTTGAGAGTGACCTCTTCATCGACCTTGTTTGCACACTCAGTGGCAAGTCGAGCCTCAAACTCCTTCCTGAGTTCCTCCCTCAAAGTTGCCAATTGGGTAGTTGGAACATGGGATTTGACATAAATGCCCAACAAATTAAGTGTCTTGCTTATGGAACTCATAAGCATGGCCTGTTGAGGGTCATCATGGTGAGCTTGCTGCTGTTCTCCTTGATCCTCAACAGTGTGATGCCTCACGAACCACTCAGGCCATTGCCCCACCAGATTTTCTTCCTGGACCACTTCATCCGTCACCGGTGCTGCAGTGTCTTGACATTCTACCTGTGGTACCTCCGTCACAGGTGTGTGTATTATATGCACCGCAGGGTTTCCCCTAGACAACCGTTGCACCTCCGGAATCACTGTTTCCCTGACCAGACCGGAATATTCATAGAGAAGGTCCCCCTTCTCAATTTCTGCCACCACCTGTTCTGTAGTGGGAATATCTAACCCTTCTTTCTCCAAATCAATTATTTCTGGTGGAACTGCATGGACAACTTGTGGTAACTCTGTGACAAGCCGATCATCTGGCTGTGATGGCTGTGATACTGAAGTAACTTCCTCTTCCCTCTCTGAAGGTCCTGCTTCCAATAATAGCAGTTCTTTGTGTTGTTGTGCCCCTTCCTGCACAAGAGCTTGGGAAACATTATCATGTGGTTTCCGTGAAGCTAGTGGATCCGCCACTACAGTCTTTCCCCGCCTCTGTCTCTTAGTCTGGGGTTGCCCTGCCAGTCCACCCTCACTGTGTGAAGAGCCTTGCTCTTCCATTGCAGTGGTTTCAGTCTCAAACACTCCCATCTCCTGTCTTTCTCGAGCATCAAGTATGCAAGAATCAAGAATTATTTGAGCAATGATTGGGCCAGACACTATGATAGGAGACTTTGCAGCAGTGCCCTGTAATCTTTTCATCTCCTCTACCAGTGCGTTGTACATTATGTCCGCCCATGCTACCTCTTCTCCTCTCAGGGCTTTGAGTATTTCCTCTGTGAAGGATCTGCTCAAATACTGTTGGTTCTGTTTCATGGCAAACAGAACGTTCAATACTTGGCCTACCTCCCTTAGCCCCGGGTAGACGGCCTTGGTACAAGCATAACCTTGAGTTTTAAAGAAACTCCCTTCTTGGAATAAGTCCCCTATTTGCAGTCTTGCCCTGTGCTCCTCCACATGCACCTGACCTGATGGCAATTCAAACAATTGCTGTAGGTATAGGGGAGTAATTTCTAATTCAACTCCCTTCACCGTTGTTGCTCCTGTCCTAGGCTCAAAGTTCTGGAAGAATTGTAACATGTATTGTCTATGGTGCAATGTCCAATCTTTGCTTTGCAATCCTTCCAATCGCAGCTCCTTCAGTAACTGTATCGCCTGTGGAGTAGCAATCGTTTGTTTCTGCAGGATTGTGGTGTTCTTCACCCTGATTTCTTCCATTCCTCTCACTCTCTTCATTCTAGACCCACAGAAAGGTTTTGGCTGTGACAATTGAAGAATTGCCTGCAGGGCACAAAGCATAAACGTATGGTTGCCACAAAAAGCTATGGGTAATTTCTTGTAAGCCTGCGGGGCTTGCAAGCATCGATTAAGAGAAAAGATCCGCTCTGTTCTTCCGTCCCTATGCCACTGCGTAAGTAATATTGCGAGCGTATAGTCTGTTAGTTCCTCCATAGCTTCAAAGCTATAGCAATGATGGTTTGTCCCGTAGAGACGCCCGTTACTTAGAACGACGCCGACTCTTGCGCTTAAATTCCCTCCAATTTCTTGATCTTTTTTCTGGCTTTCGATTGGCTGTAACTGCTGTGACTGGATTCTAGATTTAATTTTCTTTAGTGGACTTTCCCTGCTGAACTGTCCACTAAGATAACACATGTGAGAAGAATTTTGCTTTTCTGTACTTGCCGTTTGTTCCGTTGCCCTTTTTCCGTATTCATTAATGGGCCCGCCATTCATCTGAATTGACGTGCTAAGTAGGTACTTTGACGGCCATTCTTGTCCTCTTTCTTGATGACACCTATTCTTGCACTTCCTTCTCAGCTGTGTGTCGCGCCCTGACTTCCACGTGTCCCTTTCTAAACTGGCTTCCGTCCTTTCTTCCGCCGGCCATTTCCCTGAAGTTATCCTGCATCCACCTGTCACTGATTCTATGGATTGTGTAACCCTGGTAGGCTGTGTTGAGCTGTGACAGGCTGTGTCATACTGTGGTACGCTGTGATAGGCTGTGTTGCACTGTGGTAAGCTGTGATAGGTTGTGACATGCTGTGGTAGGCTGTGATAGGCTGTATTGCGCCGTGCTGGGCTGTGATAGGCTGTGTCGCGCTTGTTCTGCCCGCCCTGGTCATATATGCTCGGCCTAGCGACAAGTGCTCCATACTCCGTTGGTATCACTGGCGCAGCCCGTGACTGCTTTTGCGTTTCAACATGCAAATCATGCTGCAATGGTTTGTCATGGATACCACTGTACCCCTTCAACTTATTGACATTGACTCTTCCCAGCATCTCTTTGTTAATGGTTTGTAACATGGCGATGTTATTATCATACATCTTATGTATGACATAAGGTCCTTTCCATGGTGATTTAAGCTTAGAAGTTTTAATCTTTCCCTTCTTCTGCAACCAGAGAACCAAATCTCCCGTCTTAAAAGTTTTTAACTTGCCTTCATCAAACTGTTCCTTCCTCTTCATCTGAATTCTGGTCATATTATCAACTGCATCAGCACGTACTTCTTCCACATGGTATAATTCATGTTTTCTGACTTTAATTGAATCTTGCAATTTCATTCTCTTTCCCCATTCCGTTCTCATGGTAGGTAACAGGAATTCCACTGGAAGTAAAGCTTCCATACCATAAACTAATTGGAATGGTGTATACTTAGTGGTGACTTTATATGAAGTCCTGTATGACCACAAAGCTGTCAGCAGCTTTGTATCCCAATCCGTTCTGTTTGCATTGACTATCTTAGCCAAGATAGTACATAGTATTTTGTTGGTAGCCTCTGCCTGCCCATTACCCTGTGGGTAATATGTTGTACTCTTCCTATGCACAATCATGAACTCTTTAGTCAATAATTCAATGGTCTTGTTAATGAAGTGACTTCCCTGATCACTGATAAATTCCAAGGGACAGCCAAATCGTGTAAGTATGTTCTCATACAGGAACCTTGCTGTGGACTTGGCTGTGTTGTCCCTCAAAGCTTTAGCTTCCACCCACTTCGTAGTATAATCAGTGGCTGTAATTATATACTTGTTCTATGTGTTCTTGGCCGGAGGGTTAATTGGTCCAACAAAGTCTAGTCCCCATTTCTGAAATGGTTCCGTAGGCATTGTAGGATGCAAAGCCATCTTTCCAAATCTCTGCAAAGGTCCTAGCCTCTGACATTCATCACAACTCTGACAATACTTGTGTACATCTTTGAACAAAGTAGGCCACCAGTAACCTGCATGTTCATGGTGGTATAAGCATCGCTTCGGCACTCCATCTGGTCCTAGCTTATACATTCTACTCCCTACCATAGTATAAGGTAGAGCCTTGATAGCGATTCTCTTCCTCTGCTCCTTTCCATAACTAGGTGGGCATTGACCATGAGTAAGGTAGTATCTGATTGGCCACTGCCAATCTAACCATTCATCTGCACTTCCTTACACCTCCATTGCAAATAAACTCGCATCAGGCAATTGGTCGTCTACTCCTGTGGTGGGCTCTCCTGTTGTTAGGCGTGACAAATGATCTGCGACAAGATGCAAACGGCCAGGCTTGTAAACAACTTCGAACTCAAACTCGTGCAAGATTATTAACCACCTTGCTATCCTTCCACTTATCAAAGGTTTGTTCACCAGATATATTAGAGCCTGGTGATCCACATAAAACATAAACTTTCTTCCCAATAGGTAATGCCATTTCTTGACTACATAAATCATTGCTAGTGCTTCTCTTTCAGTTGTGCTATAGTTCCTTTCAGCACTGTTCATTAACCTGCTAGCATAGTACACAGGTGAATCTATATTTCCTGTAACATTTTGGGCTAACACCGCTCCCAACGCTTCTCTTGAGGCATCACAGTGAACATGAAATACTACATGCCAGTGAGGGTTAATCAGCACAGGTGTAGTTGTTACTGACAATGTAAGTTCCTCAAAAGCCTGTTGACATTCAGCTGTCCATGCAAACACTGCATCTTTCTTCAGAAGCTTGCTCAATGGTGCTGCTATCTGTGCATACCTTTATAACTGGTTTGTCCAAGGAATCTCCTTAGACTCTTAACATTTACTGGTGGTGGAGAGGCTTTAATGGCCTCTGTCTTCCTGGGATCCACAAGAAGTCCCCTCTTACACACAATGTGTCCCAAAAGCACCCCTGAGTTTACACAGAAAGTACACTTCTCTGGATTCAGGCCCAGACCTCTCATCCTGCATCTGGCTAGACATAACTCCAATTTATGTAAGTGCTCATTCTTAGCGCTGTACACACTGAAATCATCCAAGAACACCTGCATGAAATCATCCAGATACTCATGAAAAGATTCACTTATCACTCTCTGAAAGGTTGCTGGTGCATTACAAAGTCCAAAAAACATGACTTTGTATGCATAAGCACCCCAGTCTGTGATGAAAGCTGTCTTTCCCTGGTCTTCTTCTGCCACTTGCACTTGATTATAACCACTGAAGCCATCCATGAAGCCATCCAAATCAGCTCCTACCTTCACTTAGACCAAGCTTCTTTCTTAATTGGTCTGTCATGATATTTACTCCAGAGCCTCCATCCTATCAGTACATCAGTTAGTTCTGTGCTTCCAATTCTCAATTGTATTACTGGCATAGAATCATCAAAGTCCATGACTGTTTCTCGCCCTTCCGGCTTCACATTATAACTGGTCACCTTGCTGTTCAGGTCTGTGTTTCCTGTCTCCTGGGCAATTCGATTGATTGCTTGATACAGCCTGTGTCTCCAATAAGGTGCCACAGCCAATAGCTGTCCAATGGTAATCTCTACTTTGGTCTGGCATATTACTTCAGCCAAAGTCCCTTCATTACTTTGCATGTCTGCATCTTCTTTCTTCCTTTCATCCTCACTCACTTCTTCTTCTCCATCAGAATCAGAGGAATCTGCCACAGGAATATCAGTACTCTTCTGCATTTCCCTTATGGTATCTGCCACTTCCTTGTGCAGTTCCTTCTCATCTTTCCAAGTCTCTTCATCTTCAGGCATATCATTGCCACTTCCAGTCTCATCTTCTTCCTCTTCTACTGGAGGTATTAGTTTGGCTTTACTTCTTGTTACTATCATTGTACTTACTTCTGGTACAACACATGGCCTAACCATGTGAGCTGCCACCACTGGGCCCTCATTCACAGGAGCTCTCATCTCATTCTGGTGTCTAATCCAGAATGAACAGGCTGCCTTGCGATGTCCTGGCTGATTACAATAGTAACATAGTTCTTCACCATTGGGTCCTCGCCCTTGGTCTACTCTTGGATTATTTCTGTAATCCTGATTCCCGGGCTGGTAATTCCCCTTTGGATTACCCTGATAGTTGCCTCTGGAATTTCCTTGGTAATTCCCTCTTGAATTACCTCTCCCTTCCATGCCATTGTTATAACCACCAGACCTACCATAGTGGTCCTGATCATTGTTTCTTCTTGGCTGGGGCTGCACCTGATGCACCCTTACTTGCCTAGGTTCTCTTGCAGCTGTCCTTCTGTTGTAGTAACAATTCTCAGTAGAATGGTTATCCATTTTACAGATAGTACAATGTTTCTCCTTCATGTGGCATTCAGTGGTGGTATGGCCTTCATTCTGGCACTTTGCACACCATACACCCTTTCTCCAATGTGTTGCAGCCTCTGTGGCATACTTCTTCAAGATTTCTTCTAATCTTTTCTCATAGTTATCCCTCTTCAACTTCTCCTTTCTCTTACTCTTCCTTTTCAGTTTATGCTCTTCTTCTTCATCTGACTCATATTCAGAGTCCTCATCATCCCTTTTCTCTCTCCTGAATTGCTCAATTCTGTTTGTTGTTTCAAATGCCTCCTCCACTGTATTATGGGGTAACATATCCACTTTCTTCTACAACTCTGGTCTTAATCCACTCACAAACCAAGTCTTCTGTAAACCTGGTGCTGGTACAACAGCCAGCTTTTTCATCATCAATTCCATCTTTTCCATATACTCCTCAATAGTTTCATGCTTCTTTTGCTTTAACTGTTGTAAACTTCCATACACTTCATCCTCAGTTTTACTTGTCCTGAACCTATTTCGGAATGGTGTATTCAAGCCATTCCAGGTTAGGAAATGATTATCAGGGAATCTTGCATACCATTCACTTGCTTTCTTGATAAGTGAACAAGGAAACAATCTCCTCTTAGCATCATCGCCATTCTCATTGTTCACTATACACATGTGCTCAAATTGGCTAATGTGTACATCGGGATCCCCTTTTCCTGAATATATCGGAAAAGGTGGTTTTGCCCGTGTTGGTTGTAACGCCATCTGTGGCCCTACCTTCTGCCCACTGACAGGTGCTAGCACCCTTGCTGGTGCTGGTCCTTCAAGACCTGTTGTAGTTGTGGTGTATCTTCCACCAAGTGGTGGCCCCTGAGCACTCCCTGCTATTGGCCCCACGATATTCACAATATTCCCAGCCCCAGTTGCACTACTTCCCACACTCCCTGTCCCCCTAGAGCCAGATCCAGGCAGCCCGCCTGATCCCCCTGAGCCGACACCTTCGTTGGCCTGTGATCCAAGTGCTCCACTTGATCCAGGTCCAACGGGTTGGGATGTCCTGGTTGTAGTCTCAACCTCAGCTGTTGGGTCTACTTCTTCATACTCTTCCTCTTCCAATTTCTTCTCTCTATTTTCATCCTCCAAGTTTTGCCCTTGGGTTTCTTCTTCACTCATGTAACTCAACTGCAATGGTGTTGGAGAGTCTAAACTCTCCGTTGGCTCTGCCACATCCTCTCCTCCTTCTTCACCTTCCGCTTCAGAAACTGGAGTTCCTGCTTTTGGTGTTCCATGCCAACTCTTATCAAAGATTTCTGTCAAATCTTTTATCCAGGGATGTACCTCAGATCTTTCACCTCGTGATTGATCTTCTTCCCGTACCAATTCCCTTAATCTTTCTTGCAAAGAAAAAGAAGGAGTGGCATCCAACTCTAGTTCTTCCGGTATGGGTGATGTACTCTCTGATCTTAATGGTGTGAGAGGTCCAGATGATTCCCCTATGTCTATTCTTCTCTCCCAAAGATATGGATAATTAGCTTTCAGATAGCTTTCTCTTTTTGCTGAATATCTCTGGCGTCTAGCTTCTCTTTCATCACTCATGTCCCATGTCTTTCATTTCTCTTAATGTGGCAATAACCATAACTCTCTTCTGTAATATCTCTCGTATATGCCTGGGTTTCTTTCAAGCTTCAATGCACCCTTGGCTATACTAGAAGTCTCTGTTACCATATAACCATATGGCAAACAAGTCTGGAAAGCTGTTCTTGGTGTGAGTTTGATCCACAGAATATCCTTTGGAATCCAATTCTTTACCAATACAAGCTCTTCATGCATATGAGTATAAACATTCACCTTTCCTTCTTCCCAGCCTTCAAACTCTACTCGCTTAATGGATAACAATGCTATCATATAAACCAGTGTTGGTAACCAACGTGCTCTTCCTCTACAGGCCACCTAATAAATCTTTATCACTCATTTCTCCATACCCCACTCAGGATCAGCATCATGCACTCTCTTAAGAATGTTTTCTTTACAACCATCTGGCAATTCCAAGAACCTCTGAAAGAATCGTTTGGACAATCTTTCCTTCTCAGTTTCACAAGGAATTTGATTCACATCAAATTCTTTAATTCTCCAACCACCATGATCCCACCAGATGCCTGTCACATCTGGTTGTTCATGACCCAGTTCCCCAGTATGGTCGCCAAATGTCGCGCGGCTTTTACTCACCCATCCCTTCGCTATCCGAGGCGGGAACTCCAAGATAGAAGAGTTGGAAATCTCTAAGCACTCAGCCCGCTCAGAACAATCAGTCATGACCTACAGCTAGTGTATCATGGGGGTGTTTCCTATTTGTTTTCCTTCCCGCATTCATGTTAGCTAGTTACCTTACTGTTGGTATTTAAGTATCAGTTTGCTTCAGCAATCTATCGGATTCCATCAACTCATCCATTCATTCCACAGCTTCACTCAGATCTCTCTACACAGTGTGAGTATGAAGTATGTATCAGATTAATATCTATCAAGTATCAGGCTGAAGCCATGGAGTCTCTAATCTGCTCTACATTACAACTCTACTGCTTGCATTCATCAAGCATCAACAGATCGTTCTCCTCCTACTCCATGCTCTCCCTCTTTCTGCTCAGAGATGCGCTCTCTGCCTCATTTCCCCCCAGTGATGTCCGAAGTCCCCCAAGGAGTGATCCTTCTCCAGTCCTTGCTCCTGGCTTTATCTTCCTACCCGTTGTTCTAACCGTTCCCTCACTAACCGTCATCTGTGAACTAACATGTTCCATTCGCAGATGTTGTTCCCCATAGTCGTTCCCTGTCCTGCTATCCGTTCCCTATAGTCGTGACAGCTGTGTCAAGCTGTGACTGGCTGTGTGAAACTGTGACTGGCTGTGCGACTGTGTTGGGCTGTGTCGAGCTGTGACTGGTTGTGACGGTTGTGTCTGGCTGTGGCGGCTGTGTCGGCTGTGTCGGACTGTGACGGGCTGTGTCTGGCTGTGGCGGCTGTGTCGGTTGTGTCGGACTGTGATGGGCTGTGATGGACTGTGACGGACTGTGTCAGACTGTGACGGGCTGTGTTGGCTGTGACGGGCTGTGTATCCCCCCCCTAAAGTGCGCTGCTGTCACCCCTAAGGCTCCTGTTGGTCTCAGTCTGTGCAAAAATTAAGGGTACCCCACAGATCCCGTAAAAGTGCCTAAGTCCCAGACAGTCCTCTAACACTCCTGGGCCATCTCTGGCTTGCCTGGCTTGTTATAATGGTTTTTTATCTCCAGGAGAAACTGCGATCCGAATGATGGGTCGGCAATTCTCAACTACTTCACAAAAGCACTCATTATAGTCCTTCTTGTAGCGGTCATCTGTTTCTGGATGTGACCCTCAACCCCCTTTGCTGTCCTTCTCTCCTCAGGGGTTGACCTGTAGTATTCCAGTTTGCCACGCTCCCCTGCATCTGCAATGTCTTGCTGCAAGGGAATGCACGAGAGTTGCATCCACCCAAGGGCAAAGGAAACAAACAGAAACAAACATGTGGAAGCAGGAATATGGAAAGGGCAGATGAAGGAAGATGTATCTCACCATGTACATGTACTCCATGAAAGCCTCACGTGTCAACGAGTACGTTTCCAATGTCTTGGAGCTTTCGCACTTCTTGTACGTCTCTGCTGAAAGGATGGTCTTGAAGTTGGTCAAGGGCATCTGCCCGATCCTTTGTATCCTATACAGTGTGTGAACCAGACTCGTTTTGACATGCGATGTCTCCGTTCCTCTGCAGAATGATATCTGAAAGTCAGAATGAAATTCAAGGACTTTAATCAAAGAACCACGGAACTACAAGTGGAACATGTAGAATGAGAAACCAACCTGTTCACATCATTCATTGCCGTCAGAAGACCCATCATGTTCCCCTCACAATCCAGCACCATCGATCGAACAAAGTAATGCCACTCTTCCTCCTGTGAGTGCAGCCTCCCAATGACAGCCATCCATGCAAGCAACCGGTGGTTCCCATCCCAAACGTGAAACATCTTCCCCGAGAATGCCTGGGTGGAAGGTTTCCTGGAGATAAGAAGTTCAAAGGATTCGTTCACCTGTCTCCAAATAGGATCCCAGGAGTCCATGATTGACCCAACCACAAGGAGCTCATTGCCTTTGGAATCCCTAGTACAAACGTAAAACACTGCGGATCCATCCAAATACCCATGAACAAACTCGGCCTCCAGCTTGAGAATGTCCTTGATGAGGGGTGGACAAACGACGGGCATGGAAACCATCCTACACAGGGGAATCTTCAACCTCCCACCCGGGGCAAGCATACTTTGCACCACAAGCTGAGAGTTTACCTTCTGACCCCCCAACATCTCAGCGGCTTTGCTTTCATAGAACTCATCGTCAACATCAACAATGATCTCCTTCCCCAGCCCCGAAGGGATCTCCTCCGCCACAATTTGCATCTTCTCCTCCAGGGTTGTTCATTCAAATTGATATAAGAGAGAGGCATGAGACGATGGTGTTTGAGCATGGCAGACAGGCCATGTGTGGAAGAAAAGGTGAGCTCAAACAGTGTGCGTTGACGCACACTGTTTGAGCTGCAAGGTAAGTGTTCATTGAACCTCAAAGAGAAGCCCTTAGTGGCCGATTTTCAGATGAAAAAAACAAAGAAAAGGTGAGCTCAAACAGTGTGCGTTGACGCACACTGTTTGAGCTGCCAGGTAAGTGTTCAGTGAACCTCAGAGACATGCCCTGTATTGCCGAATTTCACAGGGAAAAAACAGTGACAAGGTGGGCTCAAACAGTGTGCGATGACGCACACTGTTTGAGCTACCAGGTAAGTGATGATTGATCCTCAAATACATACCCTATGTGGCCGATTTTCAGATGACAAAGGCAATGACAAGGTGAGCTCAAACAGTGTGCGTTGACGCACACTGTTTGAGCTGCCAGGAATGTGATGATTGATCCTCAAATACATGCCCTTTGTGGCCATTTCTCAGATGTTAAAATAATGAGAAGGTGAGCTCAAACAGCGTGCGTTGACGCACACTGTTTGAGCTGCCAGGTAAGTGTTCATTGATCATCAAATACATGCCCTTTGTGGCCCATTCCGAGAAGAAAAAAACAATGAGAATGTGGGCTCAAACAGTGTGCGCCAACGCACACTGTTTGAGCTGCCAGATAAGTGTTCATTGATCCTCAGAGACATGCCCTATGTGGCCGATTTTCAAACAAAAAAGGCAATGATAAGGTTAGCTCAAACAGTGTGCGCCAACGCACACTGTTTGAGCTGCCAGGTAAGTGATGATTGATCCTCAAATTCATACCCTATGTGGCCGATTTTCAGATGACAAAGGCAATGACAAGGTGAGCTCAAACAGTGTGCGTTGACGCACACTGTTTGAGCTGCCATGTAAGTGATGATTGATCCTCAAATACATGCCATTTGTGGCCGTTTTTCAGATGAAAAATCAATGAGAAGGTGGGCTCAAACAGTGTGCGTTGGTGCGCCAACGCACACTGTTTGAGCTTCCAAATAGTGGAGGATTGAACCGGGCATAGTGGCCCTATCTGGCCATTTTGCACACCATCAACCAAGTAAAATGCGGGGCTCAAACAGTGTGCGTCAACGCACACTGTTTTAGCTTCCAATTCGTGGTGGATTGAACCTGCCCTAGTTCCCCAATTTGGCCGTTTCGCACATCAACAAGCCAGCAAAATGGAAGGCTCAAACAGTGTGCGTCAACGCACACTGTTTGAGCTTCTTGTTCGCGGTTGATGCAACCTGGCAGAGATGCCGTGTGTAGACTATGTTCATATCGAAATAGAATCTCAACTTGGGTTCACATCAGCAATGAAGCACAAAGGTGGGTTTCAAAGATTGTACCTTTTTTTTGGCTGCTCCAGAAGACTCCCCAATCGTCGGGGACCCTTTGCGCTTCGGACTGCTCTCCACGCCTCGCATGTTCTGGAGCATCTCCCCCATCCTCTCTTCCACTATTAGGTTCTTTGTGAGGCCAGCGTCAACATCATCTTCGGCGTCTGCCTCTCCCTCGGATGTAGTGTCCTCCTCATCTGTTCTTGGAACTATGGCAGACTGCTGTTCTTCTCCGGATTCCTGCTCTTCCATCGCCAAACTTTCCTCTTTGCCCTCTTCTTCCGCCTTTTCCTCTTCGGCCACTCTTTCCATCCTCATTCTATATCTGACTCTATTCCTGTTTCTAGAGCTCGTGAAGTACAATGACTTCCTTCTCTTCCTCCTCCGCTGGAAACAAAGGCTCCCCACGATGCCTCTAGAGCTCTCCAGTTTGACGTTTGCAACAAGGGTTGCTATTGCATGTAACCAAAATCAAAATTGGACATTGTCAACCGTATTTGGATGCGGGTGTTGTTATTGTGTGCGAACGGAATTCATCCATTTCGGCGTCTTTGTATTATTCAAGAAATAAAGTGCTAGAAAATATGTACATCTGTTGCATATACTTGTGATATATGTCAGATGTACTTCGACGCCTGCCAATACATGGCGGCCTTCTTGCATTGTTTCAAGTTCGGAAGTGCCGTAGAAATCTAATGCTAGTTCAATTTGGAGCAGTTCTTGCAGATTCGCCATAAATGTTGTGCTTCACATATGCATCCACGTGTGTCGTACTGCCTGCCCTGTGCTTTGCATTTTGCCGTCATCGTCGCCATGGGGTCATTTGGTATAAAGGGTTGTGTCGGAAATGATCTTGTGTTGCACACATCCGTGCGAGGTGACTCTTGGAGTGTCAATGTTTGTGCTGTGCTCTTTTGGCACGGCACAACCTCATTACATTCGGGGTCTTCCTGTGAACTGCTCTCCAGGGTTGTTGCCGTCTTTCCATAAAGGATGGTTTCATGTCATGTTCAGGGTTTGTTTTTCATCCAAAAACAGCACGACTTCTTGTGGCTTCTTGTATTTGAAAACAGTTTTTCTAGTTGGTGTCTCTCAGCGTGGTTGTCTGCGAAGTTCAGTGCATGTCATTCCTACATCCTTTTGATGCATCGCCCGCAGCCTTTGGGTTAGTGCTACCCTTGTTGACCTCAATTTTTTTGTGGTGGATCCCCTTTCGAGAATTGTGGGCTATCAGTTCGGGGATTCCGTTGTGAATCGAAACTTTCGTTCAGCGTAGGAAAACATGTCCAGGGAGCAAGATAGACTAGCCCGATTTCATTCCAATGCAGGTAGTCTTCCACTGACTGCCACTGCAGACGACGATGGGTTTGCAGTTGTTCATGAGGATGAGCTGGTTACAGTGTTCCCACTGGAATTGGGTTCTCTGTTTGTTCAAAAAGAGGTGTATGATGAGGATGGGAATTTGGATTCTGGACATTTGGAGAAACCATTGGTTGGCGAGTGTGGAAGGAAGTGGAGAGTCCTTTCAGGCCCATACCGTGTCCTTGGAAAAGAGAGAAGACAATCAGCAGGATCAGTCACTACCCCTGGAACTGCAGCATCGGTCGTGCAGCAAAAGGGCACAGTTCATGTGAAACAAGAGGTGAGCACATCCACTACATTCGTGACTCTTTCAGACTCGTCCTCGGAGGATGTTTCTGAGATTCCTCCGCCAGTGCAGACTCCATTCTTGGATGAATCCGAATTGCAAGAGATAACGAGTGTCATTCCAAAATTGAAAACCCTCGCAGGGGTGCCTGGGTGCAAGAGCGAGCTGCGTTTTGTTGATTGGGAGTCCCTTCGTGTGCAGCGGGTTCAATACGTGCCAACAGAGTTTGATGGGGACATCTTGTTTGAGCTCAACCCTCCCACATCTTCCAATGGACTGGCTGGGCTTCTGCAGGGCATGGACAAGAAACATGACGGACACCCTTGGTGCAGGAACAACCACAACGACATTGGATTGAAATTTCGAAGGTCGGTTTGCGTTGGGCATTGCAAGTGCCTGAATATTTCTTGCCCTCGCCTGAGAAACAACGCTCAACCAAACGAAAGTGAGTGGGAAGGTGTGCCCCTGAATCCTTTCACCCCAGGACTTGCCCCTCCCAAGACCAATACTTTTGTGTGCAGATTCTGCAAACTTTCCCCGTCATGTGTTTCTGTGTGCCACGCTCGTATGTACCAGGTGGCACACCGATGCAAGACAATGGCTCGTGCCTGCATTCATATGGGTGCACACGATCATCCTGTGTCCAAAGGAAGTTGCAGGGATAGCGTGGACATCGCTAGAAATCTGCTGAAGCAAGAGTTCCACAATGCCCCTTGTGCAACACCTTCTGCTATAGCGCTTGCAGCTAGCAAGGCTTTCCTGGAAAAACACATACTGGGTGAAGGGGATTCGACACAACCAATGCTGGATGCAGATTCGCTTGATGTAGTGATGGACCATTTCTCCGTGTTGAGCTCTCCCAATATTCGAAACCAGGTGAATGCACTCAGAGTCGGCACAAGCACTGCTGGATTCATGGACAACATTATGGACCTCAAACGGAGAAGTCGCTATGAATTCATTCAAAACAGTATCTTCCCTGGCCAAGGCTCGTCCAAGGTATATTTGTTCAAGATGTCCGCAGTGGGCGAAGGCAGTGGTGTGAGCATTGTCCGCCGAATGCAACCTGGAGGAGATTTGGCTAAATGTTGGTTGATGTTTGATCACTGCAAACGGGTGAAGGGTTGGACAACCATGGCGTGCCATGTGTATGATCCAGCGTACCAGCGTGTGCTCTCAATAGCAATTTGTGATATGCAGTCGGAGGACACTGAATCCCAGATGCTCATGTGGAATTCGCTCCTGGCCGTCATGCAGCGCAATGGAGTACAGAACACAAATTTTGCGGGCTTCATGGCTGATAGTGCACAGGCAAATTTCAATGCGGTGCGGCGCGTGTTTGGTTCGGGGGATCCTAAGGTCCCAATGGAAAATAGGGAGCGCACATGCCTCTTCCATTGGAGTCAATCTCTGGCACGTCATACAAAGCGCTACATTTGCCCTGACCTTCAGTTGGAGCACAGAAGGCTCTGTCTCAAGTACAAAAATGCCACCTCAATGGGAGAAGCTGAGAGCACTTACCAAGCAATCCGGGCTTGGTGGTTCTCCTCTGGTGCTGCTACTGGTATCCACCTGAAGGAGTTGGAGGACTGGTTGGTTTTCTGGCACTTCAGATACAGACAGCGGGGAGCTTTCATGACGACGGTAAGCCTGTAGTGTGAATGCAGGGGAGAGAACATTACATATGTTTACCATTACGACCTACATCACTATGACGGAGTGCCCGTCATCCCAACTGCAGAAAGGATGTATCCCTTCATGTAGGTAATTTCATGAGCGCACTGAACTTATGCTTTGCCAGGAGAAAATGGCTAAGTCATGACGGTACACATTTTCATCCATGCGATGAACGTTTTCATCACTGGTTCTTGACCTAAAAGATCGTGGGTTGAGAAACATGAAGAGGAAGATGACGGATGGCTCGTGGCGGCTGTTGCAAGCAGTGGTGTCGGTAGGGCAGCCTGTGTTAGGAGGTTGTACCTGCGCGGTGGGATCTTGCTTGGCTTGGGAAGCGGCATTAAGACGCCTCTGCTTGGTATTCTATGTAGAAAGAAGCGGTGCCGCCTCTCTCGTAGTGATGATCAATTCCAAGAGATAGAAGCATGTAAGGAAAGCGGCGCACCACCACTGCCGCCAGTGCCTTGAAGATGATAGTTATGGGCAGATGAGCAAGCAAGGAAAAGGCCAGCTGCTGAAAGCACAGGGAAGAGAGTCTGGGCACAATCAATGGGGGGGAGGTAAAGCATGTGGAGTTCTGGCTGTATGGTATCTCAGGTTCTCTGTCATTAAGCTTCTAGCTGCTTTGTGTCTCCTTGTTATAGGACCAGGCCAATTCGAGAGGAAGAATTGCATAGCGTAATCTGGTTGTCAGGCCACAGGATGGTCCAAGTGAAGAAGGGGAGCCATCATGGCGTCATAAGGTCTGGAATCAAGACAAAGAGAAAGGGTTGAAGTGGCTGCTGACGGGCGATGGCAAGGTGCCACCTTGACAGGCAGACCCGCCGCTTCACTAGTGGATAAAAACAGATAAGTCGATGAACAGAGGCTTCTTTTTGGGTGGACTTAGAAATTGCTTTGGTAGATTTAGGACTGCCATCTTGGCAGAAGAGAAAAGGTAGAGACATGTGACAAGAAAATGTTTTTGAAATGGGAATGGAGACTCTGGACTTCAGACCAGAACGTGGAAAGGATGGATGCACCTGATGTTGTGATGACACTGAGAGAAATAAGTGAAGAGAGAGAGAAAGAGAGAGCCTGTTCGTCACTGAATTCAGAATGGTCACTGTTGTCTTCATTCTTGCATTCTGATTCAGTGTCATAAACCTGGACACCATGCTGCCGTGTGTAGTGATAACCTGGAACCAATGTAGATCTGGCTTGTTTGTTTGGAGAGATCAATGATGGTTAGCTGGAGTTGCAAAAAAACATGGAAAGGATAAGGTGATTTCACTATGGGATCAGGATCTGAACAACTGCGTTCCACAGTTGAAGGGAAAAGAGGGATGTTGGGGTATTTGGGTTGAAGTCTGACAAAAGAGATGAGAGCTGTTTGAGCGATGGGTCATTGGAAAAAGGAAAAGAGAGAGAGACTGATGGATGGGATGGTTGTGTCTTGAGAGACCGAGGATGACTTCAAGGCTGGCCGCACTGGATGCCTAGCAGCGTGTGCATTCACATTACATGACAGATCTGCTGCTGTGAAATAGTGGGGAACCTGGGGACATAGACAGAGATAGTGAAACAGACAAAAAGGGAAAAGAAAGAGAGAGAGTGAAAAATGGGATTTGGGTAAGGAGAGAGCTGCAATTCAAAAGGGCTGTTGGGGGGGTTGGCCAATTTGGGGAGATGAGATGAAGAAAACCTGAAACCTGAAAGAAACCAGTGCCCCTGCAGACCATGAAGATCTGAGCTGCCTCCTCCTAAATCTGTGTCACCACTACAAAAAGGGGATTTCCGACCTATCACTGCTCAAGTGGGCTTCACATAAAGGATCGTGTTTACCGCTGCCATTGGGCTGATTTGCATCACTGAATACATCGCACCAGCATAGCTGGTGCTGTACCTGCTGATAGGGGATGTTGTGTAAAAGGTAGAACCAAGAGTGAACAACAAATTGACTCCCCATCCATGTCTTCCCTTCCGCTGCGGCGTGGATGAGGATTGCTTGAACTCTGATCACGGAGGAGCTGAGGGAAACCCACAGCCAAGTGACGACAGTTGGACAGATTAGAAAGAACGCTTCTTTCCTCTTGCTCCGCAATCAATGGAGGGGAGCACAATTAGAATTATACAGAAGGGGATTCACGCCCCTTCTTTTCACACTACAAGCCTCTTGAATCCCAAAATCACAAATTTTGCATCGTGCCTCTTCATTTGGGGTTCTTGGATTGTCGCTTGCAGAACCTCTTCCATTTCCTTTCCTTCCTCACATTTCCATGCAATGCCTCCTGCAGGACATGTCCTTGGAGGACTTGGCCGACATGCCATCCTGTAATTTGGCGGAGACTGTTCATAACGCCTGGATGCAGCAATCTACCAAAGCAGGTCGTGACTTGTATGTGGCCACTGCTGATGACATGGTGCGGGCACTTACACAACAAACCAGGTACCGCAATTTTCTGATGGGACGGGGTGGAGGCAAGGGCCCCGGTACGATTTGTTGATGCTAAGGGCTGCGAGTAGGTCCGGAGACCCATCGAAGATGGCCAGAGCTCTGAACAGGTGCATTGAAGGCTCCCCTTTGCAATCCAGGCTCCCTCATTTGGAAGGCGAGGAAAGATTTGGATCATGCAAAAGGAAATTGAACACTCTTCCAGGGTCAAATGGAGATTCCCATCGCCCAGACATGGTCAATTTCTCTGTGCCAAAGGTGTCTCCAGTGCAGACTAAGTCATGTGCCAGCCCTTTCCCAGGTGGGTCCTCCTCCTGTGGAGCAGGTGCAGAACATGCAAGCACAGCAGCAGGAATCCCATTGGAGGAGGTGGTGGCCATGGTGCAGGAATCTGATTGCATTGATAGTGAGTGGCATATAGAACGCACCCCACCAGGATCTAGAGTTGCTTGCATGGCAATTCGGACCCCCTCTTTCAAGAAATGCAAATCAAAAATATGCAAAGGCTCCAGGGGGACTCTAGCTCCAACATTCACAGGGTTGTTCCGACCTTATCATAGTGGGGAGTCAAAGGACCACAAGTTCTGGTTCTGCCCAGACGATATGGCACGATGCGTCAAGGGAACAGTTCATCCTTCGGTGATAATGAAACCCCCTCCCCCCGCAATTTGGCCTGTGAAACTTGGGACGTCGCTGTCAACAACCGAGATAAGCATGCTGGAGGAGGGAGGGTTTTGTCTTGCACGATCCCGAGTGGTGCCCTTGTGCACTGTCGGCACAGATGTGCCACATGCTCCGGCAATGCCTCCACCCGGTGCCGACTCCCACCCAACAAAAAGAGATGGAAAAACAGTGCGCCGTGTCGCTTCGGGTGCAGATCACGAATGCAAGATGGAATCGGCTAGAATTTTGCAGGCTCGGGTGGCTCGTATCACCGAAGTCCCTGCCCCGGGGTATGGACGGATTTACACAGTGCTGTCTATTGGCTCAGTTCTTCATGGCAAAGAATATCAGGTTACCGTGGGGAATTTCCCTACTTGCACTTGTCCGGATTTTGTAACGATGCGTGAGGGCGCTCTCGGCATGAGAGGGAAGTGGGTCCCCTGCAAGCATCAATATTACATATACCTTGTAATTATGTGTTGCGACGGTAAGAGAGACCAATTCATTCACCAAGCCACACTAGGCTACGGAGAAGTCATCACCCTTCTGCAGCGGGACACCTCACGTAGGGCTCCGCCAAATTCTCTTTGAACACATACGAGCCATGCCCGCTTCCCACGCTGGTTTCCAGGTTACCGTGTGAAGACTTTGCATTTAGGACAAACACATACATTACGTTCACGGAACCAGGGCAAATGCACATGCCATTCATTGTAAGCGTCTATCTGTGAATTGAAATAAAGTGTGTCAATCATTCTGAGCTCAATTCTGCCATATTTTCATATTCCTCTTTTTGTGCAGGCATTGCAGACATGGTGCATGGTGGCCCCCTTTGTTTTGTCCACGGTAATAGGCCCTCTTCTTGCAATCCTCGCCTATAGGACCTGCTTCTCCAGCAGATTTGTGCCGCTCACGCTTCCTTGAAGCGTGAGCTCAGCTCCCAGGCTCACGGGGCTGGGCTCACGCCGTAGCTACGCTGTATGGAGACCATGGATAATCGGGTGGGTACATTGGCTAAGTAGGTGTGGCCAGGTGTCGCGCTCATGATGGGTGTGTGAGCATAATGGGCAATATGGTGATGGGAAGAGGCATGGCCAAGAGATATGTTTACACTGGTGACCCATGTATTGGGCATATCGGAATTTGAGTGTTTGCCGGATCTGTGCGTCAGTGCAGGTAGCTTTGGTATGCCAAAAATAGTTTGATAGCTTGTGGTGAAGCACTGTAGACTGAGTCCATTTCTGAATGTGCACTTTGGTGTGGCTTAGAGAGGCGGCGGCTTATTTGTTTGCTTCCCGGATGAGAGTGGTCATAAGATTACGTATTGGCCGCAGTGCGGGGGGGTCTGGGATTGGATGAATGAACCAAAAGGGGTGGTTGTGAGCAATTTGAATAGGGTCATCCGCGGGAACTACTGGAGGTAGAGAGGCGCCTTCTTGGGCAAGCAGGTATGCCGCCTCATTACCTTGAATGCCGGTGTGTGATCGGACTTTGAGAAAATGGATGGGGTGGCTGTTGGAGATGGCAAGATTGACGATGGTTGCAATGAGGTTGCGGTCTGGGTGATGATGGTGGGAGGAGGGGCAGAAGATGTGGTTCCAAATGAGAAAGAGTGAGGTGAGGCTATCTGTGAAGATATAGTATGGGGGCGGGAAGGTATCTAGTAAGGAAAGTGCTTCGAATATGGCCATGAGTTCTGCACGCAGTATGGTGGCAGGGCCAGGGAGCCTGAGGGCAGTGCCTTGGTTGGTGGCTGCGTGATATATGCCGTAGCCGGAATTGGGTTTCATGAGGGACCCATCAGCATAATGGGAGCTAGATGGGGGGTATTGAAGAGGGATGTTTTGGCGGTTAATGAGGGTATAGGGGGTATGGGTATTGGCGGGGTGGCCGGAAAAGGGTGTTGTCTTGCCATAACCCAAGCTTTGTTTGGTTTGATAATGGGGAATGAAATTGATGTGTCATTAGAGGAAGCGGAATGCGGGAGAGGGATGTTTGGGTAATGGGTAACAGCCTTCAGTTTGTGCATCCGGGTTAGTAGTTGGTTTAGTTGGCGCATGAAGGGTGTTGGTATAGTGGCAGGGGAAGAGTGGTGTACATATAGGATTAAGGTGAGAGTTGGTTCTTTGTATTGGAGGTTTTTGGGAAGGGGTGGGGTATGCACATATTTGAGCTGGTTTGGGTTGATTGTGGCTAGTAGGTTGACCCCTGCAGGGAGACGTAGAAAAGGGTGGGAGTCGCTGGGTGATTGTTGTTGTGTAAGTATGAGGATGGTAAGAGCATGAGGAGATGATTGAGCGGCAAAGCGGGCCCATTGGAGAGCTTCAAGCGCGAGGGTACCCGGGGGGGGGGGGGGGGGGGTCCAGCCCAGCCTAGCCCAGGTGTGCTGAGTGGTAGGGCCCATGGCGACAAAGATGTAGTCTCTGTGGTGCGGGCTAGCAAATGACTGTAGTTCCATTGGACATGTGAGCGGACTTGAGTAGATGAGTGAGTGAGTTGGAAGGATTTGATGAGAAGTGCTAGGATGTCATGGGGTATAGTGGTATGGGCACAAGCCGTGGCTAATCTGGCAAGAGAACGTGGTTTTTTGGTGGGGGTGTCTTTATGATAATGCTCAATAAGCCAATATATTTCGGTGGCAAAGTCTTGTTTAGGGGGTTGTAGGGTTTGCAAGTTTGTGAGGTGAGTGGAGTACTTACCCCATAGCCAAGTGAGCCTGTCATTAGGGATGAGACCAATGAAGCGACCGTATGGGGCATAGATATTGGAGAGGCGGTGACCGATATGAATCATAGGAGGATCATGATCTATGTCTTTATGGGGGTTGCACTCGGTCGTGCAGATGCGTATGTTAGGGGCAGCTATCGAGTTGTGTATATATCAGTTGTCTATAGGTTGGGTGAGGGAGGCGTGCTGTTGATGGATATGAGTTAGGTAGTTAGTATTGGTGCGTTTGTGAAAGGTAGTGAGGAGGGTAAGATTGTGATCAGGGTCGCAATCATCGTGTGGGCCAAAGAGGTCGTCCTCAATTTGCCATGTGTTGGCATCTGATGGGTAGCCAGCCCATTTACAATAATAAAAAGTATCAACATAGGTGGCTCCAAAGGAGTCTAATGACGTTTGGGTTTTAATTCCAACAATAGCTTCAATGACGAAGGCATTGGGATTATCCGGGTTACTGGGTGAGGTTGGGGGTAACGTAGATGGGGTTGATTGGGAAAAGATGGGGGTATCGGGCAGATCGTTGGAGGGGGTTAGAGAGGGTTGGGGGGAGTCGTGGTCTAGTGCGTTATTTTGAGTAGGGGGTGGTGAGGAGGGAGGGTTGGGGTCTGGGTTTGTGGTGTTATTACTGTTGTATGATGTTTTAAGCTTTTGGAGAATGGAGGTAGCCGGGGTGGATCTGTATTTGGGTAGCAAGTATTGGGGAGTATGGGGGAAGTGTAAACAGGGGATCTCACATTCAAGAGTACATGATGCTGAGGGGTGGCAGAATAGGGCGCGGAGATGGTGCAAGTATCGACTAGTTTTGATCGTAGCTCTGGAGTGTTTAAGAGTAAATTCGGTTGGTGTCAGGAGTCTATGCCCCATGGCAGTGGTGAGTTGGGTGAGGGTGGTAATATGTCATTCTTTAAAGTAGGTAAGGATGGTGTTTTTTGTTTGGGATGAGAAGTTTTGAATTGGGAGAGGAAGGGGCTGGTGAGCCATGCGAATTCTAGTGGTGAAGAGGTATTAGGATAGTGTGGTATGTCGTTTGTATGCTAATTTTTATTTGGCGGAGTATAAGCAGTGTGCGTGCGGTGGGAGAGTGCAGGCAGGCTTGGGGGTGCAATGATGGGAGAGAGTAGAGGCCATTGTATTTTAAAGCAATAAATTTAAGGAGGCCTTGGTAGATAAGTCCCAAGCGACCGGGGTCATTAAGGGCCTCGGTTAGTTGTGTGCCTAAGGTGCGGGCGTATGAGATGATTAGGGGACTTGAGCCAATTCCGTAGCTGTCGGTTGGGAGTTGGGTAAGGGCACTGGGGGTGCTAATAGGTAGACCAGACCACACACACGTTTCATCCTATCAAGTTTTTTAATGTCCGGGAGAGAGAAAGGGGCAGCATATAAAGAATATTGAACTTGGGTTTTTAGTACTGATTGTATGATGGCTAATTTAAGGCGAATGGCAATTGGGGATTTGAGGAGAGACAAGCTTTTATTGGCTAGTTTGGATGAGGTGGACTCCTTTTGGATATTCTAGGTGAGGGATGGGACCAGTTGAATGCCTAAGTAGGTGTATGGTTCATCAGGTCCCAAGAAGGGGGGAGGTTTGTTTTGGTAATGTACATAGAGTTTGCAGTGGGAGGCGATAGCAGTTTTGGTGAGCCGGCTTTGGTGTGTTGCTGCAGTGATACCACATTTGTGTAGGCTAAGTTCCATACTAGACCATTGGTTAAAACGATAGAGTTTGATGATGGGCAGTTGTAGGATTGGGTGGATCAAAAGCGGCACATGTTGAGTCCACTGGAAGTCCATGGATTTTTTTTTTCTTTTTTTTTTCTTTGTTGAGTCTATTGCTTTCAATTTATTTTTTAAAGATAGATAGTAGTATACATAACATTTTTAGTAAAGAGTCTCTCCTCAAATATTGGAAACATTCTTTACTAGATATTTTAATCTTTAATTTGAAAAAATATTTAGACGTCAAAATCTAGGTTTACAATCACTTGTCCATATACCACCTGGCACCTCTAGATTATAGGTTTGTATGTATTTTTAGTGAAAGACGACACCTCAAAAACCCAAAACATAAGAGCTATGGACTAGAACAAATCAACCTGTTTTTATGTGCAAAATTACCAAGATGTATTTGCTTGGAGCTATGAGGATCTGAAAGGGATACCACCTGAGATTTGTCAGCATAAGATTGAATTGGAACCAGGGTCAAGTGCCAATTAAACAGGCGAGGTAAGGATGAATCCCAACTATGCACAGAAAGTTGGGGAAGAGATCAGGAAGCTGGCTGAGGCTAAGTTCATATACCCAATAGAGTATACAACTTGGTTGGCACCCATTGTGATAGTTCCCAAGAAGAATGGCAAACTGAGAGTCTGTGTGAACTATAAGAAGTTGAATGCTTGTACAAAGAAAGATCCATTTCCTTTACCGTTCACAGAAGTTGTACTGAACACTCTGGCAGGCCATGAGATGTACTCATTCAAGGATGGCTTCAGTGGGTATAACCAAGTGCAAGTGGAACAAGAAGACTAGGGAAAAACAGCTTTTATCACAGATTGGGGTGCTTATGCATACAAAGTCATGCCTTTTGGACTTTGTAATGCACCAGCAACTTTTCAAAGAGTGATAAGTGAATCATTCTATGAGTATTTGGATGATTTCATGCAAGTGTTCTTAGATAACTTCAGTGTGTACAGCTCTAAGAATGAGCACTTGCAGAAGTTGGAATTATGTTTGGCCCGATGTAGGATGAGAGAGCTTGGGTTGAATCTAGAAAAGTGTACTTTCTGTGTGAATTCAGGGGTACTTCTGGAACACATTGTGTATAAGAGAGGACTGCTTGTGGATCCCAGAAAGACAGAGGCCATTAAAGCATCTCCACCACCAGGAAATGTTAAAAGTCTAAAGAGATTGCTTGGACAAACCAATTACTACAAAAGGTTTGTCAGACGGTATGTACAGACGGCAGCACCTTTGAGCAAGCTTTTGAAGAAGGATGCAGTGTTTGCATGGACAGCTGAATGCCAACACGCATTTGAGGCACTTACATTGTGAGTATCAACTACACCTGTGTTGATTAACCCTCACTGGCATGTAGTATTTAATGTACACTGTGATGCCTCAAGAGAAGCATTGGGAGCTGTGTTAGCCCAAAATATCACATGAAACATAGATTCACCTCTGTACTATGCTAGCTGGTTGTTGAACAGTGCTAAAAGGAACTATAGCACCATTGAAAGAGAAGCATTGGCAATGATTTATGCAGTCAGGAAATTCAGGCATTACCTATTGGGAAGGAAGTTTATGTTTTATGTGGATCATCAGGCTTTGATTTATCTGGTGAACAAGCCTTTGATAAGTGGCAGGATAGCAAGATGGTTAATAATCTTGTACGAGTTTGAATTCGAAGTTGTTTACAAGCTTGGCCGTTTGCATCTTGTAGCAAATCACTTGTCATGCCTATCAACAGGAGAGCCCGCCACGGGAGTAGACGGCCAACTACCTGATGTGAGTTTATTTGTAGTGGAGGTGCAAGGAAGTGCAGATGAATGGTTAGATTGGCAGTGGCCAATCAGATACTACCTTATTCATGGTCAGTGCCCACCCAATTATGGGAAGGAACAGAGAAAGAGAATAGCCATCAGGGCTTTACCTTACACTATAATAGGTGGCAGATTGTATAAGCTTGGACCTGATGGAGTTCTTAAACGATGCTTGTACCACCATGAAGTAAATAAAGTTCTGGAAGAAGTTCATAAAGGAGTGGCTGGAGGTCATTTTCACTACAGCAAATGGGGGGGTTTGCGACGCCAGCCGCGCCCCCACGCCCCGCCGAGTGTGCGACGCCAACCCCGCGGAGCGTGTTTGCGACGCCGGGCCGTCGCAGCCAAACCCCGTGGGTCGCCACTTGCCGCCGAGGCCAAGCGGCGACGCCTGGCCGTCGCACGGGTTGATGAAGGGCAAAAGACAGCCCTTCCGTGCGACGCCCAAGCGTCGCCCCCCAGCGAAAGGCAGAAGGCAGCCTTTTCAGGCGACGGCCGGTCGTCGCACGCCGAAAAAAAAACCCCTGTCTTGCCTTTTCTTTCATCGTAGCCCTTTCTTGCGACGCCAGTCCGTCGCATGGTGGCATGAAGGGCAAAAGGCCCCTGCGACGGCCGGGCGTCGCAAACTGCCCGGTTGCCCTATTTTTGCAAAACAAAAAAACAGGTCACAGTTTGCGACGGCTGGCGTCGCCGTTTGCGACCCCCGGCCTCATAAATCCATTCCAAAAACAGGTTTCAGTTGGCGAGGGTTGGCCGTCGCCGTTTGCGACCCCTGGCCTCATAAATCCTAAAAACCGCGTCGCAGGTGGCGACGCGTGGGGGTCGCAGGCAACGACGGCAGGGCTTTCTAGGTTTAGGTTTAGTGCCTTTAGGGGTTCTTAGTTTTTTTTTTTTTTTCATATGGTACTGGGGTAAGGTGTTTGTTTTTCTTTATGGTTTAGCTTGTTGTTGTGGACCTTTTTGTAGATTGTGGCATTTATTTTGATAATTCTCTTGATACCACATCTGGCCTTTTCTCTTGGAGGACCCACGACATGTCCACCTCGGCTTCTCCTCGGATGGGGTCAACCCATTCTTTGTCCAGTCATGTAGTCATTCCACTTGGCCGGTGACCATGGTGAATTATAACATCCCTCCGTATCTTTTAATTAAAAAAGGCCATATCATGTTGGCTACCATTGTGCCAGGTGAGTGTACTCATTTCATGTTTATTATTGCCTTAGACTTAACATTAAACTTCTGATCTCTGACGCAATTCGGATGCAAGATTGATGAGTGACATAATCATGGAGTAAGACGTGTAATTCATTTTGTGGTATAATGTGCATATTGGTGGAACATTGAAACAATGATGTGAATGTCTCATAGGGAAAAAACAAGTGGCAAACATGGACACGTACTTGCGACCTCTTGTTGATGAACTTAAGGATCTATGGAGGGGGGTCCCGGCATTGGATGCTTCACTTGACCTTATGGCCGGACAATCTTTTCAGATGAGAGGCATCTTGCTTTGGACAATGCATGATTATCCATGTATATAATGTTCCCCATGAACAACCCGCATATATTCACTTGTCAATGCCAGATAATATTGATGAGGATTGGGATTGATTGAAGTAGCGGCGACAGTCTTGTGCACCGTAGTGGGGTAGATGGCATTATGAGCCATGCACATGACAACTTTTTGTTTTTGCTAATGTGGCGGGATGTGTAGTACATGACTAACTGTGTGCTCGGGGCTAAGCACCAAATGGTACCATGCATGCTTGCATTGTGGCGATGATCTTGATGCACATAGCTCCCGCCATCTTCACAAGATGGTGTATCCCAACTACTGCAAATTTCTTTCTATGAGCCATCGATGGAGAATAAGAGAGAAACACTTGTTTGATGGCAGAGAGGAAGTACGTCCCCCCCCCCTTTGACACCGTCCGGGCAGTTTTGGGAGGACCGATGGAAAGAGGCCCATGTGGGCACGGACAGTGAAGTGGTCATGCCCGACATGAAACGACTTTCAATTTTCTACGAGTTGCCATATTGGGTGGTACATATTCCACAAAAACACCGTCAATATCCCTATGCATGCATGTGATATTGCACATTTGGTATGCGTTGCATTGTCACTTTCACGTAAAAAAAATTGTGTAAGTCTTTGTGGATGAGGATATATGTAGGACCTGAAGATTCGCCATCTTCTAGATCCCATGCATATTGAGAAGAATGTCTGCTCGTCCTTTTTTCGGGTTCTTCATGGCACACCGACAAAGAAGGGAATGGCTGCAAAAGGAGATTCTCTCGGTGTTAGAAAGCTTGAGGAGCAGGTTCGCATGCGCCATCTATGGGCCGAACAAAATGGTGTGGACCCAAAGGGTGTTGTACGGTGGAAGTATAGGTGTGCACATTGGCAATGGACAAAGGAGGAATACAAGAAAGTGATAGCCACCATAAGTGTTGTCCGAACACCAACTGGTTATGGGTCATCCCTCCGTACGAAATTCAACAAAAAAGACGGGGTCCATGGTTTGAAGTCTCATGACTAGCACAATCTATTGCAAGAATGCCCATTGCAATATGTGGGATATTGACTCCCGAGGTTTGTGAGACAATCTATAGATTGGGAGGCTTGTTCCGATGGATTTGCTCCAAAGAGTTGGAAGAAGCAGATTTTTCACGTATGAAGAAGGAGGCGGCGGAGGTAATGTGTATGTTGGAGATACACCTTCCTCCTTCCTTCTTTGACATCCAAGTGCACTTAGTGGAAGAGGCTTCGATTGCCGGCCCCGTTCATTCTCGGTGGATGTACTTCCTTGAGTGTTATATGAAGACTTTGAAAGGATTTGTAAAACAAATGGTGCACCCGGAGGGTAGCATGGCGGAGGGGTATACATTGCAAGAAGCCATGTTCTATTGCACGGAGTACATGGCAAGGGTAGATGAGGAAGCCCCTCGGATGTGGAAGGAAGATGAGGATGCACGAACCAATAACATCGTTTTGCCCAAAAAATCGAAGAGGGTAAAATTGCTGACCTTGGTGATTGAGCAAGCGCATGACTTCATACTGAAGAACATCCCATCCATACATGAGTGGGAGGCAATATACAATAATCTTGTTCAGCAACGAGAGGAGGAGACGCTTGCATAGAGGCGGAACCATCCAAGGCCGGTTACTAGACGCCCACGACGAGGAGCGGGCCGCCGGAATGTTTCTTCACAAAATTTGCCCATGGAATTGCAGCCTCTAAGTTCATTCGAACAATGGCTTCCGACTTCAGTTTATGACGCCGTTGCTGAAGGAGAGGTGGTTTCAGATTTGGTGCAAGACATTGCAAGGGGCCCCTCTCAATTCGCGACCTCATACACGACGATTTGGGGCCACGTGCAGGGTGAATATTCTAGAAGCGACCGCCAACTTGGCGGTCGCTCCATTTTCCGGAAATAAAATAAATAAGCGACTGCCACCATAGGCGGTCGCTTCATTTTCAAAAAATTTAAAATAAATAAGCGACCACCAACATAGGCGGTCGCTTCATTTTCAAAAACTTTAAGATAAAAATAAACGACCGCCAACATAGGCGGTCGCTTCATTTTCAAAAAAAATAAAAAAATAAGCGACCGCCAACATAAGCAGTCGCTTCATTTAAAAAAAAAAAAAAAAAAAAAACGACCGCCAATATAGGCGGTCCCTTCATTTTCAAAAAATTTGAAATAAATAAGCGACCGACAACATAGGTGGTCGCTTCATTTTCAAAAAATTTAAAATAAATAAGCAACCACCAACATAGGCGGTCGTTTTATTTTCAAATAAAATAAAATAAAAGCCACCGCCAACAATGGCGGTTGCTTGATTTTCAAAATAATTAAAATAAAAGCGACCACCAGTCATGGCGGTCGCTCCATTTCCTACAACATTTTAATAAAAGCGACCGCCAGTAGTGGCGGTCGCTAAAAAACAAAACAATTGCGGCGACCGCCCGTAATGGCGGTCGCTCGAATTTCCTCCAAAATATAGAGAAGCGACCGCCTGTAATGGCGGTCGCTTCATTTTCATTTTCAAAACAATTAAAATAAATGCGACCGGCACAAATGGCGGTCGCTCCATTTCCAACCAAATTCTAAAAAAGCGACCGCCACTAATGGCGGTCGCTGCAATTACAAAAAACAACAATACCGGCGACCGCCCTTAATGGCAGTCGCTCCATTTTCCTCCAAGAAACAAAAAAGCGACCGCCAGTAACGGCGGTCGCTTCATTTCCAAAATAATTAAAATAAAAGCGATCGCCAGTAATGGCAGTTGCTGCATTTCAAAAAATAACCGTTACAGCGACCGCCAGAAATGGCGGTCGCTGCATTTGGTAAAAAACAAAAACTGCCAGTAATGGAAGTGAGGGGAGAATGACTGACGCTTATATGCCGCCCCCCCCCCCCCCCCCTCCCCCCCCCAATTCCTCGCTTCACGCGTAGGGCAGACCTTGTAGAAGCGACCGCCACCATGGCGATCGCTCCATTTAAAAACAAAAAAAAACGACTGCCACAAATGGCGGTCGCTTCATTTCACCAAAAAAAACAAAAAAAACAACCGCCAGTAATGGCAGTCGCTGCATTTATAAAAACAAAAAAAAACTTCAAGCGACCGGAAGTGAGGGGAGAATGATCCGGAGCTTATATACCCCCCTCCCCCGCCTCACTCCTTGCTCCATGTGCAGGGCACACTTCGTAGAAGCGACCGCCACCTTGGCGGTCGCTCCATTTTCATTTTCAAAATAATTAAAATAAAAGCGACCGCCATAAATGGCGGTTGCTCCATTTCCCACCAAATTTCAATAAAAGCGACCGCCACTAATGGCGGTCGCTGCAATTACAAAAAACAACAATACTGGCGACGCTCCATTTTGCTCCAAAAAAACAAAAAAGCGAGCGCTAGTAACGGCGGTCGCTTCATTTCCAAAATAATTAAAATACGACTGCTGGTAATGGCGGTCGCTTTATTTCCAAAATAAATAAAATAAAAGCGACGGCCATGTATATCCCCCCCCCCCATTCCTCGCTCCACGCGCAGGATAGACCTCGTAGAAGCGACCGCCACTTTCACGGTCGCTCCATTTTTATAAAAAAAACGACCGCCAGTAATGGCAGTCGCCCCATTTTCAAAAATAAATAAATAAAGGCGACCGCCAGAAATGGCGGTCGGGGAGAATGACTGGGAGCTTAGCAATACAAATACTCGTAGTGACAATGATCACATTGGTATTACTTCAGTACAGAAATATAAACATGTCCATTAAAAAGTGTTGATGCATGCCTACAGCTGTTTTGCTTCAATTCCTTCTACTGCTTCGACGGCCGGACAAAGAAGATTCTAATCCTAATGCTCCGATGGGTTGGAAATCCGGGTCACCCTTGACTTCACCACCGTTGCCATGATCAGTGCTGGAATCGTCCTCCCTATCCGACCTCATATGTCCAGGCCTTTGAATCTGCAAGCGACCTCGAACCACATTTAGTTCTCTCTGAGGTCGATTCCCACTTCGGTCTTGAATACCATCCATGGTATCTGGCCTGTTTGTGGGCCGATCGTCTACAAAATGTTGGACTGTTCTTTGTCGTTTATGGACTTGGGACGCAATCGAAGGTGGTCTCGAAGGAGGTACCGGAGGGGGGGCTGCCCGAGATGGACCGGCATTAGATGGTCCGGCATGTGAGGAACGACGAGTCTACTGCGCAACACGTCGGTTAAGGTGGAATTGTAGTGACAGGTTG
The DNA here is from genome assembly GCA_030704615.1 of Takakia lepidozioides. Classification (NCBI taxonomy): domain Eukaryota; kingdom Viridiplantae; phylum Streptophyta; class Takakiopsida; order Takakiales; family Takakiaceae; genus Takakia; species Takakia lepidozioides. The sequence goes on along the minus strand of CM060732.1, from coordinate 27,549,957 downwards.
TCATCATCCGAGGCTTTAACTTCCGCCCGGTCCAATGCAGCAGAATGATGCATGCGTGTGGAAAACAGATCAACTGTCGCGGCCCTTTGCCTTGAGGGCAGGGGGTCGGGACACATGAGGGCCTGCCCCTGTGGTGGGGGCAGCGGCAGCGATAGGTATGGGGGGCTGAAGCACCCTTGAGTGCCCAAGGCACTCAAGGAGGCGGAGGCGCTCACTAGGTGGAGCCCCGCACACCGGGTTGCGGTGGAGGTGGCTCCACAAGGGGTGGTGGTAGCTTAGTGGGACTTAGTGGGGGTGGCATAGGACTCACCATGGGGGTGGAGACCTCGAGGTGGGAGTCGTGGGGAGTCTTGGGACTCATCACGGTCCATTGGGGCCGCGGTGAGTGGGCCAAGACTCACCGCGACTCACCATCGGGAGTCGAGGGTTTTCGTGGTGGTTCGCCATAAAATGGCATGGCTGGTTATGAAACCCCCGCGGACAGCTACAGAAGTATATATAGGGAGTAGTAACCCCGAGAACGGTGCAAGCCCGTTGGTGACCAAAAACTAGTGAGTAAGCGAGCGAGCCGGAAAGCGACCAAAGAGTGGGGAGCTGTTCCGGACTGCCATCTACCAAAGGGAATTCTCCTAGTCCCAAATAGGTGGAGGGTTTGGAGGGAAGCGGAAGGGGACCGTTATGTCCCGGTGAGCAGCCGAAACTCCAAGTTGGCCCGGCGGCCAGGTTGGGAGTCAGGCGCGCGCATCAAGCGAGTAACTATGACTTGAAGGGGAGTTTACCGAACTGAGGTGTGCGACACTTGGTATCAGAGCTTAGAGTTCAGTACGCGATCGTCCTTGGGATTGGCCTCATCATGGGGTCGGGCAAGCCGAAGCGAAAGCGGAACGGCCCAAAAGATGATGATCCCGGTGAGCCCGATGGGGGCGACGTGTCACCGAGGCGGCCGTTTGAGGAAGCGATTAATGTTTCCGAAAACGAGGCCGCTCAGGAGCGGGAGGAATCCGAGGAGTCGGAGCCCGAGGAATCTTTGAGAGCTCCGACAAACCAAGAGATGCCTCCCATGCCGGCAGCCTTTTGGGAAGGGTTGTTGGCGCAGTTTGGCGGGACGTTGAAAGACGTGTTGAAGGCGGCTAATGCCACTTCCACCAAGGCAAAGTTTAAGGTGAAGCCTAAGGAACCCGGCACCTTCGAGGGCGTTCGAAACCGGAAGGCACTCAACACCTGGCTCCTGGAGCTAGAGCAGTACTTCCGGGCGGCCAAGTTGAGTGACGAGGATCGGGTGGAAGTGGCTCCCACCTATTTGAGGGGCTATGCTCAACAATGGTGGCAGAAACGCCTTCACGACCGAGGCCCAAGCCCGGAAACCTTGAACTGGAGTGAGTTCAAGGAATTGATGAAGAGACAGTTTGTGCCCCTCAACGCATCCTGGCTTGCCCGGGACAAGATGAGGAATTTGAAGCAAACAGATGACATTCGGGGGTATGTCCAGGCTTTCAATGTGCTGTTGCTCGAAGTCGCGGACATGGCAGAACCAGAAATGGTCTTCAACTTTGTGGCGGGACTGGCCCCATGGGCTAGGCGGAAGTTGGAGGAGAAGCCACCCAAGACTTTGAACGAGGCAATTGAGAGAGCTGAATGTTTCTCGGATGTCCCTAGGGGTGAGAGACAAGGCCGTACGGAGCTGAACCACAAGAAGACCCGGCGGGAAGGTGACTCCTCCCGACCGGAAAAGAAGTGGGATAGGCCACGCGGCGAAAATGGCACGTGGAAATCGAAGGGAGGTCCTTCACACGTCAAGGCGGCACCCGGTGCTTCGAAAGGAAAAGCGGGTGGAGCGACTTATGGCGGACAGAAGGCGACCTTTGATGGAGTGTGTTTCAATTGCGGGGAGCCGGGGCACATGGCCAAGAAGTGCACGAAGCCCCGGCAATTGAACATGACTCGGGCGACCACGGAGCTGTCGGAAGATACCATCAGTCGCTTGGTGGAAGCGGTGGTCGCCAGGACTTGCAAGGTAGGCAAATTTTCTTGTGAGTTGTATCAGGAAACTGGCGCCTTACGAAAAGGGAGTCAGTTATTGTTCGTGGATGGGATAATATCCGGAACTAATGTGTCGTTGTTGGTGGACACAGGAGCGTCGCACTCCTTCATGACGCCGGCGGCGGCGCGAAAGTTGGGACTCCCGACAAGTGACGTGGGGGCCTCTATTGAGGTGCGCTCTGCCAAAGGAGAACCTCAGTTGGCGACAAGGTTGGCGTTTGATGTTCCTCTTCAACTGGGGAGTTGGGAGGGACGTGAGAACTTCACTATCTGCGAGATCGATGGAGTGGATCTCATTTTGGGAATGACCTTTTTGAGCAAATCCGGAGCGGTCATAGATGGCCGCAAGAGAGTAGTCACGCTGCCATGTGGGAATGGTGGCGAGGTTTTACGAGTGTCGGAAACGCCCAAATCCGTGGGAGGGCGAATAAACCTTCTATCAGCAAAGGAGTGGGCCGTGGAGGAGACACACGAGTCCCAGTTTTTGCTTTACATTAGAGAAGTGAAAGGAGAAGGCGATGGGGAGCCGAGCCCAGATTGGATCAAGGGGATTTTGGAGAAATACCAGGATGTGATGCCGGAGGATTTACCAAGCGGCTTGCCACCGCGAAGAGGAGTTGACCACAAAATTGAGGTGATACCGGGATCGGAACCGCCTGCCAAGGCGCCCTACCGGTTGAGCCACAAAGAGTTGGTCGAGCTGAAGACTCAGCTCAAAGATCTAATGTCAAAGGGGTACATCCGGCCGAGTAAGTCACCTTACGGAGCCCCGGTGCTATTTGCAGACAAGAAGGATGGGACGCTGCGGATGTGTGTCGATTACAGGGCTCTGAATAAGGTGACTATCAAAAACCGGTACCCTTTGCCAAGGATCGACGACCTCTTCGATCGGTTGGCAGGAGCGAAGTATTTCAGCCGGATCGACTTGCGCTCCGGCTATCACCAAATTCGGGTGGCGGAAGGAGATGAGGAGAAGACCGCGTGCAGGACAAGGTATGGTTCATATGAGTTCTTGGTGATGCCTTTTGGGCTCACCAATGCACCAGCGACATTTAGCACGCTGATGAACAGCCTTTTCCAGGAGTGGTTGGATGACTTTGTGATCGTGTACATCGACGACATCTTGGTGTACTCGAAAACAAAGGAGGAGCACCTGGAGCACCTCAAAAGGGTGTTCCAAAAATTGCGAGAAGGGAAGCTGTATGCCAAAGCTTCAAAGTGCGAATTCGGGGTCACAAAAGTGGAGTTCTTGGGGCACGTGATTACACAGGATGGGATCAAAATGGATGACAGAAAGGTGAGGGCGATCTTGGACTGGGAGCCTCCGACTTCGGTCCCGGGAGTGCGATCCTTCCTAGGACTCGCCTCCTATTACCGGAAGTATGTGAGAAATTTCGCCAAGATCGCGGGGCCGCTGTCGGACCTTCTGTGTAAATCCAAAGTCTGGGTATGGAACACATTTTGTGGCCAAGCTTTTGCTGAATTGAAGCAGCGGATGACGGAAGCTCCAGTCTTAAAAATCCCGGAGTTCGATCGTCCGTTTGAGATTCATACAGATGCATCGGACTTCGCAATTGGGGGTGTACTTATGCAAGATGGACGTCCAGTGGCTTACGAAAGTAAGAAACTGAATGAAGTGGAGCGACGGTGGCCGACGCACGAAAAAGAGATGAAGGCGGTGGTACATTGCCTTGAACTCTGGCGCCACTATGTTGGTTCCAACCCAGTGAAGGTGTTCACGGACAATGTCACGGTGAAGTATTTTGCCACGCAGCCCAAGTTGTCCCCAAAACAACTTAGGTGGCAAGATACTTTGGCAGTGTTCGACGTGGATATCCAGTACAAACCGGGACGGGACAATGTGGTGGCCGATGCTTTAAGTAGAAAGCAGCAGCTCTTGTTGGTGTACAAGGGCGAGACGGCGCTCCAAAGGAAGATCCGGAAGGCTTGCCGGAAGGATGAGCTGGCAAAGTGCGTGATGCAGAACTTGAGAATGGGGGTTAAATCGCAGTTCCACTTGCAAAACGGACTGCTCCGGTATAAGCAAAAACGTCTCTATGTGCCAAAGGGAGGGATCAGGGATAGTCTCTTGAGAGAATGCCATGATAGCCCGCTTGCGGGCCACGGTGGAGCCAAGCGCACTGCGGCACTCTTGAAGAAAGAGTATTTCTGGCCCAAACTGAGGGAGGAGGCAGAGGAGTATGTTAAGACATGCACCACATGCCAACAAAACCGGAGCGAGTATAAAAAGCAAGCGGGGCTGTTACAACCCTTGCCGATTCCAGAGGGGACTTGGGAAAGCGTCTCGATGGATTTCATGACTGCTATGCCGCTGTCAAAAGGATTCGATGCAATCATGGTGGTGGTAGATAGGTTCAGTAAAATGGCCCATTTCATCCCCACCAAGGAGACGGCAACTGCGCAGGAGACAGGGCGACTTTACTTCGCCCACGTCTTAAAGCATCATGGAGTCCCGAAGGATATTGTCTCGGACCGCGATCCAAAGTTTACGAGTAAATTCTGGAGAGCACTTTGGAAGAAGATGGGGACGAGGCTGAAGATGAGCACCGCCTTCCGACCTACGACGGACGGCCAAACGGAAAGAGTGAATTCCGTAGTGAAGCAATTCTTGCGGAATTACGTGTCGGCAGACCAATCAGACTGGATGGAACACTTAGACGCGGCAGAGTTCTGTTATAATAACACAGAACACTCCGCGACGGGAGTTTCCCCTTTTGTGTTGGTCTATGGAAAAGCACCTCTGGTGCCGACAAGTTGGGCCGCCCAGGACGTTGAGGAACCGGCAGTAGCGGCGGTACTGGAAGAACGCGAGCGTTTGTTGAAGCTCGCAAAGTACAACATTGCCAAAGCTAGGAAACGGTATGAAAGGCAGGCGAATCGGAAGCGGAGGGAAGTGAAGTTTGAGGCAGGCACAGAGGTCTGGTTGAACATCAAGAATTTTCGACTACCTCCGGAAATGAGTCCGAAGTTCGTACCTCCGTATGCGGGTCCCTTTCGCATTCGGAGGGTTATGAATGAGGATGTGTATGAATTGGAGCTGCCAGCAAACAGCAAGGTGCACCCAGTATTCCATGTCTCCCTTTTGAAGCCTTACTTCAAAGATGAAGCACGTCCGAATCGGCAGCAAGTGTTGCGTCCGCCACCTATGCTGTTGGATCATGAAAATGAACCCGAGTACGAGGTGGAGGCAATACTTAAGTCGAGGAGGTTCAAGAACCGAGAAACGGAGTATCTCGTCAAATGGAAGGGCTATCATCTTGTGGAGGCATCTTGGGTGCGTGCCTCAGAAATGGGAAACGCATCCGAGGCAGTTGCAGCGTTCGAAGGGCGACCTCAAAAGCGGAAGAAGCGTTGATGGGGACATCAACCTTGGAGCGTGGGGGAGGAAATGCATGCTTAGCCCGGTTTAGCTAGCTCAGGAATCCGATTGCAAAAACTTGTATTGTACAAAAAATTGTGATAAGGAAATGGGTTCCAAATATTGTGCGTCCTATTGTGTTTGGAATGGTGATGCATGGTGTGGTTGGCTGGTGTGTAGAATGCATGCTAGCTTACAAAAGTGGGAGAGGTAAATTGGGTTAATCGTGTGTTTGCGCAGTGCCGAAATCGGGTGACTCCCATCCAAGGGGCAAGGAAACTTGCGCCTTATTTGGGAGTTCAAGTGCTAGTGCGCACCTGGCGCGTGCGCGTACTATAACTGCGCTACCGAGGGGGTTGCCTTGTAGTGCGGGCTAACGCGGAAGCTACGTGCTTCCGTTCACGTACTATAATCGTGTAGCCTCGGGACGAAGTCGTAGTGCGGCTTCGGCGTGTTCCCGTACCTCAGGCCAGCATTCCAAGGCGGACCCAATTGTAGTGATTGGGGCGCACGGTTGGTTCAAGGTTATCTTCCTAGTCAAAGAGGGTTCCAGGTGAACCCTTGCTCAAGGTGATGCCAAAAGCGGCATCATGAGCGATCGCAAGCAATGTTGTTGCAGTAAGGCGATTCGATCCTCGGGGAGGATCGTTCCTTGGCCTTGAAGTAGGCCAAGAAGAGTGCACTGGGAGGAGCTGGAGAGGCTCCACCCTTGGCCGGGACTTGGAGGAAGTCGGCCGAACTAGCTAGTGGAGAGTGGAGTCAAGTGTGGGGTTTGGTTCTTTGCCATGGGACGCCATGGTACGGAAACAAACTCCTTGATGTGGGACGCCACAACTTGGATGTTCGTTTCTACAAAATGGACAAGTCGATGAGGACATCGACTCCCTGTTGGTAGGGGTGTGTGTCGCGGCCCTTTGCCTTGAGGGCAGGGGGTCGGGACACATGAGGGGCTGCCCCTGTGGTGGGGGCAGCGGCAGCGATAGGTATGGGGGCTGAAGCACCCTTGAGTGCCCAAGGCACTCAAGGAGGCGGAGGCGCTCACTAGGTGGAGCCCCGCACACCGGGTTGCGGTGGAGGTGGCTCCACAAGGGGTGGTGGTAGCTTAGTGGGACTTAGTGGGGGTGGCATAGGACTCACCATGGGGTGGAGACCTCGAGGTGGGAGTCGTGGGGAGTCTTGGGACTCATCACGGTCCATTGGGGCCGCGGTGAGTGGGCCAAGACTCACCGCGACTCACCACCGGGAGTCGAGGGTTTTCGTGGTGGTTCGCCATAAAATGGCATGGCTGGTTATGAAACCCCCGCGGACAGCTACAGAAGTATATATAGGGAGTAGTAACCCCGAGAACGGTGCAAGCCCGTTGGTGACCAAAAACTAGTGAGTAAGCGAGCGAGCCGGAAAGCGACCAAAGAGTGGGGAGCTGTTCCGGACTGCCATCTACCAAAGGGAATTCTCCTAGTCCCAAATAGGTGGAGGGTTTGGAGGGAAGCGGAAGGGGACCGTTATGTCCCGGTGAGCAGCCGAAACTCCAAGTTGGCCCGGCGGCCAGGTTGGGAGTCAGGCGCGCGCATCAAAGCGAGTAACTATGACTTGAAGGGGAGTTTACCGAACTGAGGTGTGCGACATCAACCCTGTTGCTCCTTAATGCCCGCCGTGTTGATGGGGAGCTTGATCGATTTTGGCATTGTGGTGGAGTTGGTCGTATCGGTGAGGCATGATTCCGTCCCGTCGACTGTACAATGGGTTCGACACCATCGTTTGTATGAACAGGGTTGCGTACGTCGATCGGTCTTGGCAGTACATCACCCCTAAGCTTCATTGGGGCACTACCGGTGGCTTCAGCGTGTAGTGGGGGGCGAGGATCGACCCCAACTTTATTTTGAGGATCATGTTATGGGGATGACACAATTGCAGCTTCACCATTATTTACAATACGCACTTCTTCAAGAATGTTATCAAATGTCGGCTGGATATAAGCATCCTCATCTGTGAATGTAAACGGGTCATACGCATTTTCGGGAGCATCATCGGATCCATCTTCACTATCAGAGGCAGATGATTCTCTCTGAGGCTTAGTATCGTCACTCATCGAATCAGTCTCAGAAGCAGAGTCTTCGGAATGCAAATTCATCTCATACCATGCTGCAGCATCATCCGCTGCCCTCTCACGTAACAGTCGGCAATTGATATACACATACACCAATTTGTCAGCTCTCGTGGGATTCAACCTGTTGCAAATCTTGTTGTGAACAAATGAGTAACTGCTCCAATTGCGTTTGCAAGATGATGCAGAACACACTTGAGCAAGAATACGTTTCGCAATAGGAGCCAATGTTCTTGCTCTAGCTCCAATCAGATCCCACCATTCATGTGGCAACATATTGAGCTCTTTTGGATCCGGTATATCCTCAAAAGGGTCGCGGCAAATCTGAGAAGCATTGGTACTCGGATATAGTTTTCTCTGCATGGTTCGGTGGAGCCAGTCGCATGAGCACTCGCACGAGACCGTCCTTGGCATCAGCGTAATCTCGGAGCATGGTATTGTCGAACAAGAATGGATTGAGCAAAGCCCCCGCATAATGCAAGTCCGTTCGAACCATCGAACGACGGTCGTAAAATGCATCATCAGCACTGTCCGCAAGTTCAGGTTCCAAGGAGAAGGGATGATGCCTTGATTGTACGTGCTTATCAAGATTTTGCATTAGTAACCTTGCCTTGCCCATTACTGGTTGATTTCCATCAAACTCCCGCAAGACGATTAACACTGGCTCTACCATATAAACAAAGTTTTCACATTTCTTCCAAAAATCATCACTGCGAATGCTATTTCGAACTTTTCGACTTTTGCTCAATGACTTAGCTTTTATGAAGTCCCGTAATATCCGTGTGTACACATCCCATTGAGGATCAATGATGGTGTGCTCCAAACTGCTCTTCACCGTCACCAATCGATCCACCATCAAGAAGTTAGTGACAAAACGAGTTTCGCCTGGATTGCGGAGGCTATATTTGGGTTCGTGCCTCCTACATATTGCCAAAGGGATGTTGTGTGTGCGGATGAATAACACAACAGTCTTCGCTTACTTGACAAGTTGTTTCACCCACTGTTCTTTTCCCCAATCTTCCAAAAAGAGGTCAAGGATATGAGCAGCACAACCTTGATAATACATATGGGGATAACGTGCCAACAACATGTCTGTAGTGTTTCTCATGTTAGTGGCATTGTCTGTGTATATTTGCACGATTCTATCACTTCCGACATGTTTGATGAAGTCCGTCAATAGTTGGCATTGATAACGTCCATCTTTTTTCTTGCCGCTAGTGTCGACCGATCCCAAGAATTGTTCCCCAGCTGGACATACGAGCATGACAACGAACAACGGTTTATCTGTGAAATAACTCCAACCATCGGCACATATACTGTTTCCATATTTTCTGATGCACTCGCCCGTCTTATCGTTGACCTTTTGGGCAAGCTCGGTCATGGCGTCTTCTAGCAATCATGTGCGGTGATTGTGATAAGTCGGAGGCACGTACGTGGATCTGGACTCCGAGGTTGCTCTAATGGCAGAAACAAATGCCGGAAGCCTTGCCACATTAAATGGTATATTGACATCGAAGAAAAACTGCGCCCATTTTTTATCCAACTATCTTTTCGCAGACAAGTTAAGACCTTCTTTCATGGATTGCTGCCGTAATCCTCTACTCCGTTGAAGTGTAGGGGTACAAAGAGGTGTTGAAGCAGGTATTGCTCCGACACAACCCTCTTGTCCAAGGACACCCGAAACCTCATAAGAGTCGCCCAGGGTACTAATCGGGGCATCCTGACGGGAAGATGGAGTGTTCTGCTCAGAGGTCATGTCCAGATCCAAAGACATTGGAATATTACCTCCATACTGTGCAAAGTGGCTTCTTACCCGCATAGATGCTTTGGGGCATAAACCCACCCCAGCGCTCTTCACACCTTTATAGCTGAGGTGAGCGAGCAACCAATCATTATAATAAAATTTTAATCCACATAGGTTGCACTCAACACTACCAGTGACACTGACAGTGTTCGGGATTGTCGTATATCAAGGGCTCCATTCCTCCCTCATCTTCACCTAATATCCACTCCCCTGGGACCGAGCGATGCAAGCAACAAAAAACAGTCACCTATAAATGAACGTGTTGTGAATGTAGAGTGCAATGCGATAGCCCAACACTTCTACACCTGTCAGCAACCCAAGTGGGTCGATGTGGGTTGTAGTGTTGAGCTTATACACAATCTGCTGAAGTGGCTTTGGTGGAAGCCACAACGGCAAAAGGTGCGCACCCTCCTCTTGGACTATACTCTCGTTCAATGGAAGAGAACATCCAAAGCAACCTCAAGTGTTTGCGCCAAAAGAAGTGAGGAGCTTGGTGATCCTCCTCCCTTATATATGATCCAAGAGGGATGAAAGTGAAATGAATAAATGATGAACCAATAGCGCCCACCCGAAAAAGGCTGTACAACCATATTTGTTGTAATTTTGAAATTAAGCGACCGCTAATACTATGGTCGTTATTTTTATTTTTTTATAAAAAACAAGCGACTGCCACTACAGTGGTCGCTTTTATTTCCTTTCACTTTGTGCAATATTGCGGTCACTTCTATTTTGTATATTTTTAAATTTAAGCAACCGCCCGTATGGCGGTCGATATTGTTTTTTATTTCAAAATATAATGCGACTGCCGGTATGGCGGTCGGTTTTATTTTTAATATTTTTAAAAAAACGCGACCGCCAGTAAGGCGGTCGCTTTTAATCTTTATATTTTCAAGTTTAAGCGACCTCCAGGCTGGCAGTCGCTTAAACTTAATATATATTTTAAAATTGACGCGACCGCCGATTTTGTGGTCGCAAATATTGTATTGTTTTAAAACAAGCAACCACTGGTGTCGCGGTCGCTTTTATTTTTATATGTCGCTTGTTTTTTTAATATAATTTTAGATTTACCGACCGCCATATGGCGGTCGTTTGTTTTTCTATATATATTTTAAATTAAGCGACCGCCCAATGGCGGTCGTTGTTTTTTATATATTCTTGAAATTATCTGACCGCCATATGGCCGTCGCTTGTTCTGTACATATTTACAAAATTGTGCGACCGCCAATGCGGCAGTCGCTTGTTTTCTTTTTTAAATTAGGCGACTGTCAATGCAACAGCCAATCTTTTTTTCTTTAAAATGAAGCGAGTGCCAAGATAGCGGTCGCAATTTCTTTTTTTAATTCAAAAAATAAAGCGACCGCCAATCTTGTTTTTTAAAAAATAAAAATTGAAGCGACCACCAATATGGCGGTCGCTATTTTTTTTTTTTTCGAAAAATAAAGCGACCACCAGTGCGACCGCCAATCTTGCTTTAAAATTATTATTTTTTGAAACGACCGCCAATATGGCGGTCGCTATTTCTTTTTCTATTTTGAAAAATAAAGCGATCGCCAGTGCGACCGCCAATCTTGCTTTAAAATTATTATTTTTGAATCGACCGCCAATACGGCGGTCGCTATTTCTTTTTTAATTTCAAAAAACAAAGCGACTGCCATAATTGGCGCTCGCATTTATTTTGTTAATTTTTTCAAAAATATATTTGCCACCGCCACCGTGTCGGCGACGTGGCTGCTTAAGTGGCAGTATTTTACCTGATACTATTTTTACCAGAATATTCCCCGAACCTGACGTGACAGAGGTCTCGTCAGCATCAGGTCTGACGTGACCTGACGCTGACGGATGAACGTGATGCTGGTAACCGGGTTGTAGGCCCTTCTGTGTATACGCATCTACAGGAGTAGGCCTTTGGGACAGCTCCACTAAACCCTTCCCTACTACCCATACCACTACACCATACGCGTGTAAGTCGACTCACATGAGCAGGCCGCTCCCGTGCTCACATGAGTATGCTCAGATGATAGCGTCGCTGGTGGAATCTTATATGGAAATTCCACTAGTGTCAATTAGTCTTGGACACTTGGCTTGCGTGTAGATTACGCTCTTATATTAGATGCTCTGAGGAAAAGAAAGCTCCTTGCAACATTGTATTATCTTGGTGGATGAATCGATTATTTCACCACATGACTTATGACGATCACGCCACCTAGATGGCCAAACTTCTCGATTGTTGGACTCTCCCCTGACATTGGCCTTCTCTAGGTAACGAATAATATATTGATATCAATTGGTCGACACCATCACAAGAATCAAGACTTAAAGACCATATCTCATCTTAACTTCGACCCCCTATGCCGCAAACAATAAATTTCACCAACCTATGCGTCATTAACAATCGAACATACTCGTTTGTAACTAGTACATGTTTCTATTTTCTTTGCACAGACGATAGGTCTAAATTTGTGTCCTTAATTATGTGTAGGCCGTGCTGACATAAGTTGTGCTTAAATTAGATAAATTTCATGACGTCCCCTTCGGATGGACTTATTGCAAGTCAAATTAGCCTCTTCATCTTGGGCACAATTCTCATTCATTGATGTACACCTCATCATGGCTTCACTTGAGGGTTAGTTCAACATTGGTTTCTTGACCCATCATATGGGTCTCCACCTTTTTTCTTCTATTTTCTCTTCAAAAATACATAATTATGGTTTAATGACACCCATATTGATCACTAATATCATTGGTCTTAGTCATCCATCTTGGTTCTAAATCTTAACTACTTTGTCAAAAGTTGAGGCACGTAATCCAAAATGAATTAAAATGTAAATCAATCTCACAAAGATTGTAACCGAGCATAAGAAAAATAGCAAATTTAAAATTAATTCAAAAAATCTCTACACGCATTTTAACACATTGCAATAAATATGGTTGTCCATCTTATATCTATTAACAACTTAGATGTATCTTTAAAAACCCTAGATCAAGGGTCTATATTTAAAATATTTCACGAATTTTTATGGTCTGCATTTTTGTATGTTTGCAGTCTGTACATAAGACTTATTTATATAACTTTTGCGAATGAAAAAAGATATTGAGGAATTTGAGAATTGAAGGACTCTTACCTTTCAATGATAACCTAGGTCCCATAACATATAAAATCCTCAATTGAAGGGGTTGCACATGATATTGCACCTTTCCAAAGTAACTATTTCATCTTTCTTCTAGTTTATTAAAAGTCTTTATCTTACATCATCATGACCAAACATACGATATTGTAATAATATATATTGTGAGTTTTCTCAAATTGGGTTGATGTTTCTACTATGAATCTGTCAAAAGATTCATAGATTCATCAACCTGTTTAAACAAAAATAAAAATAAATATATATATAGAGACAATGAAATATTAAAAAATACTAAATAAACTATAAGAGAAAGGACGACCATATATACAAATATTATAACAATATTAGAGGTGATTCCCCATATTGTGAGTGATTATTTACTTAAGTATATACATTTGACAACATTACGATTTGTGAATACATATCCAAAAAGGTTATTGAGCTCCATTAACTACATGCAAGATTGAAATATTTATGTGCAATGTCACACTACTCTCTCAATCTCCCAAACACACATACCACAAATACAAATAAGCTATATTCATTAATTATATCTTCAAGCTAACTTTTGCTCTTTAGCTAGAATACACAATGTCAAGACTTGCAAAGCTTTGTGCAATTTTGCATGACATAGAAAATTCTACTGCCCACCTTTCAAGATCTGTGGCCTATGCAAAACGGATGGCAGATGCAGGACCACGATTAGTGGAGGTAAATAATGTATAATGATATTAGATTTATCATATAAATTGTATAAATATATTGAGCTCATGGGTGAATTTTCCAGCATCAATATGATTCTATGTGTACAGGTAACTGATGTTATTTTATTCTCTATTGTGGTGATTGGATGGAGTGCAGATATTATTTTGAGATGTCTTTGTCGCATGAAGTTTGTAAAATGTAATCTACAACATCACCCGCACTTTCATGTTTTTCATTCAAGCTTATTTGAATATTACGATGTACATAGATTCTGATAAGGTTGTAGTATGACGTAATATTTTGCATATACTATAGGAATTGACGATGCATGTGAGGTGGGTGGGAAATCATTATACATTACAACTCAATTTGCATGGCTTTGTTGGTGATCTCAAAAGAGCTATATTTCAAGTTCTTAATGTACAACCGCGACTTCAACGGGTAAGGTAACAAACACAACAATTAAATAAAGTTTGTATTGACATTAATCATAAACTAAAAAAACATATTTCTATATGTAAATTGTTTGGATAATTGTCTTCAAATTTGTTCTAAAAAATGCAACATAATCTTGCAAAGAAAATTCTTACCTCACCACAATTTAAACTGTACATATGCAATCAGTTAAGTTTGCTGGATATATATATATATATAAGTTCTTCTCTACTCTTGTTAGTATATAAAGAATGACTATTTATAGGTTATAGTTTCTAAATATTACAATCTGAATATTATCTAAAATGTTCGTAGATGCTCAATTGGAATGTAATGCCGCATGCCCAACCTGTCCAAGATAGCACTCTCTTGAGAGACTGCAACTTCCAAAGGGATGCAAGGTTGATAAAGATTGGGTGAGATATGTATTGTTGCATTATCTATTTCTCATATATAGCCTTAAAAAATCCTTATGGATGACACAAATTATCCTCAAATATTTATGTCTATCTCATTTTGAGCTCAAATATCTTATAGCACAATAATAGTATAATATAACAAAAAGTTTTTGTGTTTGTATTCATGTATGTCATGATTTAAACTTCATTTGATCATATCATCAATCATTTTTCGATAGTGATTGTCTTAATACATCAATATGACAAATGGTTTATTAAATATAAATATGTTGAGATTATAATTGTCTTAAATGGGTTGTTACATCAAATGATTGAGGTTGTTTGGCATGAATAGACAAACATATGTAAGGCTTCTCAAATTTCATACAAGAGTATCTAAAACGGTTGTACACCACGATGATCTAAAATTGGTTGGACCACGCTACTCAAAGTTCCTCACTGAGGAGCAATTTAGACAAATTAAGACCGAGCAAGATTGGCACTATTTAGTGATGGACATCATGATGAATATCCTCTAATCAAATCAAATACATCTAAATGGAGGGTTTTGTTTTCAAAACTATTGATGCATTGATGATTGATGATCAATATTCTCTACAATCTCTACACTTTGTGGCATCCCTTGCATCCATACACCCTCCATCATATGATGTTGCTTGGTTTAAGCAAAATAAATTAAGATTGCGAAATTAACTCATTCAATATGATAACAATATCTTATTTGTATGGAACCCAAAAGCAGCGAGGTTCCGTATAAAAGATATGATGTGATATGCAACTCATATGAAGAATAGTCATTATATCCTTAAACACAAATAGTTATGAGGATTACTAAATATATGCAACTTCATTTTTTTTTCAAGTTCTTAATTTGGGCACAAAGTCCTTGATACAATGGTTATGAATTGTATGATTTCATACGTCAACTATATTATCACTATCAAACATACAATTTCACCGGTTTGCAACTCTATAACTCATAATTTAGAAATAATAACGATAATTAAGTCATTACTTTTAATGTTTATAAGGAATTGCACATAAAAAATTCCAAACAAAAATTTACCATGACATCTTGTAAAACAACACTTCTTTTGTATTGAGAAATATCTCTCGATGCATTTCCTCCATAGTCCACGTGATGCTTACCTACAATATTAATTTAAAACATAGTGGAATGTAGATTATCTATTGGACTAGTAATATTACATGTCATGGATGACACTGAAGCTTTCTTTGATGAGAAGCACAACACTTGAGTTGAGGATGTTCAATATAGACATTCTGTTAGTAAAACATTTTTCCTTTTTAATAACACTTGTTAGCCTTCACATGGCTCCTTGGATTGTTATTTTTTCTTACACTCTTAATTCAAATTAGGGTCTTTGTCCAGTTTTTTCAAATATAATAAAATAAAAATAGCTATACTACACATGAGTTATTATATGTTTTCAAGAGAATAGTTAAATATATCATTAAATATAAATAAATATATTAATATTTGACAACCGGTAAATTAGCTCGTAAAGTCATACATATTTTTAACGTCCTGCATGAAGTAAGATTTAATGCATGCATGGTCACTTGATAATTTATTAGACTATATCATGAAGATTAAGTTATATTTCATTTTGTACTATAAATGTTTTTTGAGTAATGCTTTCATAGGTGTTGAGGTGTAGTACATAATTTACAAATATTCCCACGACTTTGTATTGTTTATGTTGGATAACTTTCTTACATTTAAAGGAATGTCTTTGTGATAATCGAATCGTCATCCACATTACTGGGTGCAAATTGAAGTCATTATAATCCAGGATCCTTCACATTTTGAGATATAATTTGTGGCAAGTTGGCAATGAGGCATGCTCTCTTCAACATGAATACACAAACAAGGCTATGACCAATATCATTGCAAGTCAAACTCCAAGGTTGTCCATTCATTTAGTTTAGTTTTATCATTCATCGTTGCTTATATATATATATTTAGTATTTTTTAGTTAATCAATAATTTATGGGAGGATTCCAAACTGAGTAGGGTTCTTTCTGATGTCGAGTAATTTTTTAGGTGTTATTAGTTGCATGTTGCTCTTTCAATAACTCATGTGAACTCCAAATTAGATACTTTGGATCTGTCGGCAAGTTCCAGGTGTAAGAGCTCCTGTAGAGTACGCATAATCTGCAACACAATGATAGGATTGAGATAGTGGTAGTCACTAGGAGCTAACTCTTGATATGTATATATATACTTGGACTGCTTTTGTGATACATAGATGTATTGTAGATTTGTTTGTTAGTGTGTATTGTCTTAGAAATGTTATAATGTGGAGGTCGTAGGTTCAAGTATGCATTGTCTAATATATGTAGAACAATGTATGAACTGCCATTGGACAAAACCGGAGTCAATGGTCAACGCCGAGTCAATGGTCAATTAGTTTTTAAAATTCAAATTCAAAATTTTTCACCTAAATTCAAATTTACCCCCCTAAACTGTGACGTCTGGGGTCGCATTTACGACCCCCCGGACGTCCCTTATGTGGCGTCGCAAAAAAAAACCTTTTTTTTTTTTGCGATGCCTGGACGTTGCAAGTCGCGCCGGTGCCGCGGCCGGGGGGTCCCGGGGGGTTTGCGATTCCCCGACGACGCTAATTAGCGACGCTCCGGGGGCAACATCTCTGCGACTTCCCGACGTCGCAAAATGCCCTTGGTGCGCCCCGGGCGCCATAGAGTATTTTCATCGCTAATCACGGCGGTTGGAGGTCGTTGGGGCATCGCTAAACCCCCCCCCCCCCCCCCCCCCCCCCCCCAAACGTAGTAGTGGCAGGAGTACATGTGGAGAGAGCCATGTGTGTGAGTGCAGATATTTCACAGAAAACCAACGGTTCCACGAGCCATGAGGAAGAAAAATGTAGAAAACATGACCTATACACGAGAGATAGCTTGGTGAATGGTGTCGTGGGTTAGTACAGAGAGCACACTGTGAAGAGTGGGAACGTGAAGCTGGATCTTGATGTGTCTGAGTGTCATAGTCACGGAGAAGTATTGGCCTTGGGTCTACAGGCTGGTTGGCCTAATTAGGCGGTAGGGAGTAGATGATAAGAAGAACATTGGCCTGTGGAGAGAAGGCACCATGTAATTGACTGAAAAAAGGCGCGGTCTAAGGTAATCGCGCGGGACAACCTTGAGAAGGAAAGCATTGGCACTATACGCTGCAGACTGTGAATGAACCAGAGGATCCAAGATATATATCAAAGTGTGGAGAGTCCTAGGCAAGTAGATGGAGTGTTGCGGGGAGGGACATACAAGAGCAGTGTGATGAGTACCTAATTGAGCGTTATACTATGCACAGGTTAAATGACCTAGCCCCATATTAGGGAGACTGGACAGTGACACAATGTACGGTAGGTAGTTGGAAACAGTTTGTCTGGAGTCCCCGCATATAGCTTCAAGGTGGGCATGTTCGGAATGCAAATGCATCTGCAAGGCGTGGGAGTGCCACATGTAGTTAGTATGCGGCACAAAACATGGTGGTAGCATATCAAGAGAGGAGAGCGTAGTATGTGAAAACAAAAGCAAGTGAATCACAGAGAGATGAGAACGTAAAAATTGAGTGTGGCAAGAGGGTTCCCTGTAGAGCAGAGGGCATGTAGAGAGTATGCAATGTGCTTTGGGAGGTCGGCTGAGAGATTTGCTTCCGTGCTCAATATCATTGCCCCAAAAACCACTCCACTAGCTGATGTGTCTACTCCTCATAGCAAGTGTTGTCCGCCACCAGTAAGTTCTAGTTGAGGGGGAAATGAGTGTGCCGTTGTTTGGATAGACCCACTCCAGAGCTGGCGGGACTGCATATCCCGAGGGAGGCCGTTGATTAGCATACACGAAGCCCCATGTTGCCCTGTGTCGAATCACATCCGTGAAACTAAGGCCCCTAATCGTTGGTAGGTAAGAACGGACAGAGTGAGGCCCAGATGGAGCGCATTTCAACCAATTGGGCTTCGTTGAGGTGTGTAAGTGTGTTGTTTGGCTAGCGGGCACTTGAGAGAGAGTGCCCAATGTGTTGTAACAGTCTGTGAATCAAGAGAGTGACGAGAGGTGCCACAAAAAGCTGCCGAATCCAAAGCAGCTGCATCTGTTACGTCTGTCTTGCAACGTGTATTCACTGCACCCATCCCATTGGTCCTTGAGCTTCCTAGAAATTCCTCGGAGAACACGTGTACCTGGTGCGATTTCATAACACGGGTTACAGGCCGGGACACATGCCCAGCCAAGTCAGGGAATCGGTAGCCCATACTGATTTGTGGGTAAGCTTGCAAAGGCAGAAATGATGTATTTTGTCGATCCTTATGCTGAATAGGAGCGGGGCCATAAGGTCCCCGTCTAAGATGTTGCATTCTTCAGGCCCTTGAGAGGTAGTGTTGCCAGACATATGGGTTGAGAGCCTGGCCCACGCAAAGTATGATTCATACATTGCCATCCCAGTAGCAGACTTGTTGTAATTGTTGTGCAGGTGTTGAAGTTGCTGCGGGTTGAGGGCGGGTTCAGTCGCAGGGTAGTGTAGTTGGCGGGTGAGAGAAACATGCAGGGGGGGAAGGCTAGGGTGTCCCATCCGCTAGTTGTAACCCAGTTCTCAGCAACAATCGGGCGTGGGTCAGTGTCGACCAGATCAACTTCGTTATCCCAGTAGCCGCTATCATCCCTCTTGAGCGTATGCACAACGAAGCCATGGAAAAGAGTTCCAGTATTCGTTATAGTAGTACCTGAAAAGGCCAACGGAGCTTACGCTCGTACATGGTGTGTAATGAGTTTGCTGGCCTGCGAGGTGAGAGAAATCCCAATGATAAAAATGCAGCTTGTGGTGTAGCCAATTTGCATAGTAGGTCTGGCATCCAGGAACCAGCTCCCTCCAGATTGCGTAGCGGTTTTGCTGTTATGCGGTGGGTGGGGGACGTACATGGCAGCGCGAGGTCCATTCGGGGCCGCGCTGGCGTGCGATATGCACGAAGGGGAACAAGAGAATAATCCATGGACGAGCGTCAAGAGCTTGAAGCAGCAGAGAGTGGCCCGGGATGGGCCAGGCTTCCGGGGGGTAGCTGAAGTCCCCTCCGAAAGCTTCAAAGAAGGGCTAGAGGGAGACGTACTGAATAACTTGTAGGGACTGTTGACAAGCCATTGGGAAGGGCAGGGAGACCTCCTCGCATTAGTGTCGTAGATGGAGGCAGGTGCTGTAGTAGGACTCGAGGAGATGGTCGTTTCGGAATCCTTGTGGTGAGCAGAACTCTGTAGAATCCACTCCAAAAATACCTTGAGGTAGCTTGAAAGAAGCGCCATGAAGTGTCTGTAAGAAGTGTTGCATGAGCGAGAGATGAGACGGTGCGACCGCCTCGTGGTAGCTCTGAGAGTAGAAGCTGAGGCCATGGCGGCGGCCATGGCTGAATATAGAGACCCACGCAAATAAGCGGCACAGCCAAACTGAGGAGCTAAGAGAACCAGAGATCGGGGGATATAGCGGAACCCTATACGATTAGTCATGGCTAAAATCCCTGCTAAGATTCATACATGAGCACAGCGGGAGGGCGGAGCGCCGCTCTTCCCCCCTCCCCCCCCCCCCCGGAATCCGGCGCCAATTCTTGATTCGTAAGTCAGTTGAGGCTGGCACTTCAGGGTACAAGATTCGAATGGCCATGCTGTACTTCTGTTGCAGCTCATTTGATATGTATAGAGATCACTTTCCCTTATTCCAAGCTTGTTGCTAATTCATCTTTAACATCTTCAGAGCTTGGGATGCTGATTGGTTTGGCGCTGGTTGATTCCTCCACATATTTGAGCATCACAATCTCAGTAGTTTCACAAGGATTTGCTTCATGCACGTCTTGATTGTTGTTGTAATGATCTTCAATTTGGTCTTCTGGACTTGGATGAGACTTGAATAAAGATTGAACAAGTATAGGCTCCATAGCTGCGATCTAGAAGTCACTATTGAATGCCCTGTCCAGACCTATCTTCTTCCAACCTTTCTTCACACTCTCGTCCACGTGTGATGTGGTTCCATGCGTTGTACAACCAACAGGGTAGGTGCTATTTCAGTGTCACAAGACGGAGATCAACCTTAGGAAATTCACAAGCTTTGACTTGATTACGTTGCAGGTCCATCCATTGAACTCTCTCTTGAATGCATTCTTGAAAGGCCTTTGAATGACCACATCTATTGGCTGCAAGACGTCGGTACAATTAGCAGGGACGTACAATAGATATATTTGAGGATATTCCTTCACCATGTCTCTAAACTCAATACTAGTATGTACTGACCAGCAATCGATGAGCCATATCATCTTCTGTCCATTGGGTAGGCCAAGTTCTTTGCATTGTGATTCGTAGTATGGCAATAAGATCATGTCCACAAACTGCTTGCAAGTCTGTATGGTAGACCAATGATTTTGAGTATTGGTGAAATGAAAACCAGCGGCTAGACATTACTTTTGACCAAGAGTTGCAGGTGGAAGTGAACGAGTTGTGGTTCCATTGAAATCACTTATAACGGTAGACACTTTCCTGTAGCTACAGATGAAACAACTGCAGTAATCTGTCTTTTGTCATCTTGGCCTATCACATGAATGTGCTTAGAACCCTTAGTCTCCCATGTCCTTTCACCTCCTACAGGAACGATGTGCACCCCTGTTGGGTCCGTGTTCACAACTAGCTCAGGTGGAATGTTATATAATAATTTAACCAGGTAATATGCTACCCTTTGGGCCATCAAGGTCCCTTGCGCCCAATCAACTTGTAGTTTTGAAGCAGCGGTGGTGGAAACCCGGTATGACCAGTTAAGATACGTTTGTAAAAAAATCCGTATACACCGAAGGCTCACTCGAAACTTGCAAGAGCCACCAAGTTCGCTTAATAGTTGAGGTGCTCGAAGCTCGATGATGCCTTGAAGAGAGAGAGAGAGAGAGAGAGAAGACTCCGGCCGAGGCCGGCGTAACTAAGAGCCACTTCGCCTTGCAGCTACTGCCCATTTTCAGGGGTGGGCCAAGGCTATGTAAAAATAACCGGTGTCCAGGGGACACCGGTTAACCAGTCGGGGGGAGTGGTATCTGGTAGAGACGGTACGGTGTCATACCCAAGGGGAGGCCCCATGGGTGCCTGCCGGGTATCCATGTATATGTATCTAGGAGGCAAGAACACGGTTTGTTTCGAGCTGTCTTTTGTTGGTGATGATAGCAGTGAGAGAACGGAGGGCCGTGAGGTGTATAGCTTTGAAGCATTTATGGATGGAGATGATGGGAAGATTAAAGTTATTTTGAAGTTCAGAGATGCTGGCATTGTGGATACCCCCTTTGGTGCCGGTAGTGATGACAGTGAGGGGGCCTGTGGCTCATCCCGTCCGGCCGATAGCAAAAATGAGTGGTGCATATTTTTGGCGTTTTTCGAGGATGGAGGAGCTGGGGAAGCGGTCATTGCAAAATATGAATTCTAAAAAGTGTATGGTAATGGCGGGAGATGGAGCAGAGGGTGGTGGAGCATTGATGGGGAGCCCATGGACTACGAGGATATCCGGACAGAGGCGGGAAGAGCATGTACATGATGTGTGGGGGCGACATATACAGGGGAGTAGCCACGTAGGTATCGTGTGGTTTGGGGCCGACCTTGGTAGGTGCCCGCATTGATGAGGGAGAACCATCTAGTTTCATTACGTCGTTGTAGGAGTTTGTGGATGTGCCATACAACGTGGTTGTGTCGTGCAATACGAAGCCCATGAATGACGGGGTGGGGGCATTGGCTAAGCAGGTGGAGCTAGGTATCACGTGTGGCGTGGATGTGGGAGCACAGAGGGCAGTTTGGTGAGGGGTATATGGCTGGCCAGAAGATGTGTTTGCGTTGATAGCCCATGTACTGGGCGTATCGGAATTTAAGGGTTTGTCGTATTTGAGCGTCTGATACAGCTTTGGTGTGCCGGGAGTGGTTGGAGAGTTTATGGTGGAGTACATCGGAGAGGGTCCACTTTTGGATATGCAGTTTGGTATGGCTGAGAGAGGTAGAGGCCTGTTTATTGGCTTATTTGGTCAGGGTAGTCAGAAGATTACGGATTGGCCTGGGCGCTAGGGGATCAGGGACTGGGTGTATGAGCCAAAATGGGTGAGTATGAGCGATGTGTATGGGGTCATCCAAGGGTTCAACTGTAGGTTGGGAGGCACCTGGTTGGGCGAGGAGGTCAACCTCCTCGTTGCCGTGGATACCTATGTGTGAACGAACTTTGAGAAGATGAAAAGGTTTATTGATGGAAATTATGGCTAGGTTGATAATGATAAGGTTTCGATCGGGGTGGTGGAGGTGGGAGGAGGGGCAAGCCAAGTGGTTGCGAAGTATAAAGAGAGAATTTAGGCTATCTGTGAATGTATAGGATGGGGGTGGGAACGAGGCCAGTTTGACAGAGCCTAAAAAATGGCCATATGTTTGGAGCGGAGTATGGTCGCGGGGCCTGGGAGACGATGTGCGGTACCATTGTTAGTAGTGGCATGGTAGACGCCGTATCCGGCGCGAGAGCCAGATTGGGAGCCGTCTGTGTAGTATGAGTGGAGGGAGGGGTATTTTGGGGAAGTGGGCCCAAGGTGAACCGGGGGGGGGGGGGGGGCGTTGTGGGAGATAGTATGGGTGGGGCTGGGGTGGGGGGGCGCTAAGGTCCATGCATTTAGCTTAATGGGTAGTCTAGCGGTGGGGTTGCATGTGGGTGGAGGTGAGTATGGCGTGAGTAACATGCTATGGGTATCGGAAAGTAGACGATTGAGATGAGCGGGGAAGTCGGAGGGTATGGGGGGGCATGAGGTAGCTTAGACAAACAGAATTAGGGTCAGAGTAGTTTCCTTGTGGCAGAGGTATTTTGGGAATAGTAGGGTGTGTGTGTAGCGAAGATGGTTGGGTTCAATAGCGGCTAACGGTATTACTTCTGGAGGAAGTTGTAGATGTTTGGACTGTTTTCCCTATGTCTCATGCAATGCAGGTTCATTTCTTGGAGACCCGCTGCCTATCTGGTTGTTTTTTCATGTTATGAGTTCTGGCCACATAAGAACTCCCCCAGGATAGTTTTGGGATCGGTTCTAGCCCTCTAATCATCTCATACGCTCACACCCTCAGCTCCCAACTTATAGAGGCCCTTAACGACCCAGGCCGCCTCGGACTAATCTTCCGATGACTCTTTAAACACATAGCGTATAAATATAATGGCTTATACTCCCTCCCACCTCTCCACTCCCAATCCTGCCTCCACTCCCCCACCGCCCGCACGTTATTTATCCTACGACAATTGAAAATCAGCATTCAAACCGACCTCCCCGGATACCCCAACTCCATATCTCAACTTGAACGGGCATGGCTCAGCAGCCCATTCTTCACTCAATTTGAAACCAGTCACCCCCGTGAAAGGAAACTTGTCCTTGCCTACTTTAAGGCACGTCATATTACTACTCTCACCCAGCTCACAACTGCCACGGGGAACCGGCTGCTTACTCCAAACCAATTTACCCTGAAACACTCCCGTGCTACCATCAAAACATGTAGATACATGCTTCATCTCCGATCTTTATTTTGTCACCAGACAGCCTTGTGCACCCTCGACTGTGACCTACCATGCCTACTCTTCCCCCATAACAAGCAAGACCTCCTCCCATAATTCAAAACGGCCCTAGCCCCCTCAATACTACAACAGCTTACGGCCTTCCATAACTCTCCGAAGCTCCCTCTCCCCGACTCCCAACCCCCTCCCCCGCTTCTCCCCCCCCCCCCCCCCCTGTCCCCGTTAATTGCCATGAGCAACTTCCCCCCCACCCTCTAAACCCCCCTACCCCCCATCTTTCCCCCTGCCTAGCCAACCCCAACCACCCCGAGGCCTTTGTCATTGAAGCTATTCTCGGCATCAAGACTCAAACCTCTCTTGACGTATACGGCGCCACTTGTGTTGACACATATTACCTATGTAAATGGGCGGGTTTCCCTGCAACTGATAACACCTGGCAGATCGAAGACGACCTCTTTGGGTCCCATGATGATTGCGACCTTATTCACAACCGTAACCTCCTTATCACCTTCTACAGAACAACTAACACCAATTACTTAGCGCTCACCCACCAACATCATGTTTATCAAACCCAACCAATCGACGCTCGATACATTTGCACCCCCCTAAACGCTCCACATATTCATATGGGCAGTTGCAAGGTTGAGTGGACCAAATACGGCAGATCCTGTTCCATGAAAGTCCATGACCAAAAAAACAAAAGTTGAGGATACTATCCAAAATATTTTTTTAGTGATAGATAATGGTATACTGAAGATATTTAGTAAAGAGTCCTATCCCAAATATTAAAGATATAATTTATTAAATATTTTAGTCTTTTATTTAGATAAATTATGAAAAACTAAAAATTAGAGTTTACAAAAAAAATTCAATATGCCACCTAGCCATTGAAGATTATAGGTTTTTATACCTCTAGAAAAAAAATGACTCCCAAAATCCAAAAAACAAGATGAGCTATGGACTTTTCAAAAAACGTCTATTGTTTTTTACATATATTAGTCCATATGAGTCAAATGACAAATGATTTTGCCACTTCAAACCACACCTATGATGTGGACCAAAATGGCCACCTTATATCCAAATTTCAGTGGAATTCACCAATGGTACATATGAGAACTTGAGTCCATTGTAATTCCATTCATTGCGGTAATAGTCCACAATGACGGTGTTCAAAAGTCCATAGCGGAGTCATTTCTTATTGGATTCATGATTGGAGAGTTGCTATGGGTGCGTATTGAAGCTAGGAATCCACTGACATATATTTTTTCTGGTTTTAATGAGTAATTCAAATTCAATTGATGACACAATCAGTTGTAGTCATCTAAAACTGTGTTGGTAACGTCCATTTTGGTCCAGTCAACCCTGCATTCACCCATATACATATCTCTGAATGCAACCCCGACAAAGATATTAACCAAATCTCCCCCATTATATGGCCTAGGTGTCTGACATCCCATATCTATACACTGAATGGTCACTTCACTGGCCCTATCTCTAATGTTAGGCCGCCTGGCTCTGGAATAGATATGACGCTTCCTCAACTGACACCATCCTGTTACAGCCCCCAAAACAAGACTTCGCCAGTGAGGTCTGCTGACTTGTTGACTGATACTTACGCGATACCCCCACGAAAAAACCCCACACCCCTGATAAACTAGCTCAAGCATATACCCATAGCACTATACCCTTCGACATCCTCAAATTCCTCATCTCTACATTCCAGCTTACCCACTCATACTACTCTAGCCCACTTACATGCCCCCTTGAGCTTTCTTCTTACGCCAGCCCGCACCCCCGGGACTGTGTATTCGGAGCCTTGGGCCCCGCTACCCAACACTCCTGGTCCGGCAATGGCCTTGCGCACCCACCTCCCGGGCCCCTCACACATGAGGCTCTCCTATGGGCGCGCCTGTGATGATTATCGCAATATGTAGCGAGACAAGACTATTGGCACAATAGCCTTCTTGAGCACATATAATTGAAATGTTTATTGATCCCAAATCTAGCTATAGTTTATATTTCAAGCTTTCCAAAAGACACTTCTATGGATATTCAAATCATGAACCTGGATCAAATTACTATATTTTTACCTCTCTAATTATAAATAACTTATACAACTGTGATGGTCTCATCAAGGTGCAAAGACTTTCAATCAGAATGATTAAACTAAGATCTATGTGAAAGCAACATTGTAGTCCATAGAAATGCATGCTTATGTAGGTAACCCTCAATAAAGTTGATGTCTTGCACCTAAGCATTGTGCTACAACGTACATCATTGTCCAACCATCCTTC
Organism: Takakia lepidozioides; assembly: GCA_030704615.1. NCBI lineage: Eukaryota > Viridiplantae > Streptophyta > Takakiopsida > Takakiales > Takakiaceae > Takakia > Takakia lepidozioides. The sequence continues at coordinate 27,524,084 of CM060732.1, read as the reverse complement.
ATACCATACAATCCTAGAAAGTTATGCCACAATCATCATTTTAGCTGGTGGCTACATCTGTAAACCATGTATCAACCCTTATTGGATCCCTGTTATGTCCCTCGTTGCACACTTCTTAAAATCTGAAGTCTATGGATCAAGAGGTCGAGTGCAAAGAGAGCCTCATGATTAGTCATTTTATTGTAATCCATGATCTTCTGTTGTTGCCTAGCAATAACATCTTGATAGGGCCAGGGCGTTAGGCTCACCCTCAATGGAAACCCGAAAGTAAGAGAGCTCATATTCTGTCAGTTACCAACGCAATTCCATCAGTGACGAAGGTCAACGAAGGTGAACAAGAACATTTCAATCTGCCCAATGAACCTGCCCGGAAAAAATTAAATTTTAGAGTTTGAAATTGATAATAAGATCACATTCCAAAAAGCAAAAAATACCTTGTACAAGGACAGAAGAGCCACCTTCGTTCAACTTAGGTCCAACAAATATATATATTTTTCACCAGCATCCCTGGACATTTCCATAGCATACGATAATCCAAGCTAGAGATTAAAATGGCTAAAAAACATGCAAAATTCTTCCACGTTAGAAGTCCATATATCATATTGGGTTTTTTTTTTTTTTTTTTTTTTTTTTTTTTTTTTTCCGACATCCGTTTATTTCGTTTTTACCTTTATGTTCTCCCGCTCAGCCTCCACCTTCGACAGCCAAAGGTGGCGTGTCAGTACAATCCCGTGTCATTTTTCATTATTGTTTCTCACAAATCCAAGCATACAATTACGGGCAGCCCGAGAAAAATATTATATTGCCACGTAGCCGCCGTTTCCGCATCCACGTCACATTGAGGTTGATGACTGATGGCTGATAGCTGATAGAATAGAAAATCCCCAAAAAGTAATACACTCCAGCTTTACAAAGTTGTCGTCAGAAATTTTCATTACTTAAAGGTTATTCAATTTTTCCCTTGTCTGCAAATGAGTACTGGCACAAATCGTATTAGATATCTCAGATTGACCACTGGCTGACCATCTCTATTTCATTTTTGGCACATCCAGTACCTTTGCTCTCTTTTCTTTGGCCCCCTCTTTAATTATGCATAAGTTTTCAAGTTAACAAGAGCATATCAGTAGCTTTGTAGCAGTACTTTGTACCACTAGCTCAACATTCAAGTTCTAGGCCTTTAACCTTATTAGTCTTCAACGAGTATCCATGACATTGGACTTCCACTAGCTAGATGTTCAATTCATTATTAATAATGTGAATGCCATGGCGAAACAACTAGATCACTTAAAGTCTTATGGTGCTACTTAACTCCGAATGGCTATTGCCTTTTGATCATGGGAAGGTAATCACATTTGCGACATCTAACATGTGATTTGCCTTTACCATTGCGCTAAATGTTGGTTGTTAGGTTCATTGTTAGTCCCAGAACTACGTGTTGCTTCCCATTTTTCTACTAGTGACGACTTCTAAGAGCAATGTTCATATTAGGCGCAAAAATGCCTAAACGGTTGATAAGGGATGGTAGCCGTTCCTGGAGTCATCGAGCTGAGTAAGATACAGGATGCAAGAGCCCTAGTAGATACCCTGGACGTTCCATATAAGCACACATATCCAGTTCAAAAAAAAATTGAATCGAAAAAATATCAAATTCAGGCGAGTCTTTGAGAGTGTGAGGTTGACTTTCTACTAACAAGTACTTGGCCATGTGGATTGCAATCAGTAAATACAGGAAACCTCGTTGACAGGATGAAGACTGCATAGGCAAGAAAAAACCAACACACAGTTCAATCAAGATTGCTGGAGAAACTCCACTTTCGAAGTCAAAGTATCAAAATAATGTTGTTCTTTAGTTTCCTTCCTTTGCACTTCTCTAAACCCTAAACCCTAAACTTGGGGCCGGACAGGCAAGAAATGCTGATGCGGACTGCCTCCAGATCGAAGAATCCTCGGAAGTGGGCGGCAGCCTTGCGATAGGGGCCTTCGGGACATGCCATTGCTTCGAAGAGGCCAACACTTGGAAGGAGATGTTCACACCCCTCCAGTAAGACGAAGACTTGATGAGGCATCTGACGGAGAAGAGGATTCATGGCGAGCTGACAAGAATATTCGAACGCTCCCTCGTGGTCCCGTGATATTGCCCGAGGAGGTCTCGTCGAGCACCGCAAGTCCTGCACATTCAAGATCGTCATCTCCTTTGAGCACATGGCACATGTCCGGGGAACATAACGAGCCATCTATTGTAACGCAGTACAACATACCCATTGTAGAGACAAGAGTGTCGGAGTCACAGTGGAGAATTGCAAGGACATTGCCAACATTTCGTGGGAAGTGCTGCGCCATCCAGGTGGATATGAGAGCACGTTGTGGTGAGATGATTCGGAGGAACCCACACGGTGTTGTACCTGCACCTTGTTTCAGTGGTAGATTTTTTACTCTCACATTTGCTCACGCAACAACGCGGACGTTTTGGTTCTGTAAGCACGACATAATGACCTGTGTATTTGACAAGCCCAAGTACGAGATTCAGGGAATACCAGAGCCTCCGGGCGTCTGGCATGTTGCACCGGGTTGCAATCTCTTTCAGAATGAGGCGGATGCTCTTTCTGCAGCAAGATTTCGAATGGTGCAACGCAAAGACGTCCCGGCCACACATTTCCAGTTCCTCAGACCCAGCCATTGCAGACTGCTCGGTCCAGTAGAGACGGATTGGACAATTCTGCACATCCCACAATGCGATTCGGAAGAGTGAAAAGACGACACCTTCCCAACAAGTTGAATGAGACTCGGATTGCCAATGCTCTTGGGATGGCTTGCACTATTCAGAGCTCCGTGGACGTACCCCCACCCGGCCTTGGACGTGTTTATCGGATGGCAACGGCGGGCTCAGCTGTACGCGACGATGTATACACAATTACAATTGGAGTGGAGCCGACTTGCAATTGTACGGACTTCTCGTGATGGAAGCAAAGAAGGGTTCAAAGTATTATCCGTGCAAGCATTTGTATTACATTTACCTGAAGAGGTTGATGTCGAAATAGATGTCGAAATAGATGTCGAAATACGTCGTAAATTTCTCCGATTGCGGAACCTATTACCGCGAAATTCGGCGCCATTTTTGCAGATGTCGCTCGGAATTCGCATGAGCGGAAGAATTTGTACTTATGCTCATATTGTCTTGCTACTACGCTCATGCCGCTCATGCTCATGAAATAGCTAACATCTTCTTCCTTAGAGGTACGAACTTCTTTTTTAAGGTGGGGCATATAAGTTTTCCAACTAGGGGGTGAGACTTGACCCTATGTTTGTGAGTGCCTTGAGCGCATGCTTGCCCATAGTGAGCAATTTTTTTTGTCGCTAAACAAGGAGAAGCAAACATAAAAAAGCTTACGGTTGGAGCGAAAGTGCCTCATTCTTCAATTAGAGAACCTTATCTCGTGAGGGCGGGAGTCCTTGCATAAGACATAATAGTCTTATAGCATCCCTTTAGGCACGATAGGCGCACTTTGTATGCATTTGTCTTGGTTTCCATTGCATTTGTATTTGGGTCCGAACTGGTCCCCCTTAAAATTTACTGTGTCTTTTTCCAGTATTTTTTCTACTTTTTGTTACCTTTGCAAGCCTTTGTTGACCACCCCAAACCCTAAGCATGGGAGAACAACCCCCGGAGCCCATCGATGAGGACCGCGCGGAGTTTGACGAGAACGAAGATGCGAATAAAGACACTACAGAAACCCGCCAGCTGTGTGAAGGATTTAGCCCTGACTATGTGCGGCTTTATTATGGTAAGTCTTGGATGGCCTGACAGTGTGAATTGCAGGACCTGGTTTATGTCTTCTCCCATATTGGTTTGTCTGGTCATAATCTTATCGGTAGACTCCACATGAATTCAGCGCGTGTACACGCACAATGCGTCTGATTTGCCCGGTCTGCCATTTTGAGCTGCTAGGTCTCTTTGCCACCTCATTCAAACATTATTGTTGATGTTGATGCAAATCGTTTGTTTTCGTACCTTCGCATTCCACGCCCGTAGATTGAGCTCACGTGTTTGATGTGCTACCAAGAAGGTTGTTTCCTTACGCAGAGATACACAAGTGGTTGTCATATGGACAAGGTAAATTCCCAAACAATGTGGTCTTTGTCAATGACTCGGGAGTTCGTCATCTCTCCTTGTTTGTTTACCACCTTAGAGTAGCTGCGTTTGGACTCCTTGTTCAGCATTCTGTCTTGTACCCTGCTTTCTTTTGTATTTGAGCTCTTTGAGCTTTCCTTGGACTTAGCAAAGTTTTTTTTTTAACATATACGAAGACCTGTAGGAATTTGAAGTGGAGCGGATGACTTTAGTAAGGGAACTGTAGCTGTTACAAGTCGCACTTTCACTTCTTTGCTGCTCTAACTATGAGCTGTGACTTTTAGCAACCGTTTACACTTGAAGCAATGATTTGAGATGGCTTGTCCTCAGGAGAGAAGGGGCTGCAATTTTGCATGTGTGGGGTCTACAGATGGAAAGCATCCAGGGTGCGACCTCTCCTTTTTCGGGAGGAGGAAGCTTAAGCTCACCTTGGAGCATGACGTCTATGTGCATTACTTGTCCTTCCACAATGCTGCTGGGATGAAGGTGGCTATAAGGGACAAGTGCCCTCACAAGATTGACATAGGGGTTGTTTACAATATTGATGTAGGATTCTTACGTCAAGTCTGTAGTATTTGGGGAGCCATCACTGAGCAATAGCTACTTCAGTTGTGGGAAACCATGAACATAGCAGTCCACTTAAGGTTACCTGATTCTTTCATTGAATTTATGCATCTGTTGTTTTTCCTGGAGTGAATAACTTTTACAAGATGAACAGCCAGTGGACAAATGAAGTCATTTGTTTGGTGTAAACTTGGGTTTTTAAGTCTACGTTACAGACATGGAGCAGCGAGGATGATGATTTGTCTCTTCACTACATCTCAGTTTATGGCTACATACCGATTGAATGTAGTGGTGCTGCAGCCTGCTAAGAGGACAGCATAATTCAAGCCTGGGAGTAGACCGAGTCTTCTCTCCTATGGAGAAGGAGTTTGTTTTTGACATTGTGAGCTTCTGGCCCTGATCTGAAAGTTTTATGTGCATGTGACACAAATATATCAACCAAAAAAGCATATGAAAAGACTAAAACTATTGCCCATGAGAGAGAATGTACTCATAAGACATTGTTTGCCTTGGCCCATGAGAGCGAGAGAGCCCATGGGACAAAATATGATAGAAAAAATTAAAGCACAAATTCAGGACATCGGCTTTGTGATGCAACCCCAATTAGGGGGATGCCCCGCCCTTTCAATAAAATAAAGCAGAAGAATGAAGCTGCGTGTCTGAGAGGGCATGCTGTCTTAAAGCTGTGCTGAAGGGGTCGTAATTCTGGCAGGATATGACAGACTATGATGACATTCGCCATTGTTGAAGCGGGGCAGATGTATGTCTGCAATGTTGGCCTCTCATGACAATTGCCATCAAAGTTATGGATACTGCTTTCAGAGGTCTAATATTTTTTCCCCTCTTAGTTTACTTCGTCAAGATCCCACAAGGTCTTATAATAGATTGTGCTCTGGCGCATTGACTTATCCGACGAGGAACGGTCATTTTCCCCATACACATAGTTTTTTGGAGGTTCTGATACGGGATGATTATGGTTGAGCTTGTAATTGTGTCTGAGGCATGCATGTGATTAAAAGTTTCACAGTGAAACTTGTTCCTGGCCCTCTAGAGATTCCAAATAGCACACTTCTCCTTAAGCCATTGTGTCTTGAAGCTGCAACTAAGCTTCTCATGGCTGCACATATCATGAATGGCTTCAATATACTTTTGTTCATTTGTTCTCGCAGAGGACTTTGGATTTGAGCACGTACTATGGGTTTATAGGGGTTGACGTGGTGTCCATTTTTGGGTTTGTCATCCAAGATAAAGCAGGTGTCTACTCAACTTCTTTTAGTCACCGTTGTCTTGGCTGTCATTTGTGGTCAGGGTTGCACATGATGCATAGCTATATGGAAGAATTTCTCATAGACTTGTTGGTGAGCAGGGTCCTCGTAGTACACACCTAATGGGTTATCTCTGTGATTGGAAATGTTGGGCTGTCGGTGGGGGGCTTGCTTTGGGTGGATCCCACCCCATTCTCTGAACAGGTCTAGAAACTGTGGTCATATCAGCAATTGTAGTATAGATTTCAAATTTGTGAAGAAAACTTCACGGGAGAGAACCATGATTGTTAAGTGCAGAAATTTTCAGAATATGTACGACCAGTCACTTCAACCTTGCTCACTACAGACGAATTTCTTTGCTTGGACTGAAGCAGCAGCATGGAAGGGCAAGAAGTTTTCTTGACCCCTTCTGGAAAGATGTTCAAAGGTAGTCCATCATTTGTTCATTTTAGCAATTCAAAATTGGGGCCTGTACATTACACCAGGAGCCAGGATATAAGATGAATACACACTGGAGTGTTCTTTTGTTAATACCAACAGCCTTTAAGAATATACCTCCAAGTCCAGTATGGGGTAGGTAAAGAAAAACACAATCTCCTCCACACATCGTCTCAAGGCTGGCCCCTGCTATACACCCAACATTGTCCAAGAGCATAATTCAAATTGTGTTTCATGAGACACCCCCCTCATGCAAGAAGATTTTGGACGCCTGAACTAGTCTCTGTGCACATTGCTTTAAGGGAAAGTAGCTTGACTCAGACACATCCAACTCAGATGTGAAATGGGAAGTCTACCTCTTGCTTAGACTCCAAGTTCTGTTTTAGTTGTCTCCATCGGGTCACATTGACTTCTTCTTTGGCAGCTGATTTGCGCCTACTTTCCTGCCACTTGTGGCGCATCTGGGCCCTAACAGCTTCACAATTGCAAGTGTAATTTATTTCAAAAGCTAATCCAACACCTTTCAACACAGGGCACACATAGATTTGGCAATGATGAGAAGTCCAAGGCACATCTACCGCCCCATAGAAATGCTTGCATTGCTCAAGAACTCTCCCCTAAAATTTCCTAGAATAGATAACTCGCAACCTCTCGACAGAACTGCATGACTCCTTCATAAATGCATATAAAATATCATAATTCCCTGTTCATTCTTACATGTACCTTCTATTATTATATTGATCATTTATGTGTACAGAGTCCCAAATATTTTTCATTGTCATGCATAAGTTGTTTTAAAACACATAGATTTGGGAGATCAAATTGAAAAAATGAATAGCAAATATCATTTTAATATGCATATTCGATTTTATAATTTAATATTCATTCTAAGTTCTAACATGCACCTTCTATTATTATATTGATCATTTATGTGTATTGCATGAACTCAAAAATACTCCTAAGTGACCTATACATAGGTTGCATGATTTAGAGATGATGTATAGATATATAGTCAATGCATTTTTTTACTTAAATACTTATAAATGTTTGAAATATTGTGTTCATAAAACTTAGAATGTTTTGTATTGCTAGACATGCAAGGCAATGTTCTCAATAAAAAATCACAAGGATGTGACAAACGAAATATAAAAAGATTATATAGCATCATTTATAAATACATATAATATTTAACAATTTAATTTTCATTTCTACAATGTACATGACACATGTACCCCCCAATATTATGTAGGTCATTTATAATAAGTATATCATATAACCAAGATGAAGTACTTATACAAACAAGCAACGTCACAAAAAAAAATATATGTATATATATTGCAAATGACAACATGTCACTTGTAAATATTGTGTGCTTTCTCTTCATGGAGCTATTGTCTCCTCCACTAGACTACACAAAGCAATGCAAATCCCAAAAATAATGTTTATTTGCACATGGAAGTACTAAAACCCAAAAGTAAATGAATGGGCAGGGTCTACCTATATCACATGGCTAGGAATGACATGCAGTTCAATTAAAAAAATCTTCTTCAATTAATGTTACATTATGGCCCTGTTTAGGTTAATTTTTTCCTCTATCTTTTTAATTTGAGTAACTCGACCTTTGTCCCGTTTGGATGGAGTTGCATCTGATTGATGCCCTGGAGTTCTCGTATTGTCTGGACATGTCACAGCTCTCTAGCACTTATGGAAAAGCTGTTGTAAGCGTGTCCAATCCCATAAAAGATCCGCCGACCACAATAGCTTTGCACATGATTTTTGTTTATATGTTTGTCAAAGGAGATAAAACGAGGGATGTGTGTTTTGCATCTATTAGATTAGATATTCTGAAAAGAAACAACTTCTTCAAGATTTCAATTGCTCGTGGGACCGGTGCAACATCCTTTGCATGTGACATTCTGATTCATGGTCCTCCAACTTTCTGGACAGTTAGAGGCTCTCATATTAATTTGTGGAATTCTTCTACACACCCCGGCGACAAAATCAACTAGAGACTTAGGCATCGTACAAATATGAACTGAAAACCACGCTGCAACGTGGCGGGTGGTAGTGAAAATGCATCTGAATTTTGAGCCATTCGTAGGAAACGCTTGATGTCTGTAACCTAATCCACTACAATGAATTATTGAGTTTAATAATTCTTTGTCAAGAAAATAATTAAAAATATTTATGAATTCCTTTCTTATGTATATAAAATATTATATAGCATCATTCATAAACATACAAGACTTAACAAATTCAATTTTACATAACGGCGCCCAATTCAACGTGGACAGGGAACTGGAATTTAAAGAAATTAAATAGAAGGGAGCATAACATGGTACATCGGCTACACTCTTTGAACTGGAAATTAACTGCGAAATCAGACCACACGAGGCAGTTCACTCCTAGTAGTATATAAGCAGGGGGTGGGGTTTGTATCTCATTCCTTTTCTTTCCCACTGATGAGCTCACGTGCTGAGCGGGGGGCTCACATCCAGAAAGAGATGACCGCTACAAGAAAGACTATAATGAGTGCTTTTGTGAAGCAGTTGAGAATTGCCGACCCATCATTCGGATCGCAGTTTCTCCTGGAGATAAAAAACCATTATAACAAGCCAGGCAAGCCAGAGATGGCCCAGGAGAAGTTGCACAGGTTGTCTACCGCCGTTGTGTCTTCAGAACAGAAGGTGAAGTGGCTACAGATATGGAACTCCGATCCCACAATTAGGGATACCCACATGTTCCCTAGGCCGGAGAAAGAAAAGAAGACCCAGCGTGTCATTCCTGTCAGTGACAATGTGCTGGACACATGGCTTCACAAGGCCACTTACTGGAGCCAGGTGTGATGTCCTTTCCTGTGTCACTTTCTCTTTTCATGTCCTTCTCTTTCCATTGCCTCTCACATTCGCTGTGATTGTTTTTGGGTTCATTCTTGCATTTGAATTGTTTTGCAGTTGGAAGAAATGGCACGGTCGGTTCTGCATACTCAGCTGGCTGACTATGGCATCACTATGACAGCACCGAAGGTCTCCTTCGAAGCATACATGAGGAAATGGAGAGCCACAGTGTGGTACTCTTGTTTCTTTAGAGAGTTCAGCAAGGAGGGTGGCATCAGTCGAACACATGACAGAGGAAGCCTGGAAACGATGCCTTTACAGGTGCACACCCTGGGCCGTTCAGGCTACTTAGTGTGCTGTGGTTGCAATGTACTGTGACGCATACAGTTTAAGGGGGTCTTCCTGGTGTGATGGAAAAGCTGAGAGACAATAATTGCATTGCATAATGAGGCTGTCTCTGTTCCTGCAGGTACATAAAGTTTGTTCTCATGGAAGAGAATTGCTTAGACAAACATCCAGATTTCGTGGACCTTTGGCTTGTCCCTGCTGGCAACTAGACCATGTTTACTACTAGGATCTTGCATGACTGGGGCCCAGACCATCTTTCTTCTTGTGGTTGGTATTTGGATTGCCCTCCTTCTGAGACCCCAGCTCCGGAGGTGTCTTTGAGGAGAGAGAATGAGCGTATTGCAGCCACTGCCGCAGTAGCCGACCTCGACATTCATGAACGAAATTTGAGGACTCTTGCAGAGAAGGAGCCTCCCACTCGGGATACCCCGGGTAGAGGTAGAAAGGCAAAGGGAAAAGATGTTGCTGGTGTTGTGGGGAAAGGAAGGGGTAGAGGGAAGGTGGCACAAGGGCAGGGAAGTGTTGCAGATATTGGCCCAGTGGTGCATGTCCAGCAGACTCCACCGCATGGTAGGGGATCCGTGAGAAAGAACAAGGGGGTGGTTGATCCCAAGGACCCGTACCATGCAGTGGAATATCCCACGAGGGTCATTCGCCCTACCAGGTTGGAGATGGCCAATGTCGGATTCCTTGCCATGATGGAGTCCAAGAAATCTGATTACAAGGGCGAGCCATCACCAGTGTGGGAGAAGATTGTGGAGTTCCTCGGCATGGTGCGTGTTCTCTTTTGCTTCTTCTCTGCTGTGGGCATGGATCGTTTCAATCCTCTTGAGTATTCCATTGTAATTTTGTTTGCAGGCTAAAATGACCAAATCCTGGGTGAACGGGAAGGAGAAGCAATATGCAGCCGAACTCATAATCTTGGACATCCCTGATGGGTTGGCAGTCCCGGATGTCCCTCCATCGGGTGCTTGTCCGGGTTGGAATGCTTTTGATGAGCGCTACTGGCGGTGGGTTTTCTCCTTTTGCAATTTTTTCCTGTCCGTTGCAAGTGTTTTGGTGCTCATACAGTCCACCGACGTTCGCTGTCGCCGTGCACTTGCCAGCTATTTGAAAGCCTCGGGCATGAGAGTCTTGAAGACATGGAATTGTGTGAACAGCATGTACCTTACGAAGGGGGATCGTCTGGGAGAGATGGTAAATTTGCCTTCTTCTTCCTCTTCTTGGTGGTTCTCGGATGGAGTTGTGTAGGTCGTTCGAACTCATATGTAGGGGCCTGATTTTTTAAGCTTCTTAGTTCCTTGTGGATGTGGATTTCAGCCTTTCTCAGCGTGGGATCCGGAGATGTATGAGGGCAACCAGTATACGCCCTTTTCAGACATGTATAGTGTTGGCAAACTCCTGGATGAGTATATCCCCGTTGCAAGGACAGCACATGTTGAAGACTTTATAAGGAAGCTCACTAACAAACAACTCAGTTCATCACAGGCATTACAACATCCTTGGCTATCAGAGCTCATGTTGTGGGTTTATCCTAATTCATCTCTCATTTTGTGACCTTGATGTTTGCTGATGTTTGCTGATGTTTGTGCAAGTTAGTAAAACCTTGTCCGTAGTTGCTACATGTTTGAGGCTCTGCTCTTAAATCTGCAATTGGATTCTCTTTAACCTATATTCTCTGATTGACCTTTTGTACACTGTTTTATGGCACCTCCAGTTTTTCACATAATTCTAGATGATCTAATCAAATAGACTAAAAAGAATGAGAGGTAATTGTTGCTGGCCAAATGAGAGGGAATCCCAGAAAACTGGAGCTGTTGGAATTCATTCTGATTGCACTGTAATTCTTGGTAAAAGGCGAAAGAGTTGTCTGCGGTTCTTGCTTAAGCTTGTAGCAAAGTGGTTGTCTAATATGTTGGATGTGTCGTTTGCAGGAGTTTTGACTAGAGGCGGTGGAAGCGACTGTTGATGCACTTGCTGCTGTGCACTTCTTCATGGGGACATTCGATGTTTAGGGGGCATTAAGGTGTTTGTTTGATCGATTTTGGTATTTCACGACCCATCACCAGTACTGAAGATCGCAAGAGAGAGTGTGTGCAACTGGAAGTCATGTTGGAACATGTGCAGAAACTCGGCGATCTTGCTCATAGGGGGGGCATCCCTGCTGGGTGTGTACACTGAATATTGATATGTGCAGAATGTTGATACCGAAGAACTTATTTCTTGGAGACAAGTGTTGCTGGTTTAATTTTTGGAAACCCATGAACCTCATTCTGCCATCGTGTACTCTAGGAGAATGAACCAGAGATCCTTGTACCCAGAGTGTATAGAGGTTTTTTTGGTCAAGGTCCAATAGATCTGTACAGTACAATGACAGCACTGTTTTTCTTAATGTTTAGGAGATGTCTTTGTTGGCCTTACTGGATTTTTTGGACTCTGCAGATGGCCTTGGCCATGACAGCCTCAGTTAGTGACTCCATGATTTCAAATTCGAGTCCAATCCCTTGATGCACTCTCATCTTGTTCTCCGGCACGTCGTGTTGAATGTTGCCATTGAGGCAGGATTTGACCTCCGCAACTGCATAGGTGGTTTCACCAATTCTGAGAACATCCCTGTTTCTGAGCTTCCCGTGTAATCATGATTCCATGTTGAACTCACAGTTCACTCTTCAAGCTTAGCTTTCCATCAGATAACGTAGATGTGATAAAGACAAAACTAAAACTTCCGTTTTAGTTTTCGCTCGAGTAAACAAGGTATTCATTTTTGTTGATGTGTCATTATTATTCCTCGGAACAAAACAAGAAAAGAGAAAGGCACTTCATTGTATATGAAACCAGAGGCTGTTTACAGAGCAGTACTTTTCAATTTGACAACAACGTTGTTTCATGCTATATATTTCAAATGCTAAAAATTTCACCAAGTTTACGAAAAACAAAGATATTGCTTCAATGCTGAACCGAAATGGGGGATTTAGGGTGAAGTACCCTAAACCCTAAAACTTTTGAGGACTCTGGTGGTTTGTTTAGATTAAAATCTATGATGAATCAGAACACGATTTCTTGAAACTCTAACTAGGAGGAACTAACAAGCCAACCCCTACAAGTGTCTACTTGAAGGTAATCCATCAGTCGCACCAAACAAGATAATATTTGTAAAGGACACTCTGAAAGATAGCCCTCTGAACTCACAAATTCGAACCCCAAAGTTCAAGGCATGTGGAGAGGTTCAGAAGTTTATTGCATGTATTAACCATGCTAAGTATAAGCAGCAGTAGAATGATACAATTTCTATAATTGACCTTACAAATTTTAGGCTTTCTCATTGGACCAACAATGCCCAAGGATGTGAAACCACAATCAGGAAAAGTGAATGATGGCCCTCAAATCATGTAGAAGGAACTTAATGAAATTTAGTCTTCAACTTAACTTGGTGCAAGAGCCGGACTCCCTTAGCCTGTAAAAGTAGACAAGGGTAGAAACATAAATGAGTAGAACTGACCAAGAATTGCCCAGAGTCCCTAGAATCCTGCACCAAAAACTTGCACAATGAGTAACTAAGAGAACATGCCAAAATTAACTGCCTTGAACATTACATTCAATTTTCCAAGCTCATTCTATAGAATACCAATACCTTTTTAGCTTACTAAAAAATTGAATATGAAACATAAACAACCACAACGAGCTCTGAGAGATCCGACCTCCAAAGCTCCAAACCAGGGCGAGGTCTACATGCAAACAAGGGCATTTAGCATAATTGTATCATGAAGCTTGGCAGGTCATTCAAAAATTGGGTGATCATTCGGTTGACCTGATCACGACCGTCGCCAACACCAAACCCCCCAGAAATTTCACACGTACGAACCGTAATGCGGCACCGCATTTCCCAGTTGAGTCACAAACTTTTCCTGCCAAATACCCGAAGATGACAGAATTGTGAAGTACTACAGACTCTATTGGTGCAGACTCTATTGGTTCAATCGCGACAGAAGGGTCAGCTTCATTCCAATGTTAAGGCATGTAAAACCGCGGAATACTCTATACAGGCCAGTATGTGACGTCCTTTTGCCATGGTATACTGGATTTCTCGTTGTCCAGTCACTCATTTCCATGAGCGGATCTACAAAACCATGAGCGGAGTTGTTACACACGACATATCTTCGCCGCATTACAGGATCTGGAATTTTCAAAAATGGCAAGGTCAAATTAAAAAAAAACTATTATTTTAATACTTTTTTAATCTGCCGCATTTCCAAATTTGGAGGAGTCCGCTCATGAAAACCGCGTGTCTTAAACTTCGGCTCGCCGCTCATGCGGCTCATGGCTCATGGCTCATGGCTCATGGTTTCTGCTCATGAAATAGTAAACCTCCGAACTGGCCCCCCTTAAAATTTAATGTGTCGTTTTTGAGTATTTTTTCTACTTTTTGTTACCTTTGCAAGCCGTTGACCACCCTGAACCCTAAACCCTAAATTTGTGAATTCTAAACCCTCTAAACCCTCTGAGGACGGAAGTGCGGTTGGCGGACGGTCGAGGGTCGCGGCGTGGAAGCCATTGAGGGGCGAAACCTGCGGACTTGGTTGAGGGTCTCCAGCCGGCCGCGACCCTCAACCGTCCCGGCCCTCCTTGCCTCGGTGGTCGAGGGTCTCGGGAGCGCGGGACATCACCCTCGACCGGCAAAGGCCCCGCGCAACCTCCACGGTGGTCGAGGGTCTCCGGCCGGCCGCGGACCTCCCTGCCCCAGTGGTCGAGGTCTCGGGAGCGCGGCACAACACCCTCGACCGTCCCGACCCCCTAGAGCAGCCCAATCTCGTGCAGGCCGAGACCCTCTGACCGCACCGGCCCTCCCTGCCCCAGTGCTCGGGGGTCTCCAGAGCGCGAGACAAGACCCTCGACCAGCTCAGCCCTACGCATCCTCCACGATGGTCGATGGTCTCCGGCCGGCCGCGACCCTCAACCGTCGCGCCTTCCCCCCACCCCTCCCTCGCAGCCCGACACTCGAGGGCCGAGACCCTCGACTGTCCCGCCCTTACCTGAACCCCTGGAGAGGAGCCCCCAACAATGGTGGAGGGTCTCGCGCTATCCGCGGTCCCCTGAAAGGAAGGACTTGGCGGTTCTAGGGCCGCCCGTCTCTAAGACCCTCGACCATTCGGTACGCAACACTTGGTATCAGAGCTTAGAGTTCAGTACGTGATCGTCCTTGAGATCAGCCTCATCATGGGGTCGGACAAGACCAAGCGAAAGCAGAACAACCCGAAAGATTATGATCCTGGTGAGGCCGGTGGGAGCGACGTGTCACCGAAGCGGCAATTTGAAGAGGCGATTCATGCTTCTGAGAGCGAGGCCGCATAAGGACGGGAGGAATTTTGGGAGTCGGAGTCCGAGGACCTTCAAGAGGCTCCGCCAGACCAACAGATGTCTCCCATGCCAGCAGCCTTTTGGGAAGGGTTGTTGGCGCAGTTTGGCGGGACGTTGAAAGACGTGTTGAAGGCGGCTAATGTCACTTCCACTAAGGCAAGTTTAAGGTGAAGCCTAAGGAACCCGGCACCTTTGAGGGCGTCCGAAATCGGAAGGCACTCAACACCTGGCTCCTGGAGCTAGAGTAATACTTCCGAGCGGCCAAGTTGAGCGACGAGGATCGGGTGGAAGTGGCTCCCACCTATTTGAGGAGCTATGCCCAACAATGGTGGCAGAAACGTCTCCACAACCAAGATCCAAACTCGGAAACCTTGAGTTGGAGTGGGTTCAAAGAACTTATGAAGAGACAGTTTGTGCCCCTCAACGCGTCCTGGCTCACCTGCGACAAGATGAGGAATTTGAAGCAAACGGATGACATTCGGGGATATGTTCAGGATTTCAATGTGTTGTTACTCAAAGTCGCGGACATGGCAGAACCAGAAATGGCTTCAACTTTGTGGCGGGACTGGCCCCATGGGCCAGGCGGAAGTTGGAGGAGAAGCCACCTAAGACTTTGAACGAGGCAATTGAAAGGGCTGAATGTTGAGGATTGAGGGTTGAGGGTTCACAGAAAGTGTCAAAACAAATGTAGCAGTACAACGCGGATGCACCAGGTGCAAGATAAACACAATCCGTGCAAACAAGTTTTAGGGGGGCCAGTTATGCACCCCTAGAAAAATTTCAGATCCTGTGAATCAAACCTGAAAGGAGAGATCCTGAGAGACAGGAAACTAGAATAGAAGTATGTGAGGTGTCATGAAATGCAACTGCAAACCTATGCACGAGGCAAAAGTGCGTATGAGAACTATTTCACTGGATGCACAGGAGAATAGAACCCTGTCTCTGTTTTGCAAGAGAATGGACACACTAGGAACAACTTAGATGCAGATCTCACATGCACTACTCGAGAGGGAGTTTATGGCATGCACTATCGTATAGACACAGAGCACATAACAATGCAATGATCTAAAGCAGGGGATACAAACGCATCTTAAACTCGACAACTTCGAAAAACTCAACAACTTCAAAGGGTGAGACCACGAGGCAAGATCATGCAAAGTAGTGAAGCCAAATCTTTATAAACCCCAGACTAGTTTCGCTCAGCACGTGAGCTCATCAGTGGGAAAGAAAATGAATGAGATACAAAACCCACCCCCCGCTTATATACTACTAGGAGTGAACTGCCTCGTGTGGACAATCTTCCAGTGGATGTCTCATGAGGAGAAAAACCATCCAACAGATGTCTCGTACGGAGAAAATCGTCCAAAAAGTCTCGGTGGGAGAAAATCATCCAGTGGATGAAAACAAGTTATCGACTACAATTAACTCCGTGGGTTTAGGGTTTCGGGTTTAGGGTCTTCAAAAGATTGGAACTAAATGTAGCAGTACAACAAATTTGAACCGTGAATGCACCGGGTGCAATAGTAACACAGTGCAGACTAAAAAGTTTTTAGGAGGGCCGGTTATGCTCTGAAAAAACTTCAAGATATCTATAGAAAAACTCAAAGAGATGATTCTGAAGACACAAAGGTAGGATATGAGTGATGTTGATATGTTCTGAACAAAGACATGCAAATGACTAAAGTGTATGACTGAGACTGTTTCACCGTAAATACAGGATAACAAAAATCTATCTCTTATGGAAGAGAAAACACACACTAGAGAACAAACCTAGCAGCAAAGGCAAGACTAGATAGACAGTCTAAACAATGCAACTGTAAGGTACAACAACACAAAGGGGAAAGTGAGACAAAACACACTTATATGCAGAATACTAGCAAATCTTTATAAGCCCCAGACTAGTTTCGCTCAAAATCTGAGCTCTTCAGTGGGAAGAAAGAAATGGAGTGAAGTGCAATGAGCCTCACCGCCAGTATACTGTCGAATAAGTGTTGTCTCAAAAAGAGCATAAGATAAAAAGACAACTAACGAACCTTTTTTTGAAGGTGGGGCATAAGTTTTCCATCTAGGGATTGAGACTTGACCCTATGTTTGTGAGTGCCTTGAGCGCATGCTTGCCCATAGTGAGCAAGATTTTTGTCGCTAAACAAGGAGAAGCAAACATAAAAAAGCTTACGGTTGGAGCGAAAGTGCCTCATTCTTCAATTAGAGAACCTTATCTCGTGAGGGCGGGAGTCCTTGCATAAGACATAACAGTCTTATAGCATCCTTTTAGACATGATAGACGCACTTTGTATGCATTTGTTTTGGTTTTCATTGCATTTGTATTTGGGTCCGAACCGCCCCCCCTTAAAATTTACTGTCTTTTTCTACTTTTTTCTACTTTTTGTTACCTTTGCAAGCCTTTATTGACCACCTTAGACCCTAAACCCTAGACCATCTTCTAAAAGATCCGCAGGTTTAGGGTTTAGGTTTAGGGTTAGGGCTGGTCAACAAAGGCTGCAAAGATAACAAAAAGTAGATAAAATACTGGAAAAAGACACAGTAATTTTTAAGGGGGGCCGGTTCGGATCCAAATACAAATGCAATGGAAACCAAGACAAATGCATACAAAGTGCGTCTATCGTGCCTAAAGGGATGCAATAAGACTATTATGTCTTATGCAAGGACTCTCGCCCTCACGAGATAAGGTTCTCTAATTGAAGAATGATGCATTTTCACTCCAACCATAAGCTTTTTTATGTTTGCTTCTCCTTGTTTAGCGACAAAAAATCTTGCTCACTATGGGCAAGCATGCGCTCAAGGCACTCACAAACATAGGGTCAAGTCTCAACCCCTAGTTGGAAAACTTATATGCCCCACCTTCAAAAAGAGGTTCGTACCTCTAAGGAAGAATGAGAGGGATTACCGCATAAGGTCATCGACGAGAAGGTTAGGTCGGCAGAGGCTTGCGCATGCCCATAGTCCTCTGATCGCTCGAGATGAACTCGAGGGAGGATCAACCAAGTCCCTTCTCTCCGACCATCGGGCGTACGACAGGGGGAACCGTGTAGTTGGGGCTAAATTAGCTTGCCCGACACGATTACCATATACCCCCAGCCACCTTCCCCATTGTAAGAGGTGGCTAAGATGGCGTCAAACGGAAGGCTCTATACGCCTGTGCTTCGGAAAGAAAAAAGGCCTCGGAAGTATCCAAGGGTTGGGATTCCCCTTGGAGCCGAGCACCCCTTCGATCCAAGTTGCCCGGGCGGGCAAGGACTAGACTCTCAACTTCTCTAAGTGTGGAGACACAAAAAGAGTTAAGGTGTTTTATTCCAAACAAGTTTCGCTTGATTGCTCAAGCTCATCAGTGGAACACCAAGAGATGAAGTCCTAAGAGCCAAGCCTATCATTATATACTAGAAAGGCACCCTCACTATGTGCAAACGATATGGGATAATTCCCAAGGCAATAATAATGCCACTAAAGCACTAATATAGCCTCCAAGTCAAGACTGCATTAATTAGTCAATGGTCCAAATTAATTGTTGGAACCCTTTGACTTTAACATCAATACTAGGGCTATCAAAGAGGCAAAATTAATAATGCTAGGGATATTTGCACTACAAAATCATCCTATCATTCTAGATTTAACTAGGAATGAACTCAGCTTTCGCGGATTCCTCCAACAAATCATCGCTCGAGGAAGAAACCGAAGCTCCGGGACTTGCTGAAGCAACTCGTAGAGTCTAGGGTTTAGGGTGGCCCCCAAGTTCAAGGCTCGAGTGTACGAAGAGTAGTCGAGCTTAAGAACAAAGGGGGCCCGTTTACCCTCAACTGCGCGTTGCGTCTGTTGGTCGAGTAGAGCGGATCTAAGGTCCTAGGAGATCTTGGTGAAGCAACTCCGGATGAACGCCGCCGGATAACCTCGGGCTCGAAGACGTTTGTAAAACAAAAGTTGCAAATGGTTGAACCCTTGGATGGTGCTTTCTCGTATTACGTACCGTTGGAGCTCGCCGATGACGAAAGCTTTCTTTTGGTGATGTGGATGCCACGAGGACCAAGGCAAGTATGGATACTTGTTCTGGGCCTTTTGATGACATCTAGTAAAGAGCCGTCGAGTTTGGATGAAGTCGTCTCATTTGAAGAAGGTGATATCCAAGATGTCGGCGGACGTCGGGCTTATGGCGGTCGTGATTTTGATGCCATCAAACATGGAACCGTAGTTCCGTAACTAGGACAGGGGGCTCTTTTCGGAGCCTACCCAGATGCCAAAGCCGCCGTCGATATAGCGCTTAAGATAAAGCAGCTCTTGCTCCGATGGGCACAAGTAATCCATGTACATCTCCAACCGACAAAGGAACAAACAAGCATAAACAACTGCAAAGTTGCTCCCCATCGCCGTCCCGTGAATTTGGTGCCAAAAACTACCATTGAACTCAAGGTAATGGTGAAATATGTGACACCCGCGGAAATAGGCCCTGTATGTATGCTGACGTGGCGTGAGCCTGTGCTGGGCTCACGGTTTCCTGGGCTCACAGGCTCACGCCTCCAGGCTCACGGAATAGCACCCCCCCAGCAACTCGATCCATTCTTGATATTCTGCGAGGGCTTCACATGGAGGGACACCGCTCGGAGCTGGCTGGGCTGGACTACAGAAAGTTTGCAATTAAATCTGTGACATGCCTTCCCGCAGACGTCGACGGCAATATCTTCTTTCAGTTCCCTCCTTGAACGGACTATTCGAGGGCATCCGGAACCAAGAAGCTGGAACCTCGATTGGCCTCTCAACAAGCTCATGACTGACAGGGTGTCGGTAGATGAAAACAATGGATGCAGCCCGCTTTTCTTTGGTGTAGTGGACAATGGTGTCATGTTCTCCGATATATGCACCATCGTAAATCGAGATCTTTGTTGTGGAGACTCTATGTCCATAGGACTCATCCTCGTAGCTTATGAGAATGTCCCCATACACTGTTTGCGATGGAATCCTCTCTGGCATGTACGTACACCCGATGCAATCCTCGTAGGCCCACTGGCAGCACCTCCAATGATACAAGAAGGCCGTGCGGCTTTTGGGGATGTTCCATGCAGGCGGATACTGCCATCCATGTGGGCTTACATGGAGTCGTGCCAGAGGGTGAGGGCCCCACCTCGCTTCCAGGGATCATCCCCCGGATGGAAAAACGGCGCCGAATTTCCATCCGAAGGGGCTCGGATGAAGTCGTCTCAGGTGGAGAGGCCGACACGTGGCTACCAAAGATCATCCCCCGGATGGAAAAACGGGGCCAAATTTCCATCCGAGGGTGCTCGGACCTGTTGTGAGTCAGTCAAGCTTATTGCATACACAAGTCAGAGTCTGATGGTAGAGGAGTCTCGCTGGATGAGACACAAATGGAGGTGTACTCGTTTCAACCAAAACTGCTCACACATTAGTTGCCACAGTACATCAGCTGTGATTTCAGCTCGCCAGTGTGTACAAACTGCTGCACTTTGTGCCAAGCTGTATGCATCCAATCGCCCCAAGATGTGGGTCCCTGCAACCAATACATTAAGTACCTCATCAGAAAAGGAATGCACCCGATGTATGGAGAAGACCTGTCCATTTATTTACAAAGTAGACTGGTAATTTAAAAGAAATGAATTAGATGCGTCATAACAGAATGTTTACCCCTCATTTTAACTGTTCTAAAGCCAGGAAATCTCTAAACCTTGAACAATAAGTATCTAGTTCTGAGGTCACAGTTTCTACCTCACCACTACTAGCAATCAAAACCCTATCACCTCAGACTGACAATGTTGTGCCGGAACCAGCAGTGATCTCCTCCTCTTCAACAACCAAAGAGAATGGGTCGATACCAAATCTGCCCCGAATTACTTTGTCCTTTAGAAAGACATGTTGTCCCTCCGCCATCACCTTGATGTCGTCCGTGCCAGGTGGGCAATTCACCAGCACAAAGGGATCCATGATCGCCTGCTTCACTACTTTGCCACAGTGCTATCGAACACGCGCAGGTGTGGTACAGTGGAAAAATGCACAGAGCGTGTGGACACGGACACCCCAATCCTACGAAAAGCAGCAAGCATGCATGGAATCTATGCAACGGACTAACGAACTGTACTGTCAACGGTCAAAAATTTATGAAAATCTATCATCCGTTTGTGTTTAATACTATTTTCCATCCGTCTCCATCCATTCACGATTGTGGTGGCAATGGTCGGCACGGATTTCAAGTACACAAGCACACCCTATCGGCCACTTTTCCGCCACCATACAAATGTTTTCCATCGCATTACCTTTGCGGAAGGAGAATAAAGTTTATGAATAGAAACAGAATGTGAGGCATTACACTTAGAATGAAGACGTCTTCATTATCATATACCCTCACATCCTCCGCGACGTGTTCTATTGAAACTGTGGTCGGCACCGACTTCTTCCAATTCGAAATAGAAATCGTACCAAGGCACCGGATTGGAATACCAAAAAAAATGCACTGCTTCAAGTCGTTGACGACTTCAAGGAAACCATAGGATATTCACTACAAATGTTGGACACCAAGGTAGTTTCACAGATATGAGGTCGTCGTGCTCGGAGCGCACATCTGCTTCCTCTTGTGAAAGTCGGCAACGGCTACACTCATATAAGAAATAAACCCACAGTGTTGGTGGCTTATGGGGCCGCATTGGGTGATAATCGGCACCGACTTCAGTGAAGCCACGTCTCCATCTGTGCATCCGCCAACGGAAGTCGGCACCGACTATCCTGTGCAATCATGAGAGCCATTGGATAATTGGGATGTACTCGTTGCGGAGGAATCGTATTTTCTTATAATATGCCATCATTGTCGTCGTATCCATGGACCCATGTACCTTTAGTCGGCACCGACCTCCATTGAAAACCCCTCGATCAGTTCAATTTGCCTATTGTATGACCAATTCCGTTGTTTCCTTGACCTCATATGCTTCTAATCAGCACCGACCATCACTCATGGCCGTTGGTCCATTAGAATGAACCCATAATATGCCAATTCTGACTGTTGGAAGGTGGTCTTATGCTATTACTCGGCATATAGCTTCATTGTTGGGCGGAAGAACTGTGGGATTTGCCTACAATATCCCATATACCACGTTTCAGTGAGAGGATGTGCGCATGTAGTCGGCACCGACCTTCACTGTTAGCCCTTCGAAATAGATCAATTTCCATATAATTTGATGAAGACCGCACATTCCACGGTCTCATATACTTTTAGTCGGCACCGACCTTTACTGTTGCCGTATGAAAGAGTGCAAAATCCATTTAATATGTTAAATTCCACAAATTCCATGACCTCATTCGCCCAATTCCGGAAGTTTGCATTACCTTATGTGCTCTAGTCGGTACCGACCTTCAATTTCAACAGTTGGAGAGAGTGCTACGTGTTCACCCCTTTTGAAAATCCATATGGAATCAGTCAATTACATTGACATGTAGTCGGTGACGACTACATGTGTTTCGGCATGAAAAGAGCAATGTGTGGCATGCAAAGTACAAAATGCATGGAAAGCCGATGGGATTATCGCTATCCCATACGCTCTGTACGTGAAGGAATGACATAACATTGTTTTTTCGGAGTAATCTGAAGCCGGGATACTGTTTGAAATGAATGGAGGAGTTGGCACGGGGATGAGAATGAGAAGCCTCTTTTCCTTCCGTCGGTGGGCCTCATGAAGACGTACGGGGATGATAGGTGGATAGGTGGGACCCAGTGCATCCATTATTGCAGCCCGCAGTGGCGAGTGGTTCTGACCACGGAGAATTTGAAAGGGCTTTGTTGTTGTCTCTAAGGTCTCATTCTCTTCGACATCAGACTCATCCTTCCGGTCTCGTTTCCAACGATGCCTTGCTTCCGGAACCACAACGAGTGCCCTTACGGAGGCGTGGATCATGCAATCTATATTGCCACACCGTGGGACATCGTCATTTGGCACACAGTTTGCACTGACAACAGTGGGGTCGAGCGTGAAACATTGTCTGCTTTTGAGTATTTGCCAGGGCAATATGCTTTTGAGCGGGGTGACGATCTTGGTCTGTCCAATCTGTGGCTCCTGCACATCCTTGATTCAAATTTCCCCATCTACGGCCAGCAGCCGGAGAGAATGAGCAGTGCTATGCCTTGGTGGTGGAACTGCTGCCAATGGGCGTGGGTAGAGTCCATCGGTGTCACGTATACTCCTACAAGTGTACGGTCCTCTTCCCCAGCGTATAGGGACATTCGCGTTGGATTGGAGGACGAAACGCACGGACACTCCGGGTCCACGGTTAAGCTTTCGATATTTGATGGTGGTTTCATTGAAGGGCACGACATTGTGGTGAAGATCAACAGGGACCGAAGAACGGCCGTAATTTTTTTTACGTGGAGAAGCCCGATGACTCATGAGCTTGTTTTAGGCCAGTCGAAGTGCCGTTGACTTCGTAAGTTGTATTTATAAGGCAAAACGCTTTAGATTTGCATGCACCCTCAGTACAATATGCGTGCTTCATTTGGAATGCATACACATGAATAAAAACCCCATTGTGTGCGAACTTGTGTGGAATGTGCATCCTTCCTTCTCAGAATGCACAACTCGTCATGTTTGTCAATGGCGCGCACATTGATACTGAATACGTTTGGCGGTGGAAAATTAGGCGGTAGGTATCTACCTCGCTCGATGGGCTATGTATATACACATATGTATACCCTCCAATTTCTAATTATAGAAAAAACAACAGGTCGTGGATCTTGTAACGCTTCTTGATATCGTTCCTCTCCAAATCTCCGTACTATCATATTTCTAATCTCTGCCTTATGACGACATATAACTTTAATTCACACTTCGAAGGAAAATCACTAACAGGGGGTCGATTTAAGTCCATAAAATTTTATCCTATCGTTATGATGCACCATCATTATTACCTATTATGGCATCCCTCAAATAGATTGACAACCATAAAAGAAAACATCGTAATCGTATTCTCCCAAAAATGGTATTTACTCTCTACTTCAAGCAACACTAGGCTCTGATACCATTGTAACACCCAGGATCACAAAGACTATAATTGAAGTGCTTGTCAACTTTTTCCCAAAACACTCCATGCATTCTAGGCTTTCATTGCAGGTTTATAAACCCTTCACAATATGATTATTTTAAAGGTTTGACTTGAGAGCCTCAAGTCAAAACTTCCTAAAGTCAACATTCTTAGGTTTGACATATTCTCCACAATATGACTTTCTCAAACATTTGACCTATTCTCCATAATATAAATATCTTATAGATTTGACTTGAGAGCCTCAAGTCAAACTTCCTTAAGTCAAACTCTTAAGAACCTTCCTAATTATTTTGGAAACTTCTAGGGGAACTTTCCTCCTGGACATCTAGGACCTTCTAGATTCTACCATGTTACAAGGCGTGACATTTTCTCCATAATAGACACGAGAGTATACGGTGAGGCTTCAACTAAAATTGCAGGTCCTCACCCATAGCTAATTTCTCACGAAAGGAATATGTACCAGACAACCTGATAATTTCGCAGGGCGAAACTCTTTACCAACCAGCCTGACAAGAAATCCACTACAGCAGAAAATATGACAAACTCACTATTAAAGTCCTCATCACCAAGCCCATATCACCAAAGTATTTCTCAAATACCAATAAGAGTTTCTCAAAGCGAAACCCACTTCTGTATGGTATTTCTCAAATACTAGGAAATGTTTATCAATGCGAAACCCACCGCTGCATACGTTTGTGTCCATATCACCAAGTCTGTCTCAAATACCAGGAAGGGTTTCTCAATGCGAAACCCACCGCTACATAGGTTTGTGTCAATATCACCACGTCTTCCTCAATGCGAAACTCGTCGCTGCAAGTTCTTGGCTACTCTACTGAAGTTTTCGCCTTGCGAAATTGACGCAGATGTACTGTATATATGCACTGGTCCTCTATACCCGCTTATGGTTTTATTCCGTTCCTCTAAGGAAACCTCTGTCCTAGAACGACACCTTCCTTCTACAAAGGTTTCCTTCCTTGACATCTTATGGTGCATGCGCTGACATGCTCTCTTTGAGCACCAAAAGCTGAATGGATTCTAAAGTTTTAGCATGATTGGAGTTGGCCAACCCACACGGCAGATGTGTACTCCAAGGCCTGATAAGGCCTCATCTCTTCATAAGTGCTGGTATGGCGGCATCACCCATCTGTAACCCAAATCTCTTGCTTTCCTAATTTTTAAAGGGCTGATAAACGAAAACATTGAAGAGCCCTCGTGGACATGTATGCCAAATGTTTCAGCATGAAGGGCAAGCCTGGGAGCTCTGGAAAAGGGAAGATCGGGTCCATGGTTTCATTGTCAAAGCTGGAATTGTACCTGATGTGATTCTGGACAATGCCCTCGTGGACATGTATGCCAAATGTGTTAGCATGAAGGGCAAGCCTGGCAGCTCTGGAAAAGGGAAGATTAGGTCCATGCTTTAGGGATACCAAATGTGGGAGCATCAAGGGCAAGCCTGCCAGCTCTGGAAAAGGGAAGATCAAGTCCGTGGTTTCATTGTCTAAGCTGGAATTGTACCTGATTGTGATTCTGGACAATGCCCTTGTGGACATGTATGCCAAATGTGGGAGCATGAAGGGCAAGCCTGCCAGCTCTGGGAAAGGGAAGATCAGGTCTATGGTTTCATTGTCAAAGCTTGCATTGTAGGTGATTGTGATTCTGGACAATGCCCTCGTGGACATGTATGCCAAAGCTTTGACAATGAAACCATGGACCTCTTCCCTTTTCCAGAGCTGCCAAGCTTGCCCTTGATGCTCGCACATTTGGCATACTTGTCCACGAGGGCATTGTCCACAATCACAATCAGGTACAATTCCAGCTTTGACAATGAAACCATGGACCTGATCAGAACCTTTTCCAGAGCTGGCAGGCTTGCCCTTGATGCTCCCACATTTGGCATACATATCCACGAGGGCATTGTTCAAAATCACATCAGGTACAATTCCAAAAATGTGGCCCTCTTGGATGAATATGGGCCCACACTCTATCCCTGCTCCTTCAGCTATCCATGCCTCTCACAAATCATGCATACATCTTTGCCTTGCTGGTAGCAACTGACAATAACAGCCTACATTTGTTCTAGGAAACACCCAACTCAACTTCTCACACTAGTTCCTATGCTCAATTGCATCTGCTACTCTCTATAATCCAACATGCATTCACCTTTTTGCCACAATTGGCCCACCATTGACTAGGGTCAGAAAAGTATGCAGGCCACAACTCCATGACTGTTTAGGGTTCACTGTCACAAATGAAAGTGTGTTTGTCAGAATTTTGCCCACCCCAACAGCTCAGTCACTCCCACCCATGCAAGGTACCATGCTGTATCAAGTCTAAACCCTGGAAAAATACATGCAATAGCAGAAACCAACTCTAGACCATAGCACAACTGGCCTGGTACCTCCCATGTGGAGCTTGCCTCCGCCTTCTACCATTTTGCCTCTGCCTTGCAAGTGCATTCAAGTTGGCAATGGCCAATTCATCTGCCTCACTCAAAGGAACACAAACAGCAAGCTCAGTCATGATGTTATAAGGAATTTCATGAGGCACCATGCCTACATAAGTGTCTCCCTCACCCAGTGCCACTTCTGTAATATCGTGAACCACTCGTCGGGATCGAGGGTCCTTGTGAAGGACCACCTTCCAGTTCCCTCGTGAACTTTTTTCATCCGAGAAAAAAACTTGCTCCACCTGACTAGGGAATGTCCAGGGCTGCTCCATCCGAGGTAACATGCGACTGAAGTCAACCAAGAGAAAGCCATAATCATCTCGTTTCATGGTGGCATTCCGGCCCACCATGTGTGACCTCACCCATCTACACAAGAACAAAATTGGGTGAAGAATTCCGTAATCCAGTTGAATTATTTCTGTTACAACACCCACATATTCCAATTGGGATAACACTCGTTTGGACATACCTGCTCTATTTTCGCTTTCATGATGGAATACTTGAGCAACTCCAGAATCAAATGTCACCCTGTCTGTGGCGCCAGTCCCATCACGTATTGCTCGAAAGTGATTGCCGTAAGCATACATGGACTTGAAGCCCAAGGACTGTACTGCTGGTGGTATACATAAATGGCATATGTCCAAATCATAGGACTCACCTGAACTCACCTTGCGTTGGACAGCACCTTCAATCCAGTCATGGAATGGAGCCAGTAAGCGCATATCTGTTGGGTATGGAATTTCTCCATTGTGGTGGTCTTGGTCTTGTCCACAAAGGAATGTTGTTCTGAACTCAGTGCGGGATGCTTCTATGAGTGCCATCTCCTCTTCATAGGCCCTATCCAAATGAGAATTGAGGATTACAGCTTATACCATTGGCAGAAATGAAACACACAGGATATGATAAGCAACATACTTACTCAAGGAATGGTTTCATGCAATCTGTGTTGTGCAAAATATACTCGTGTGCACTGTCTCGTTCTTGAATGGTGAGGACTCGTACACTTCCCAATCCTTGAACCACCTCCCCACTAACTGAGTCTTCTTCATTGGAGTCCCACACCCTTCGGCTTGTAGCATGAAATTCAGCCATATACTCAGTTAGAAACCCTAGGGCCTCATCCAAAGCATACCCTTCCGCCATGCTCCCTTCAGGTCGGCTCATATTCCTTACATAGCCTTTTAATGTCTTCATATACCGTTCCATAGGATACAGACACGGGACCACACACCTCCAATTCGTCCACAAGGTGTACAAGCAAGTGAGTCATGATATCAAAAAATGACGGAGGGAATTCTTTCTCCAGCAGACACATAGTGATTGCAACATCTTCTTTTAAGGCCGGTAGCTCAGTTGGATTAATGATCTTTGCACACACTTTTCGGAAGACTCGAGAAAGCCTCATAATTGCCATCCGTGGACCCTTTCCCAATACCCCTCGAATGCAAAGAGGTAAAATCTGCTGCATCATTACATGGTAGTCATGGGTTTTCATTGTAGACAATTTATTGTCAGCCACATGTTTCTGGAATGTGGCAGCATAACCTGTGGGGGCCTTTACTGCAGCCAATGTTTCCAAAAACCACACCTTCTCATCTTCAGTAAGAACATATGGGGCCAAAGGCTTCACCAACTTGTTCGGGTGAGAGGGATGGGGTCTCAACCACAAGTGTTCACGAATGACATTGAGTTCCATATCCTTCCTAGATGTGGTTGTGTCCTTCTCCCCAAGAATGGTTCTCAGCACATTCTCACACAAATTTTTTTCACAATGCATCACATCCAGTGTGTATCGGATGAGTAAGTCTTTCCAGTATGGCAATTGGAACAAAATAGTGACCCGTTTCATGCCATGTTCCTTTGAAGGGTCCTGTTTTCCCCCCTCAGCCCCTCCCATTGCGAGATACAACTCTCTGGTTTTAGCCCGGTCAAATTGCTCACTTGCAGTGACCACCATAGGAGCTGCTCTATGTTCCACATGTCCGTTAAAGTGGGACGAGTTATTCCTATAGGATGAACAGCAGGCAAGTATCTCCTATGACCAAGATACAAAACTTTTTTGCATGCCTTCGAGTACCTGGAATCAACATTAGGGCCGCAAGCTGGGCAAGCCTTGTATCCCCCGTGTGCGCATCCTGCTAACAACCCATAAGCTGGAAAGTCGTGGATTGACCACATCAAGATGGCCCTCATGCGAAATGACTGTTGCCCCACTAGGCTACTTCCATCCAATGCCTCCACACCAACTTCCCACAACAATTTTAGCTCATCCACAAGGGGCTGCAGATAAACATCTGCATTGTCATTTCCCACAGATTGTGGTCCAGGAATCAATAAAGCCAACATCGTGAAAAATGGCTTAGTACACAGCTAGGGTGGAAGATTATAGTTTACCAACATGACAGGCCAAGTTGACCATTTGTTTGATTTATCACTGTAAGGAATGACACCATCCCATGCGAGACCCAATCGCAGATTTCTGGGGTCCGCTGCAAACTCAGGCCATTTTTGGTCAATGTGGGCCCAAGCCTTGCTGTCTGCTGGGTGCCTAACCAAGCCATCCAGACTTCGATTCTTAAAGTGCCATGACATTAACTCTGAGATGGATTTGGCTTTATACATTCGAAGCAGCCTTGGAATGATAGGGAAATGTCGAAGGACCTTACGAGGTACTGGTGTCTTCGTACCCACCACATAACGACGTGCCTGACATTTTGGACAAACCTCCAAATTCTGAAGCTCCCTTCTGAACAACACACAGCTTTATATCCATTTAAATGTTCAATTGCTTCCACAATCTCAGAAGGACTAATGGGAGCGTTATAAGCCATTGAAATATACTCCAGTTCATCAGGGCTGTTTTGCATCATAGGAACAGTTTTTCCAATTGTGTCCCTCCATTCAGTAGAAGACCCCTCACTGTTAGACCTAGAAGTTATGCCAAGGATACTGTAGTGAGTTTCAAAGGTTTTGACAATGTCAACCGATGAAGTCACCACTGCACCTTTAGTAGTCTTCAGCGCTTGTACTTGCTGACCGTTTTTCGGCTTGTACAAATGTTGAAGGGCCAACCAGAATTTCTTGTCATTACCACCATGGTGGTTTGAGTTTATTTCACTGTATAACTTGTCCCAGTATAATTTCTTCTGAGACCTAACAAGCTGTTTGATATCTTTACGGAGCTGGTAGTACCTCGCCCACAATTCTCTGTTGGTTTCCAAATTGCAGCACTCTTTATAGAGGGCTCGTCTCTCAGCTATCTTGAGTTTAATCTCATTGGTCCACCAATTAACAGCTCTACCATAGACAATTAGTTTCATCCCAATGATCTTGTCAACCACGGAGGAAACGAAACTCTCCGAAGAGTCCCCTGCTCTTTTGACTTCATTTCTTGCGTTATCAGAGCGAGACTGAAGTTCTTGGAGCGATTGGACAAAATGAGGGAGACCCTCAGGTCAAGGCTGGACATACTCAGCCTTGACCTCCTCATTATGGAGTTTTTCTATGCGCCACTTCCGAATCGAATGTTTCACATATCTCTGGTGTTGGGAAAACACCTTTTGATCTCATTCCAAACCAAGAAATGGTCAGAGGTACCAATATCAGTTCTGTCGATCAACACATTGGCACACTGGGGGAACAAATTTTTGTCCATTATGATATAATCCACAATGGAACGTTCCCCAGTTTGGGATTTCTCACGAGTCCACTGCACTTGGTCACCTCTTGTCCTGTTATTCAAGGTCAAAAGCTGAAGATCTTCTAGACAGTTAATTAACCGTCTGCCATTAGAATTCAGTTCGTCCTCACCAAAAGGTCCAATGATATCGTCCTGATGGAGCCCTTTGCCCACCCGGGCATTGAAGTCACCCAATAGCACCACCTGACCTTTGGCAAGGAACGAAGCACAGTCCAGCTTTACATCTTCGAAGGCTTTGTCTGCATCAGCTTGTGAGCGTCCCCTCTGTGGGCATGTAAACACAACCCACAAAGAGGTCCTTCGTTCTCGAGACTTTCAGAGAGAGAGAGAGAGAGAGAGAGAGAGAGAGAGAGAGAGAGAGAGAGAGAGAGAATGCACTCCTGAGAAGTTGCTTATCATAGCCTTGTGGCCACAGACCTTGCCCGTGCCCAGCAGAACAAGAAGGAACAGACATGAGGGGCTCACTCTAGTAGTAGGATTTACCGTGTTATAAACATTAGTTCAGGCTTTCCAGATTCCTTTTAGAAAGCCCTTCACACAAGCATCAATATGTTGTATGTGGGCTGCCAAGCAATGAGACCCCAACAAGGCCACCGCTTTAGACTCAGCCTTGAGATATTGAAAGTTGGTGAACAGAGGTGCAGGGACTATGTTCTTGATGGTCCTGAAGAGGGTCGCTCTTTGATGAGAATACCCCAGACTTGTATCAGAAAATGGACATTGTCTTCAGGCCACCCACACCAGTGAGCATTGACAATCTCCCTTTCCTCTCTGCATCTGTTTATTGTTCAAAGGTAGACTCCCCATCCTGAGGTAAAATTTTCAGTCTAGTGCCAAGGGTAGGTCTGCCCTTAAGATCATCCTCAAAGTCCTCACCCATGTCACAAACTGGAAACGAGTTCAGGGAAGTTTATGCCTAACATTGTTTTGTTCGGACATTCTTCATGCTTTTGACATGGCCTTAGACACTTAAGCCTCCACGTCAGCTTCATCTAGCAGGGTGAGTTCTTCCTTCATAATATTCAGGTATTTATCATAGGGTCGCTGGTATGAGGCATGCGATTCAGCTGACTGTACCATCTGACCTTGAACTCATCATGTTGAGACGTCAAGGCTGGTACTCCAAACTCGCCCTGAGCAGCCACGTCAGTTGTTCTACAGCTTCTGGGGTCAGGGGAAAGATATGGAGGATGGTTCACAACCTGCATGCGAACACCAAAGCTTGTGTTGTGGTCAATAGCGAGAAGTCTAATTTCTTTGACATTGACCAAGGTGTAGCTCAAGGTTGTACCTATGACCGAGCTTAGAAAAACATGAAACTCCCATGACCGTGGGTTGTGCTTACGCGTGCGTGAGCATGGTCACGCGATACCAACCCCCTTGTCTATACCGATGTTGGACCGATATATGAGGCGAGGCGGGGTATCAGCACGTGTAAGGGTATCACACTAGGGTACTAGACCAGGCGAGAGCATTCC
This sequence comes from Takakia lepidozioides, assembly GCA_030704615.1. Classification (NCBI taxonomy): domain Eukaryota; kingdom Viridiplantae; phylum Streptophyta; class Takakiopsida; order Takakiales; family Takakiaceae; genus Takakia; species Takakia lepidozioides. Next base: position 27,492,479 of record CM060732.1, on the reverse strand, counting down.
CACCAGGGTCGCTATCAGCCACGGAAGCGGCAAAATTCCGTGTCAGAGAAAAAAACCACAAACCCTGCCCCACCAAGGTGCACGCTACAACGCACGGTAAAGTTTAGGGTTTGCACTCCAAATTGTCTGGGGACCCGGAACCTTGCCGCGTCCTTCCGGGCCCGCTATCTCCCACTCACCATAAATGCAGGCACAGGTGGAGTCAAGCGAGCATCCGACACGCGAGACATTGGCGAGCGAGAGGTTGAGCGGGAGGTTTGTCGTGAACCGGTGGGGAGCATTCCGCCTGCACCCCCCCTCTTCTTGCGGGCTCTGCATATGCCTCAATAAAAGGCAATTGATGTACCCACATACCGAGCCACCGGTGGGGATGCTCTAAGCAACTGGCAGTACATATTGGGGGCAATATAGTAAAACGCTAATACCTGGGCTCCCACCAGACCAGCTTGGTATCGCAAGGAACGCAGCTTTGTCGATACCAGTACTCTGTCTTCCGCCGTCACTTGCATCCTAGGTATCAATGTGGGGACTTCAGCAGTCAGTGGTTGAAGTGGTGAACTTCGGCAGCTGAAGTGCGGCATTCAGCATTGTATATTTATTGAAAAATAAATAAACTGTCCAAATTATACTTGCCATGGAGAATTTCTACCATGGAGCTGTCACATTGATACCAGTATTGATATACCCCCAGTACTTATAAGATTTGAAATTTGCAATACTGATACCATACCATACCATGCCAAACAAAAATAATGTACATACCAGACTGGTACATTAAAAGTTTAATATACACTTTGACCATTACCTGCCAGGTATGAAGGAGGCCTCTTCACTGACAATACCAGACCCTGGCTGGTACGATACCGATCTGACACTGGTCTATACCCTGGACTTGCTCTTTGTATAAGAGCTGTCTATGTTAGCTCAGTAAGGGAAGGTCTTGGTGACCCTGATTCATTGCATGTCAGACTTAAAATTGCTTCGGCTGTGTCATGTGAAGGTGGTCTGATAGTGGCCTCTGCGATTTGTGTGAGTGCCGTTGTCTGAGGGAAGTAAAGGATGAAGTGTATCTGTTCAGAAGGACGATCCCATTAGAGCTATAGAGCTTTTTCTGGTGAACAGGCTTCATTGTATAGTCAACAGTGCTTTTTTTTTTGCACTCCTGTGCAGCAAAAGCTCAGCTGCAGGGCGGCTCCCTGTAGATTGTTTGGTGGCGTGGCAGATCTGGTTAAGTGGTGGTGGCGCTGCGCTTGATCTCTACAATGACGATCAAGCATCTCCTCCTCCAGTCGAGTGCAATTACGGGCTGATATGCTGGGAGACCCACTACCATTTCGTGTGGATATGCCACAGGAAACGCCCTCAATATCACATCACGGTCCCTACTCTCAGGAAATGGTGGATCAACTGAGTAGCTACACAAATCAATGAAAAGCAAGACACTTGCACCTTCCAACATCATTTCACCAGCACTCCCACAAGAACAAACCCCATCTTCAAAGTGGTGAAAGCAGTTAGTGTCCTGTACAGCAGTTGCTCAACCAACAATCTTTGAAATGAACTTCGTGGATGTGTGGCAGTCACCACACACCGGAAGATTCTTGATGAGATGGGCAGGTGTCGTAGGGGCAGTGCTGCTCAGCCCAAAACCAATGGCCAGCTTCTCACTGTGGTGGCACAGAGAATATTCCTTTTGATCCTCCCCCACATCATGCAATACAAAGGGCGTCAGGCACATACCCTGCCTCCTTCATCTGCCCAGACAATCTTCTCAGCTCGGCATGGATTTCCTTAATTTACGATGCAATTTGTCATCTGCACCAAAGGTGTGCACCCTTTGCCAACCTCAATGCAGCAGTGACCTGCCTCCTTTCTAGCCCCTCTGACCTTCATCACTTTTCTCACCTTTGCACTATCAGCACACCTGCCAGCAGTGGCGTAGATGTTTGATAGCAACACATAAGTCGCGGCATCCTGTCCATCCCACCTGAGAATAGATGTTGCCACACGTTCAGCCATCTCCACATTGCCATGAATTCTGCAGGCACCAAGCAAGGCTTTCCACACCACAGCATCTGGTTTGGTTGGCATTTTATTAATGAGGTCCTCTGCCTCATCCAATCGCCCCGCGCGTCCAAGAAGATCCACCATGCAGCCAAAGTGCTTTATTGTTGGAGTAACACCATGATCTTGACTCAGGGAATGAAAGTAGCGTCTTCCTTCATCCAGTAGGCCAACGTGGCTGCATGCAGTGAGAACACATATAAAGGTGATACTGTCTGGCTTCAAATGTTCCATTTGCAATCCTTCAAATAGTTGCAAGGCTTCCCTATGACAACCATGCTGGGCAAATCCTGCAATCATCGCGTTCCAGGACACCACATCTCGGTCTGCCATATTGTTGAACACTCCCTTTGCATCTTCAATGCTCCCGGATTTGGCATACATGTCCACCAGGGCTGTGTTCAGAATGACATCTGGTACAATTCCAGCTTTAAAAATGTCACCATGGACCTCTTTGCACTTTTCCAGGGCTGCCAGGCTTGCACACGCATTGCAAACGCAAACAAACGTGATGTGGGTGGGCTTCACACCTTCCTGCATCATTTGCTCATAGGTCACCAAAGCCTCCATCCCTCGCCCCTCCTTTGCATATCCTGCGATCATTGTGTTCCACGATACCACATCTCGCTCCGCCATTTGATCAAACACTCTGTTTGCATCCTCGATGCACCCACACTTGGCATACATATCCACCAGGGTATTGTTCAGAATGACATCGGGTATGATTCCAGCTTTGACAATGTCACCATGAACCTCTTTGCACTTTTCCAGGGCTGTCAGACTGGCACATGCATTGCAAACGCAAATAAATGTGATGTGGTTGGGCTTCACTCCTTCCCTCATCATTTGCTCATACGTCTCCAAAGCCTCCATACCGCGCCCCTGCTTTGAATATCCTGCGATCATTACGTTCCACGACACCACATCTCGTTCACCCATATTGTCAAACACTCCCTTTGCATCTTCAATGCTCCCACATTTGGCATACATGTCCACCAGGGCGGTGGTCAGAATGACATCTGGTCCCATTCCAGCTTTGAGGATGGCACTATGGACTTCTTTGCCCTTCTCCAGGGCTGCCAGGCTTGCACAGACATTGCAAACGCAAACATACGTGATGTGGTTGGGCTTCACTCCTGCCTGCATCATTTGGTGATAGGTCTCCAAAGCCTCCATCCCGTGTCCCTGCTGTGCATATCCTGTGATCATCGCGTTCCACGACATCACATCTCGTTCAGTGATAGTGTCGAACACTACCTTTGCATCCTTGATGCACCCACATTTGGCATACATGTCCACCAGGGTATTGTTCAGAATGACATCTGTTATAAGTCCAGCTTTAACAATGTCAGCATGGACCTCTTTGCCCTTTTCCAGGGCTGCCAGGTTTGTACATGCATTGCAAACACAAACAAACGTGACGAGGTCGGGCTTCACCCCTTCCCGCATCATTTGCTCATAGGTCTCCAAAGCCTCCATCCCATGCCCCTGCTGTGCATATCCCGCGATCATTGCGCTCCATGACACCACGTCTCGTTCAGCCATCTTCTCAAACGCTCCCTTGGCATCTTCAATGCTCCGGCATTTGGCATACATGTCCACCAGGGCAGTGTTCAGAATGACATCTGGTACAATTCCAGCTTTGATGATGTCACCATGAACCTCTTTGCCCTTTTCCAGGGCTGCCAGGCTCGCACACGCATTGCACACGCAAACAAACGTGATGTGGTTGGGCTTAACCCCTTCCCGCATCATTTGGTCATAAGTCTCCAAAGCCTCCCTCCCATGCCCCTGCTGTGCATATCCTGCGAGCATCGCGTTCCACGACACCACATTTCGTTCAGCCATATTGTCGAACACTCCCTTCGCAATTTCAATGCTCCCGCATTTGGCGTACATGTCCACCAGGGCTGTGTTCAGAATGACATCTGGTACAATTCCAGCTTTGACAATGTCACCATGGACCTCTTTGCCCTTTTCCTGGGCTGCCAGGCATGCACACGCGTTGCAAACGCAAACAAATGTGATGTGGTTGGGCTTCACCCCTTCCCGCATCATATGCTCATAGGTCTCCAAAGCCTCCATTCCACACCGTTGCTGTGCGTATCCTGCAATCATCGCGTTCCACGACACCACATTTCGTTCAGCCATATGATCGAACACTCCCTTTGCATCTTTAATGCTCCGGCATTTGGCATACATGTCCACCAGGGCAGTGTTCAGAATGACATCTGGTACAATTCCAGCTTTAATGATGTCACCATGGACCTCTTTCCCCTTTTCCAGGGCAGCCAGGCTTGAACATGCATTGCAAACACAAACAAACGTGATGCAGTTGGGTCTCACACCTTCCCGCATCATTTGCTCATATGTCTCCAAAGCATTTATACCATACCCATGCTTGGTAAATCCTGCCATCATTATATTCCACGTGATTAATCGTCGTCGAGGCATTCTGTTGAACACTTGGTGAGCATCGACAATGCTCCCGCACTTAACATACATGTTGACAAGGGTGTTGTGTAGAAAAACGTTTGGCTTGAATCCACTTTGGATAATGTGAGCGTGCACCAGCTTTCCAGATTCCAGGCATTTCACCTTGATGCACTTCTGCAAGAGACAGACATAAGTATCTGAATCTGCTGAAATGCCTCCTTGATTTAAAGCCTGTAGAGCCTCTGTCAGTTGCCCTGCTTCACAGAGCATCCTCACATGCCCAGAAGTGCCAGAAGAGGCATTGTGGACTCCCTCTCTTGGTCCTCTTTTGGAAGCTGTGGTCATGGTCGAGGTGCCTGATATTATCAACTGTGCCGCTGCTGCTGCTGCTTCCAGTTGAGCATCTACCCATGCAGGTTTCTTGTAGCTCTCGATCCACAGGGTATCATAGGTAATATTGTGGTTGAAATCCGGTCCTCTTGGATGAATCTGGACCCACACTCTATCCCCGGTGCTTCAGTTATCCCTGTCCCTGCATGACCACGCCTAATCCTCGCCTCCCTGCTAGTGGCTGACAATGACAGCCTAGATTTGTTCTAGCCAGCACTCCAACCCTACTTATCACACACTACTTCGAAACTTGAATGACTCCCAAGACTTGAAAAATGTGCCGGGGAGAGAGAGGATGACAGTTTCCAACAAAGTTTGCATTGCATATTGTTGTCTGCTTCTCTCGGTAATCTAACAGGCATTCACCTTTTTGCCTCGATTGTCCCACGATTGATTGGGGCCCGAAAAATATTCATCCCAAAGCTTCTCCTTGTCTCTGTTATCTGTGTTTGGATACTTTCCTGCTGCCACATTGGCAGTAACATGTCAAAATCACTCCAAACCACCATAGATCCACCCAACGAGCTTACTTGCAGAATTCAACATACAAAACGAGGGATGATTCTGATGAGGGGGAAAAACAGGCTGAAATGTGTTGAAGAAGGTGCCCTCACCACATTGTCCTTGACCTGGTGTCAAGAAAGCATGTAGCTTTTCTTTCACCCATGGAGGACTCAACCGACCATCAACCCAAAAGGACCTTGTGTGTGTGCTGCTTGTGTCTGTAGTCAGGTGATCGTGGATTGGTCTATGAGGAGAAACACCGCGGTGCAGCTGAGCAGCCATGCATCTAAACTTGGCCTCCTTAGACCAAATTGACCCTCGAAGTACCTTGTAAACACCAGGAAAAATACCACATCATGATAATAGTACAAAGAGCCCACATTTGCAGGATGGACAAACTTCTTCTCATCATAAATTAAGAAAGCCACCCCTTGCAATTGCGGTTGTCCCACCATTGTGAAGGATCTTTTAAAAATTGCCAGCTCTGCTCCATTCTCCACAGTAGACCTTCGGGCCCGAAAATTCGCCATCAACAAGTTCCTTCATGAAGGAGTACTAGTGAGCTTTTAACAGCAGTCATGCAAGTCTCTTTGGGCTACATTGGACTCTACACAATGAGGAACATGTCCAAACTTACACTGATGCTAAACAAGCTTAAGTCTGTAGTCTGGAGTTTTGGAGTGGTCTGTGAAAGCGACCTGGGAACAGCCACATTCAACCCTCCCAAGCACCTTGCAAACTCCAGGGAAAAGACCTTGTGCATCTTCATATTCTACTCTCATGCCCTGCTCAGGAAGAACAGCCTCATACGGCCAGTTAAAAGCAGGTTTTGCAGAGCAACGCAAGATTCTAACTTCACTCAACAACTACGGGTTCAATACAGTCCACACAATACGATTTTACCAGAGTTCAGTCAAACTCCCTGAGACTCCTTCTCATCCTACATGAAGAAAGCTTACCTTGTCAAGGCTAGTTTCCCACCATTGTGAAGGATCTTTAAAGAACTCCTGCCAGCAATGTTCCATGCTCCAGCGTTGACCTACGCGCCAGATATACCGATGATCGGCCTTGTCTTTCCGTCTATGCTGAATTGCAAAAGACTATTCGGAGCCTACGTTCAACACAGCGACTCCCAAAAGGAAACCGCGAAGTGTTTTGTGTTATTACCTGATTGGAATGGCATCACTGAAGGCGTCATCGCCACCATATGCAAGGGACTCCGTCCTCTGCGCATTGCCAAGGGGGGTGCCGTTTTCAGCTCCACAGCCCAAGCCTTTAATCCGTGCATGACACGAGGCCTCTCGCATGACCGAAGCGAGAGGACAGGGCCTTGCGTAGGGGGTGGGCATGCGCCTTCAGAAGAACGCAGGTGTCCCGGCCTGTGAGTGAGAATTTGGGTCCGTGTACTTGCAACCCCGATGCAAGAAACGATTGCAACAGGAGGCCCCTCTATACTTGGGAAACGATCATTCGGTTTCAAGGATCACGCAAACGTTAGGTGTGAACTATCATTTGCTGCCGCATTTTACGTCTCCTTCCTTTAGTTCTTTCTGAGTATACATATCTCTCTCCTCCCTTTCCCCATACATCAGCCAAAGGAGAGGCTGGCCGATCTCGTACCCTTGCCAGTGCACTTCACAAGTTTAGTAGTTAGTAATTGTATCGAGGCCAGCGGTGTTAAGGGCTGTTCCCACTAGTTTGCCGGAGGTTAGGCTCGGCACGATGTCCCAGACGGCTCGGAATTTTGTGTGGCCTCGTCGTAATGAGGCTGGTCAGAGGCTGGTCACATGATGGGGCCCGCTGTCTCAATTAATATAGAAGCAAACTACCTTTGAATTTTTTTGGTGTATGGAATTTACAACTACCTCCATGCAGGTAGTTTTAGGATTTTCTACATGAATGTAGTTGCAAAACCAAGCTGAACTTCCTGCATGAGAGTAGTTACATACTACCTCCATGGAAGTAGTTGTAGTCAGCGCCAACCACCAGAACCACATTCAGGGAATGGAATCCCAGTCCCCCACCGCTACTACACAATCGACCTACCACTAGACCACAACCTCCACCGTAGCAAGATAATGTTGTTTTTTTAATATATAAGAGACACAGGGCAATAGGGATCGTTTTAATGTAGAGGGGCCCGCTGTCAGGTCCCTGTCCCCTCTGCGCCGTGCGGCCTCATTACGACGAGGCCACACAAAATTCAGAGGCGTCCCAGACAATGGAGGGATAGTGCCGGAAGATAATAGGAATAATGTAGGAACTTAATGCGAGCCCCTGTACCGCTGGTTTTCTGCCTCCGGCGGCCATCGAAAGGCAGCCGCCCAGGCTCGGTCAAATCCTCCCCACCTCTGCTCTCATTCCATGGGCGTCGTCGGCCCCAGTCGCATCGTTGTCTTGCGACACCAGTCCGCCAGTTCCACCAGCCCGCCAATTCCATATAACCCCATCTCGTCACACCCCATGTAACCCGCCGTAGGTGAGCCCCTGTAACTCCGCCTCATGTAATCCTCACCGTGTAGCCCCGCCTCATGTAACCCTCACAGTGTTACCCCGCCCCATGTGTTGAGTCATCCCCGACGTGTAACCCCCACCCAAAAATTGGGGTGTAACACTGACCTGTAACCTCCTGTAAACCCCGTCCCATGTAACCCTTCCACATGTAACCCGACGTGTATCCCCTCGTCATGTAACCCCGATCATGGAACCAAGACCGTGTAATCCCACCCATGTAACCCCCATTCTGTAGCCCCTCGTCATGCAACCCCGTCTCATATACTTGCAACCGTGTAATCCCCCGTGTAACCCCATCATTCATGTATCCCCGACTCATGTCATTGTGTCAGCGTATGATGACCCAACCAATGAAACCCCAGCACCTATAACCCCGATCATGTCACCCACTGTAACCATACATCGTGTCACCTCCCGTCCAATGTGAGGCTAGTGTTACCCTCTGTAACCCCGGCTCATGTAGTTATGACCATGTAACCCCCAAAAGAACCCATGGTACCAAAGATGCAAAGTCTACCCAAGGAAAACCTTGTTGTGCAAGTCATGCCCAAACTTGTGGCGGAGGTTAAAGGGGTAAAGGGCAAGGGTACTGCAGCACCTGTACAAGATGAGGTTGCTCAGGAAAAAGATCCTGTGGGATCATGGCTTGATTGGTTTGTGAAACATCAAACTGTGAAGAATCAGGAAGAACAGCAGCAAGTTCTCCATGAAGACCCACAACAGGCCATGCTTATGAGTTCCATAAGTAGGACTCTCAACCCATTGGGCACCTATGTCAAGACTCATGTTCCTTCCACACAATTGGCACATTGCGGGAGGAGCTCAAGCAAGAGTTTGAGGCAAGAATTGTCACTGAGTGTGCAAACAAGGTGGATGTGGAGGCCAATCTCAAGTTGCAGAAAGAGTTGGAGAATACTAAATCTGCCCTACAGCTTGCGAAGGAAAATTTTGATTGAAGCAGGTCTAGAGCAGGAGAAGTTGTATGAAGTACGTAAGCAACAGCTACACCAGTTGCAGGTTAAGCATGAAGGCAAGTTGCAAGAAGTGAAGTTGCTTCATACAGAATTGGAAGCAGTCCATCAGATAATGACCATATAGTGTCGCGCACCTCACTTCGGTAAGCTCCCCTTCAAGTCATAGTTACTCGCTTTGATGCGCGCGCCTGACTCCCAACCTGGCCGCCGGGCCAATTTGGAGCTTCGGCTGCTCACCGGGACATAACGGTCCCCCTTCGCTCTCCCACTAAACCCTCCACCTATTTGGGCCTAGTGGAATTCCCTTTGGTAGATGGCAGTCCGGAACAGCTCCCCACTCTTTGGTCGCTTTCCGGCTCGCTCGCTTACTCACTAGTTTTTGGTCACCAACGGGCTTGCACCGTTCTCGGGGTCACTACTCCCCTTATATATACTTCTGTAGCTGTCCGCGGGGGTTTCACAACCAGCCATGTGTCGTGCGCATACATATCGCTACACAACTACATCGCTGTCCAAACCACATCACACATATATGCACAATAAAGTAGTCTGCCACAATGATAAACAAGCTAAAAAGGACACACACTCTCAACACAAGAAATATGAAATCCATCGCTATCACTCTTTAAAATAGAAGTCGAGCCAGGGGCACCCCACGCTATGTGGATTCCACCCCACAACAACCTACACTCCCATCATAAGCACACTCAGATCTAAACGCATGAAGGAGCTCGGTCGCGCAGGCTCAACTCGAGAAAGATGAGCCGCACGACTGCCGCTCTCGTGAAGATAAGACGGACCAGGTGTCAAACTAAACTTGACATCTGATTTAACACTTGACCTAAATCCAAATGTTAAATATAAATAACTAGTTTTATTCTAGCTGTTTTCACACTGTGCTTATTTAACTTGACAGCTGTCGTGCGCATACATATCGCTACACAACTACATCGCTGTCCAAACCACACCACACATATATGCACAATAAAGTAGTCTGCCACAATCGCCCCCCTAGCTGGTGGATAGGTCCCTCTACCTCCAGATAGCTACAAGATGTAATAGCCACAGCCGTACTAAGTCCTCTATCACTGTCCCTATTGTACTCAAACTCTATAGACCAAGAGGCCGGGTACAAGAGTAGCCCCATCGTTAGTCGCCATCTTGCAATCTGTGAACTTGAGCCAGGACCTCGTGTGTTCAAGGTCTCCTAGTAGCTGGGCCTTGCGTTTCTTGTTAGCCTTCCATGGTTGTATCCACTCCCACTATCCAATGCAATGTGGACATAACCAATCCCCATCCGGAACCATCTCAAGAGGTGGAGTCAAGCATCCCATATGCCAACCTCTAGAGCATTGATCGCACACCAGCATGGTGGCTGCCCCTTTAGCAGACCCACACAACATGCACCTCAAACCTGCAGATACCACTACCAGGTTTGGGTCAATCCTGCCATCGACATTCGGAAGGTGACATGGCGCACAATTACGCACATGGTCCTTCCAAGTTATGCCATCCCGACCCTCCAAGACCAAGACGCCTGAGGGCAAGACCTCTCGAACCCTCAAAATAACACGTCCTGCAGTCACATCCAGGGTCGTAGGAACAGTCTGCTGCAGATAGACATAGTCACCAGGGTTGAATCTCCGAACCCCAGGACGATAGCCCCCACCACGTATGGTAGCATACCTCAACGTATCACGGTGTTGTGCAATGGCAATGTTCTCGAAAGCCATGGGCATGACTCTCTTGAACAACTCTGCACGCTGCTCACATGCACGTGCCCACACGTCCGGATCGTCAAGGTTAAAAACTGTAGCAGCTTCTCTGCGAATGGATGTAGGCAAATCCGGCTCTCGGCCAAAGAGAAGAAAGTATGGTGAGAAGGAGGCAAGTGATGCTTGCTTGCTGAACCTGTAGCCCATGGCTAACCAGGGTAACTGAAGGTCCCAATCTCCTAGGTGTCCCTTCTGCAAGCCATACTTGCGCAAACCCCTCTTTACTGTCTGAACAACTCTCTCTGCCAAGCCATCGGCCTCAGGATGATCCCGAGAAGTGGTGCGGTGGTCTATCAAGGCCTTGTCACACAAAGCCTGAAACTCCCCCAAGAACTCTCTCCCTTGGTCCGTGAGTACCTCAGCTGGAGCACCGAATCGGCTAAGCACACAATCCAAGAATGCATACGCAGCTCCCTCACTAGCCTTATCAGGCAATGGAACCAATTCAATCCACTTGGAGAAGTGCTCCACCATCACCAACACGTACTTGTTGTGGCGCATGGTCAGTGGCAACGGCCCTTCGAAGTCAAGACTCCACCTGTAGCCCAATCCCATGATCGGAAGAGGGTGCAATTGTGGAGTAGGGGCGTTGAATGAAGCACGCACCCTGTCATACACCATGCACCTAGCCACAAATTGTTGCACCTCTGTGTGCATACCACGCCACCAATACTGCCCCTGCAGTAGACTATGAGTGCGTCGCACCCCAAAATGCCCCAACTCCTCATGGGCATGGCGCACTAACCGTGCCCGCTGTGTTGGGTGAGGCACAATCCTCACTTGACCATCCTCCCACACTTGGAGCAGGTGTGTCCCCTCCCACTTGAACCTCTTGGCTCGTTGTAGGATCCGATCCCTCTCCTTGGCAGTCACAGTGGCTGCCGTGTCTCCAGTGCGGAGGTAGTCCAACACAACTGAATCCTCATGTATATCTTTGGCGCCACCTTGCTCATTGCTGGCCTCATGGTCCTCAGACACTTGATTTACAGTCATCCCTGTTGCAGATCCAACCTGGCCTTCCGCTGCCAAGATACACAGAAATGCAGATGCATGCCATCCGGGCACCATATCCTAACATTGGTTATGGGTAAAAAATGTAAGAGTACGCATGTGCTGCCAAGTGGTTTCGTCAAAATTTTGTTGCACAATGTGAAAAACCTCGAACCGGAAGGTCCGGGAAGTCTGAGCAGTGAGAGACGTCTTTCAAACTTCAATATGTGTTTACGGAGCTCTTTTATGAGTGAAGAAATTGGGTATGTTGACGCACTCAGTTCTAGGCAGGGAACGAGGGAGAACCCTAATAATTATTAAAAACCAACAGACTGCTTAGGCACGTTTCTCAAACCATTTCTCACATTAGGCATTTTCATGCTATAAGGTTTTTGAATTAGGCACATGAGAAGAGAAAACATTTATTTTTGAATAAAAATACAAAATAGAAACCCAATGCCCATGGGTCCCTTGTCCCATGCCAATAAGCCGAGCTCAAATCTCCTCAAAGCTTGCAGGGGTAGACGGAGAGATCATGATGATTAGCGAGGAGGATGAATATGAAGACATTGTGGAGTCTATGCAGGGGGCTTTTGAAGTTACATGGAGCTCTCGCAAAGAGATTGGGATTTGTAGGAAGTTATTTCTGCACGCTTATATTTGTATTGATTTTTGTTCAATGAAATTTTCATCTTATTACAAACAACATGAGAAGAGGCTTGAAAGTTTTTTGCTGGAATTTTCTAGGCATTAGGCACTTTGGACCCATAATTTCCGTGCAATTAGGCCAAAATTTGAAAAATTCCCAAAACGCGTTAGGCACTTTCAATTTGTATTAATTATCGTCTAAACGGTTGATAAGGGCCTGTATGTCCGGCAACCTTGAGGGATATATATTCGTCCTGCCAGCTTCATTACAGATCAATGATTAGTAAATAATGTTATGAATAATTTTGTCGATGTGTTAGGGTCAATGAGGGGGTGGTAAAGTTTCGGGAGACACGAAGATACCTAGAGTGGAAGTGACAATAGTGGAGCATAGAATTTTGCTCAACCTTTTCATTTATAAAGACAATTCTAGTATAAGTTGTCAATCGACCATTGGCTTAAATTGCATTTTCTCAAATTATCTAATATGTACTCTGTAGACAGCTTTAAACAATTATCAGATACTTGTAAAGCCAATAGGATGCGTCAATTCCAAAGAATTTAGAGCCATCATGCAAATGAAAATAGGGGTCCATCTTCATGAAACACTAATCGATAATTCTAAAGTTATAAAACCTCATAACACTAACTATCAAAATAGTTCATCTTACTAGCCTAGTATGCAAATTTATACAATTTAGGCCCCAAAAGCTTCATTATTATAGGCACACCATTTTTGGATTACTTTTCGAATAAATTTCACCAGGGCCTCTGTCCCCTGTTCATTAAAAAAAGAAAAAAAAGAGAAAACAAAATGCCATTTATGAAACAATAAAATAAAATGATAAAAGAGGGCTCGTCTTCATGGCACGACACTCTTGCCCAGTTAGCGTCCGCTTTCCTTGCTGCACTACTTGTTTCTTGAATCTGTGCTACTTGCAGGCAGTGTTGTGGAGGTCTGCTGCTCTGCGCTTCTCTCTTTCCGAGCCCCGTCCTGCATCTTTCTCTTGCCGGCATCGGAGCAATCTCCTGCTTGCCTTTCTCTGCAAATCTCGGGTGTGACAGCTATTTTTCTCGTGTGAGAGGATTCACGTTACGGAAACCGCTGAACTTCTTCTGAGACGGGGACCACTAGTCATGTGCTTCCTCTGGCCCCATCTGTTGTGACTCTACTTGAACTGCTTTCGCAAAGACCAATAATTGTTCTCACGCTAGCTTGAGAAAAATTGCAGGCTAACAGCGAAGAATCTGTAATCATAGTACCTGTACTAACATGTGTCAGCCGTATCAGAGTGGATATACAGCACCACCCCCGCCTGTTTATGCTGACGGCATTCCTGGAGAATTGAGGTTAGTTTCAATTTTTTATTCTCATGCTTTTCTTGCAAATTGTATGTTGTCTCTCCTTTGTGGCTTTCTGCGGACGTTATAAAGTACCATTTCATTGCATTTGAAATCTTGATTGATCAAGGAAGTAGTGCTGCATTTTTGGAGGTGTTTGCAGCTCTCCAGGACAGCTTCTGCACTGCTGATCGGTTCTGAGAAGTGGCAGCTATGGTCCCCATCATCAAGTTTCAGAAGGGAGTGGAGGCTCCAGTCTCTATGTTGAGCGAAGAAGATGGCAGAATCAGTCTCATAACGCTAGGCAAACGCCTGGGTTTGAAGTCAGGCACTATAACTATTCAAGGGGTTCTTATTCCCGTGGATACAGATGGTGTCACGACCCTCACCTGGACGAAGATTCAACAGACCTTAAATCTGGACGCCAATGCAGTCATTGCCGTTGATGGTCATTCCGATGTTCTTTCAGAACCACCTGCACGTATGTTTGCCTTCATCTGTACTTCTTTCTCGTATGTATGGCTCTACAGCAGATTACTTAAGTTCTTCCTTATCCGGTTATCTGTTGTTACTCCTGCTGAATGAATGAGTTCTCTTTGTTTCCTTTCCCTGCACTATCCTGCAGGCAGGCATCACCCAGGGTAATTCCCTAGAATATATTTTCTAGAACGATACTAATCAGCCTGCTCATAGAGCTGTCGAGCAGTCTGATAAGAGCCAGCGTATGGCAGCGTCCAATTTATATTCCTAGTCATTTTGTTGGTTGATAGATTGCTGCACGCAGCGCCTCCTACCCGCAGAGAATGTCTGAAGAAAAAGTTGCCGGATCATGTTCTATGGTTTTGAGTTGCCATTTTGTTGAGCTTGCTGCATTGCACTGCTTCTTGGAAATGTCTGGCCGTGAACCTTTGTGGGCACTTTTTGTGCGAGGTCAGAGGGCAAGCCCTTCTGAACAGTGGTCGGTCAGATTGCGGCAGATGATGGCAGGTTTAAAGTGTTGTGTGGCCTGAAACCCTAACTCTAAACCGTCATTTTGGTAGTTCACTTGTGAGTGATTGCCGTCCTTGCATCCACTTCTATTTTTATTGTGAGGGAGAGGGAGTCTTCCTTTGTGTCTCTGGAGCTCTCGTGGATTTTTTGCATCCATAACCATAACCGTAACAGTTTTGGACGGGCTCAATGGCATCCCAAGAGTATGTACAGGGTTAGGGTTTCAAATCTTCATTTGATTTTTGTTACGTCTCTTGCTTCTTGGTTGAACGGTGTTGTGTCTGTCTTCGCAGCCTACTTTGTTTGTGGGATTGTTGGTTATGGAAACCATGGTTGATGGTTTAGGGTGTCAGATAGTGCGTCAAGGAGGGAGTCTGGTGAGTGTAAGTTTGTAGGGTTTGCTACCAATGTGTGAAGAATGAGTTTCTGTTCTCTCTTCAGTACTTTGATGCATGTGACCTGCGAATCAGTAGTGTTGTTCAAACCTTTTTCTTGAGTACCATCTTCAGAGGATAGAAAGCTCTAGCCGAAATTGTGCGCATGTTTTGAGCCGTTAATTGGTCGATGACAGAATGTGGTTGTTGGTGACTTATGTGAGTTAACCAAAACCGGCTTGGCTGCAGAACCTTCTGTGACAGTGTTCACCCATTAGCTAGGGTGTCAGATAGTGCGTCATGGAGAGAGTCTGATGAATGTCGATGGGTTGCCTAGGGCAGTCTGAGCCCGTTTGTTTTTATGTTTGCAATTCTGATTGTGGGCAGGCACATTTGAATTCTTGCAAGACAATTGCAATTTTTTTGGTTTCTTGGCTGCGTTGTGCACTCAGGGTTTCAACAGCTTCTCCCAATCCCGTGTGTGATCCTGTGTACGGTTGATACACGCAGTTTATTCATTCGATAGATCCATGTTAACAAGTAAAATATGAGGAGGGTCCTTTGAAAGACACGGTTGTTTGTTATTTATATGTGGAATTCTGGTTGTGCACTACATGATAGATGCAACTCAACAACATGGGTTGGCTGTTGTGGGGATACTTCTCAAAGCTTTTGTAGCACCTACAGCAGGTAGCAGGGTTTTGCTTTTCTTCCTGCTTTTGTTGCTTTTCTTTGTTTTTCTGTCTTGAGTTCGAGTAGTTTAAGCAGTCAATGAACACAAGGTCAGGTGCTTAAGGTTTGCAAATAATTTATTTATTCCGTAGGATGGAATCTGCTCAGATTCAAGATTGGATTGGATTGTAAGGAATCTCTGCATTTCAGTATGGTCTGTGATTGACCCTCATGCTTTTCTATACCTTCTCTCTTGCTTTTGTTGCTTTTCTTTGTTTTTCTGTCTTGAGTTCGAGTAGTGCAAGCAGTCAATGAACAGAAGGTCAAGTCCTTGGGGTTTGCAAATAATTTATTTATTCCATAGGATGGAATCTGCTCAGATTCAAGATAGAACAACAATAGAACAAGAGTGGAAAGAAAAGGGTCAATTCTTCATGATTAGTTTGTTTCTTAGCTATGACTAGTGTTAGGGTAGTGACGTGCGGTTAACGATCTCCCTTTGAAGGTGGGGTTACTTCATTTTCATACTTGCCCTCTAGACACCTGATGACAATGCAAACCAATAATTCTATTGCCGTCACAAGTGTGCACCGCAGCACTATAGTTCATTACTGCATGTTACCCACACCTTACCGTGGGCCCAGGTTCTGTAGATTCTTGGCACCTTGACTTCAGAATCTTTGCTTGATTATGACCTGTTGTTCTACGAGCCCACATACTCATGCAGGTATGCTTTAGGACCGTGTAGGCGAGATTCTTCCGGAGCTGTTAGGGTTTCGTGCTAAAATGTGTTTGCTAGCTCTTTGAATGTTCAAGTTTTCCAGACTTAAAGGACTATTATTTTCTTAAGGTCGGTCAGATTGCGGCGGATGAGGGCAGGTGTAAAGTGTTCTGCGTTCTTGTCTTCTTTTCTCTTCGGTGTGTTACGTTTTCCCAGTCTATATACATTGTCTATCACTGTTGTGGTTCTTGCCAAGATCCAGGTAGGGTACATGTATTGGTTGTGCAATTGTTGGTGTTATGATGATTGGCTGTAAGGCCAACCAGAATCTTTTGTCATTACGACCATGGTGGGTTAAGTTTATGTCACTGTACAACTTCTCCCAGTAAAGCCTCTTCTGATCCCTTACAAGCTCAGTTGGTAGTATCTAGACCAGATCTGCTGATATTACAGCAGTCCTTATAGAGCGCCTGCCTCTCAGCAATCTTGAGCTTGATCTCATGGGTCCACCAATTTACTGCTCTACCACAGATAATTAGTTTCCTTGCATGACTCTATCAGCAGCAGAAGTGGCAAAGCTCTCCCAAGAATCTACAGCACCTTCTACGTCCCTCCTTGTATCACCATGGGCAAGAGGAGAGATTGACTGTGTAAAGTGTGGGAGGGCCTCTTTCAAGGCCAGGACATACTCTGTGAGGGCCTTTCATCTTCCATACCTTCCTAAGCTTCTATGTGGTGGTACTGTGAATTGGGAAAGGCAGAGTGACATTTTCAAGCTCCATGGTGTAATGGCAGTTGTTTAAGGTTCAGGGTTGCTGCAGTGGATAACATAGGAGGCTCTTTTGGTAGTGTTTCAGTAATGGGGCTCGTATCTTGGTATTTTGGTGTTGGACTGCAGGCTCAGGTCAGATCTCAAAGAAACGGAAGGTCATGGATTCAGAAGAAATGCCTGCAGCAAATGAGGTTCTTGTGTCATCTTGGTTGCGGCCACTGGAGCGTCTACCTGATATGAAAGACCTGGAGACAGTTTTGGCGACTCCAGTGGAGCTTCCACCACAAGCGGTAATCGAAACAGTTGGATCAGGAGAAACAGGAGAAACGCCAAATTTGCAAGCCTTGAGAAGTTATATTACAGAAGTATGCAGGCAGCCTTTTGATTTGACTGCAGGGGAGGCAACAATGTCACATCAGCTAGCTAGCATGACAGCAAACGTTTTAAGGATGGTGGATCAAATGGTGGCAGCAAAAGATGCATTGTCCTTAAGTTATATGAGTTGGATTGCATTGCCCAAAGTACCACAGCTTCCGCAAATATGCGGTTGAAAAGGCCAGACCTTCAAGTACTTGTGAGAGGCGTAGTCCTTGCCAGATGGGAAACAAGACAGATTTCAAAGATTTCAGTGTTGCTATGAATGAGAACATCAAAAAAATGAGCACCTGGAGTCCTCTCTACTATGGGAAGATTCCATACGTTATTGGAGGGGCTTGCGCTGGAGGTCAATTCCAGTGGCTCGTTCTTTTCCAAGACAAGAGCGGGAAGCTATCTTTCAGATCGATATCAAGACTTTATGATCTGAATGAGCGAAGGTTCAGGCGTCTCTTCATTCAGACTGTTATGAGGTTGTATCTTGTGTTGCAGCAGCTAGCTGCACATCTACCTAGTGCTGGTGTCCTAGGCTCACTATACTCCACAAGGAGACGGCCAAATGGTAATCAGGTTGAGTTTGGTCCAACGTATGTTCTCAAATCTGTGCCCAAAATGGAGGATGACCAATTTGAACTGCTGAAGAAACTTTATGCCTCTATTAAAGGCAATCCATGTTTGGTGCAAGCTGTGACTGAACCAACACGTTACCGCCAACAACTATACAAGGTGAAATTGAACCCTGTTGGTGACCCAGCAGCACAGCCACAATCAAAACGAGGTGAGGCCGGCAGTCCATGATGTTCTTCGTGGCCTCAAAGAGCTGCACAAGAACAACTTCACACACCGTGATCTTCGGTGGCAAAATATTGTGAAAGTGCATGGCCCTGATCGGACGAGGTGGGTCATTATTGATATGGAAAGTGTTGGACGTGATAAGGAGGCTCCAAGAATCATGCATGCAGATTGGGATGGTTTATGTACCAAGGCGTCAGATATGTATCATCTTGGAAAGCTCCTGCAGCAGATGCAGGAGATTCAGGAAATTGAGATGGCGGAGGAAAACACGAAGAACCGTCCACAAGCAGACTCAGCACTGAAGAAGTATTATCAATGTGAAGGGAATTGTGATTTATGTCAGTAGGAGGAGAGCTATTCTCTGCTGGTGCCATAGCTGTTGTTTCATGAAGGTGTTGCTCTTGCTTGTCCCCATGTTTTGTAATCTCCAATGCATGCAGAGTAACTTGCATGCAAAGTTCAGCAATTATTAGGCGAGAGCTGTATGTGTGAGGAGATGACTTTGAAAAACAATTGTGACCAGACAGTGATATGAAAGACAGGTCACAATCTATTGGATGTTTGCTTGTAAGTTGTGGCTTTGCAATTCCAGGGGAACAACCCCTTCTTGAAGAGAGATAGAATGAGACAAGTGGTATATTCCCCTAGTATATTCCCCTAGTTTCTGATGACCTGGGATGGTAGACAAACAAACCCGGATGGACGAATTGATTCTCATCCATCGGTAATCACGCGTTGCTCTCGATGTCGTGTAGCATGTGTGTGGCCAACACGTGGCCACCATATCCAGGTACATAGTTAGTAACGCGACTCCTACTGCAACCTACTTCACATCCATCCAATGTCTGTGATTATTCATCTGATAACCCGTTCATCCATCCATCTGATGTAACCAACAGTCGTATTCCCGCCGGGAAGCTCTCCCAAAAGTCTTCGTGACAAGGCGATGTGCCTTGCTTCTTAAATTGACATTATGCAAGTGTAGTTTGTTTGTTGGTGAAGAGAAGAGTTTTGTAGCTCTGTGTGAAGTCCCTATAGCTTTCCCGGTAAATTTCGGAACAGGAAGAGCGGAAGCTTTCCGTGATCCGTAGGAAACAATGCTGCTGTTAGCTCACAAGAGTTTTGTGGGAGCTTGATAGGCTGAGGCCGCAGCATAGAATTGATCCACACTCCAGAACTTTCAATCAATTCTGGTGGACACAAATAACAATTCAGTTAAGCATAGCAAGGCAGACCAGAACAGAGCAACAAGAAGCAAGGAAATGCACAATGGTGGTAATTATCATATTAATGAAGTAATTAATTAACATATAAGACACATAAGATTTGTGATGGTTCATCTGAAATAACAACCAAAGGAGCCTCCTCATCATCAAACTTTATAACATAGAAAAAGACAAGCTCAGACTGCCCTAGGCAACGCGATCTCACACTCTAACCATCATCCCGTGTTGTTGAGTTGCATCTATCATGTAGTGCACAACCAGAATTCCACATATAAATAACAAACAACCATGTCTTTCAAAGGACCCTCCTCATATTTTACTTGTTAACATGGATCTATCGAATGAATAAACTGCGTGTATCAACCGTACACAGGATCACACACGGGATTGGAAGAAGCTGTTGAAACCCTGAGTGCACAACGCAGCCAAGAAACCAAAAAAATTGCAATTGTCTTGCAAGAATTCAAATGTGCCTGCCCACAATCAGAATTGCAGACATAAAAACAAACGGGCTCAGACTGCCTTAGGCAACCCATCGACATTCACCATACTCTCTCCATGACGCACTATCTGACACCCTAGCTAATGGGTGAACACTGTCACAAAAGGTTTTGCAGCCAAGCCGGTTTTGGTTAACTCACAAAGGTCACCAACAACCACATTCTGTCATCGACCAATTAACGGCTCAAAACATGCGCACAATTTCGGCTAGAGCTTTCTATCCTCTGAAGATGGTACTCAAGAAATCGTAAAGGTTTGAACAACACTACTGATTCGCAGGTCACATGCATCAAAGTACTAAAGAGAGAACATAAACTCATTCTTCACACATTGGTAGCAAACCCTACAAACTTACACTCACCAGACTCCCTCCTTGACACACTATCTGACACCCTAAACCATCAACCATGGTTTCCATGACCAACAATCCCACAAAGAAAGTAGGCTGCGAACACAGACACAACACCGTTCAAACCAAGAAGCAAGAGACGTCACAAAAATGAGATGAAGATTTGAAACCCTAACCCTGTACATACTCGTGGGATGCCATTGAGCCTGTCCAAAATTGTTCCGGTTATGGTTATGGATGCAAAAAATCCAAGAGAGCTCCAGAGACACAAGGAAGACTCCCTCTCCCTCACAATAAAAATAGAAGTGGATACAAGGACGGCAATCACTCACAAGTGAACTACCAAAATGACGGTTTAGAGTTAGGGTTTCAGGCCACACAACACTTTAAACCTGCCATCATCTGCCGCAATCTGACCGACCACTGCGCTTTAAGAGATTCAGAAGGGCTTGCCTTGCACGAAAAGTGCCCACAAAGGTTCACGGCCAGACATTTCCAAGAAGCAGTGCAATGCATATATTCCTTGCGAAATCCCTTACTCCAAAACAAGTGTGTCGGCAACCATAATTCCAAATACAAATAATATGCTGCTCATTGGCATTTGAGATCATAATCAACCAAGGATTCTGGAGTCATAACTAATATTATCATTTCCTCTTCAAAAGGAGCAAATGATATGGGGACGACAAACTCTAAGTACTTGAACCTCATTATCAGCAAACTCAGGCCGCAGAGCCTTGAGAAACTCAGACCACCACAAAGAAGTTTAGGGTTTAGGGTTTATATACCTACAGAACGCTGGGGCTCACTAAATGCTGATGAGACACCACGTCAGCCAGGAAGAACATCGGGCAAAGAACCTCTGTCAACAGCAACAAGTGTAAGTACACTTGAAGATGTAAGCCCACTGTTCACAAGTATATCCAAATCTTGGTCGCTAATTTCCTCAAACTCCTCTGGTGGTAGCTTTGTCTCCAAAAGCTTTCGAACACGCTCACGCTTAGCCATCATGGCCTCCATGCAAGGGTAGAGTAACAAAAAACTTAGAGGAAAGAGCATGCCCCTGTACAAGCAAGATCCAAATCAAAAGTCAAACCCCGAAACCCTAAATAGCCCCACAGCCGTAGAATCAACCAACAAGCAAAGTAGCACTGAGGTTGTAAAGCTCTCAGTTGCCACGCACTTCCACCATTTCCACGTTCGCTCGTCTCTGCTCTTAGTCCATTCAATCAAAGGCCAGTCACATTGCTATTGCAATCTACACCACATTATTTTTATTTTTTTTACTAAGCTAGAAATCAGTCTAAAACCCTAAACCCTAAACCCTAAACCCATCTACACTTGTTTTGACACTTTATGTGAACCCTAAACCCTAAACCCTAAATTTTTCCAGGGGTACATAACTGGCCTCCCCAAAACTTGTTTGCCCGGATTGTGTTTATCTTGCACCCGGTGCATCCGCGTTGTACTGCTACACTTGTTTTGACACTTTATGTGAACCCTAAACGTTCTTACAGTGATAGCTGCAACACATCTTTAATCGTCTTCACGTAATGGAGGCAAATGTTGATCTTCATTCTTTTGACCAAGCTGCTCATTCATTTGATGAGGCAACAATACGAAGACCGAGCCGTGTTTCTTCTTGGAGGTCGGAAGGTGGGGATCGTGGTTAGACACGTTCAGGACAACACAGCTGCAGGCTTTAGCAAGACGATGGTTGCGCGATGGTCTGCGTGTGCAAAGCTCTTACGAGTTTTGTGTTCTTTTCGAAGTGGTTTCAGCCCTTATGACTTTGCACAACATGCTCTAACTTGAACATAATTGGTTGTTGCATAGTCATAAACTCCTGGAGTTAGTTGTATTTGAGAGATATGCAATTGACTATTTGGATGATTTTTATTCTTTGGATCTGGTTCTCTCTTGTCGAGAACTTGTTTTCATCCACTGGATGACTTTCTCCCACCGAGACTTTTTGGACGATTTTTCTCCGTACGAGACATCTGTTGGATGGTTTTTCTCCTCACGAGACATCCACTTGGAAGATTGTCCACACGAGGCAGTTCACTCCTAGTAATATATGGGGGGGTGGGGTTTGTATCTCATTCCTTTTCTTTCCCACTGATGAGCTCACGTGCTGAGCGAAACTAGTCTGGGGTTTATAAAGATTTGGCTTCACTACTTTGCATGATCTTGCCTGGTCTCGCCCTTTGAAGCTGTCAAGTTTTAGATGCGTTTGTATCCCCTGCTTTAGATAATTGCATTGTTATGTGCTCTGTGTCTATACTAGTGCATGGCGTAAACTCCCTCTCGAGTAGCGCATGTGAGATCTGCATCTAAGTTGTTCCTAGTGTGTCTAACCGGCGAGCTGCCAGATCAAGGGACTCTCCCTGTATAAGAAAGGCTTTCTTATAGCCTCCCGCATTTTACCAAATCACTTCAGGTGTAGCCAATAGAGTCAGCCTCTACAGTTTCATGTAATTTGTACAGGAGATAACCAAGCATCTTTCAATGCCTCCTCTGCAGTCCACTGCCTAGACTTAAGACTGCTAATACACCTCTGAGCAGTACCGCAATGTCGGGATTGCAGAAGTACTCCCAGCTGATACAAAACTGACTGGGGAGTGTAGTGGCCGTCCTCCAACATGGCCTTGCTCCAATCAGCAAAAGGCAGAAATCCTTCTGGCAATTTGAATGGAGATTCAGCTACCGTTTAAAGGTCTATGAGCATGAACCCCTCCGCTGAAACCTGCACAATATTGGGCAACCGGATATCCCTATGGACGAGGTTTACCGCATGCAGGACAGACAAAGCCTTTAACACGTCCCGAGCCAACAGCTTCATATCGTTCTCCGACCTCAACATCGGGGAGTAGCCCAGCGGACTGATCTCAATATTATAAGTACCTCTACGATCCATTTCAGGCTCTGAAATTACCTCCAGAAGAGAAGGGACCCCTCGTGCAACATTGTAGACACTCTAACCATCATCCCGTGTTGTTGAGTTGCATCTATCATGTAGTGCACAACCAGAATTCCACATATAAATAACAAACAACCATGTCTTTCAAAGGACCCTCCTCATATTTTACTTGTTAACATGGATCTATCGAATGAATAAACTGCGTGTATCAACCGTACACAGGATCACACACGGGATTGGAAGAAGCTGTTGAAGACCTGAGTGCACAACGCAGCCAAGAAACCAAAAAAATTGCAATTGTCTTGCAAGAATTCAAATGTGCCTGCCCACAATCAGAATTGCAGACATAAAAACAAACGGGCTCAGACTGCCCTAGGCAACCCATCGACATTCACCAGACTCTCTCCATGATGCACTATCTGACACCCTAGCTAATGGGTGAACACTGTCACAGAAGGTTCTGCAGCCAAGCCGGTTTTGGTTAACTCACAAAGGTCACCAACAACCACATTCTGTCATCGACCAATTACCGGCTCAAAACATGCGCACAATTTTGGCTAGAGCTTTCTATCCTCTGAAGATGGTACTCAAGAAATCGTAAAGGTTTGAACAACACTACTGATTCGCAGATCAAATGCATCAAAGTACTGAAGAGAGAACAGAAACTCATTCTTCACACATTGGTAGCAAACCCTACAAACTTACACTCACCAGATTCCCTCCTTGACGCACTATCTGACACCCTAAACCATCAACCATGGTTTCCATAACCAACAATCCCACACAGAAAGTAGGCTGCGAAGACAGACACAACACCGTTCAATCAAGAAGCAAGAGACGTAACAAAAATCAGATGAAGATTTGAAACCCTAACCCAAGTCATGGAAGGAAACTAATTATCTGTGGTAGAGCAGTAAATTGGTGGACCCATGAGATCAAGCTCAAGATTGCTGAGAGGCAGGCGCTCTATAAGGACTCTGGTCTAGATACTACCAACTGCGTAAAGAGGTCAATCAGCTTGTAAGGGATCAGAAGAGGCTTTACTGGGAGAAGTTGTACAGTGATATAAACTTAACCCACCATGGCCGTAATGACAAAAGATTCTGGTTGGCCTTACAGCCAATCATCATAACACCAACAATTGCACAACCAATACATGTACCCTACCTGGATCTTGGCAAGAACCACAACAGTGACAGCCAATGTATATAGACTGGGAAAACGTAACACACCGAAGAGAAAAGAAGACAAGAACGCGGAACACTTTAAACCTGCCCTCATCTGCCGCAATCTGACCAACCTTAAGAAAATAATAGTCCTTTAAGTCTGGAAAACTTGGACATTCAAAGAGCTAGCAAACACATTTTAGCACGAAACCCTAACAGCTCCGGAAGAAGCTTGCCTACACGGTCCTAAAGCATACCTGCATGAGTATGTGGGCTCGTAGAACAACAGGTCATAATCAAGCAAAGATTCTGAAGTCAAGGTGCCAAGAATCTACATAACCTGGGCCCACGGTAAGGTGAGGCTAACATGCAGCAATGAACTATAGTGCTGCGGTGCACACTTGCGACGGCAATAGAATTACTGATTTGCATTGTCATCGGGTGTCTAGAGGACAGTATGAAAATAAAGTAACCCCACCTTCAAAGGGAGATCGTTAACCGCACGTCACTACCCTAACACTAGCCATAGCTAAGAAACAAACTAATCATGAAGAATTGTCCCTTCTCTTTCCACTATTGTTCTATTGTTGTTCTATCTTGAATCTGAGCAGATTCCATCCTATGGAATAAATAAATTATTTGCAAACCCTAAGCACTTGACCTTCTGTTCATTGACTGCTTGCACTACTCGAACTCAAGACAGAAAAACAAAGAAAAGCAACAAAAGCAAGAGAGAAGGTATAGAAAAGCATGAGGGTCAATCACAGACCATACTGAAATGCAGAGATTCCTTACAATCCAATCCAATCTTGAATCTGAGCAGATTCCATCCTACGGAATAAATAAATTATTTGCAAAATTAAGCACCTGACCTTGTGTTCATTGACTGCTTAAACTACTCGAACTCAAGACAGAAAAACAAAGAAAAGCAACAAAGCAGTCATATTTACTTGTTAACATGGATCTATCGAATGAAGAAACTGCGTGTATCAACCGTACACAGGATCACACACGGGATTGGGAGAAGCTGTTGAAACCCTGAGTGCACAATGCAGCCAAGAAACCAAAAAAATTGCAATTGTCTTGCAGGAATTCAAATGTGCCTGCCCACAATCAGAATTGCAAACATAAAAACAAACGGGCTCAGACTGCCCTAGGCAACCCATCGACATTCACCAGACTCTCTCCATGACGCACTATCTGACACCCTAGCTAATGGGTGAACACTGTCACAGAAGGTTTTGCAGCCAAGGCGGTTTTGGTTAACTCACATAAGTCACCAACAACCACATTCTGTCATCGACCAATTAACAGCTCAAAACATGCGCACAATTTCGGCTAGAGCTTTCTATCCTCTGAAGAACAACACTACTGATTCGCAGGTCACGTGTGGTACACTCACCAGACTCCCTCCTTGACGCACTATCTGACACCCTAAACCATCAACCATGGCTTCCAAAACCAACGATCCCAACAAAGAAAGTAGGCTGCGAAGACAGACACAACAACGTTCAACCAAGAAGCAAGAGACGTAACAAAAATCAGATGAAGATTTGAAACCCTAACCCTGTACATACTCTTGGGATGCCATTTGGATGCAAAAAATCCAAGAGAGCTCCAGAGACACAAAGGAAGACTCCCTCTCCCTCACAATAAAAATAGAAGTGGATGCAAGGACGGCAATCACTCACAAGTGAACTACCAAAATGACGGTTTAGAGTTAGGGTTTCAGGCCACACAACACTTTAAACCTGCCATCATCTGCCGCAATCTGACCGACCACTGCGCTTCAAGAGATTCAGAAGGGCTTGCCCTCTGACCTCGCACGAAAAGGGCCCACAAAGGTTCACGGCCAGACAATTCCAAGAAGCAGTGCAATGCATGTAATCCTTGTGAAAACCCTTACTCCAAAACGAGTGTGTCGGCAACCAGAATTCCACATACAAATAATAAACAACCGCGAATAAGAATGGAGCAAAAAGACATCTATCCAATAAAGCGGCAAAGAGTCTACAAAAACCTATCCAATAAAGCAGCTAGGAGTGAAACATATCAGGAGCAGGAGCAGGAGCTCGTAGGAATGCGTGCTTCAGGGTTGAGACAATCACATCATGTGCCAAACATTGGGGGAAGTAAACCTCTGGGTCCCCACCCTCACGCTGAAAGCTAATAAGACCCGCATGTATAACGCCCATTTCCTCATCATCAAGCCCACGCAGTCTCGAGAATTTCTCCTGCCAGCTGCCTCCACCCTGCGCCATGTTGTCCAGGCTGACTGAGGAAGGCCCCGGGAGAGCCACCGATGAAGTCAAACCCCAAAACCCTAAATCGACCCACAGCCGTAGAATCAACCAGAAAGCAAGTAGCACTGAGGTTGTAAAGCTCTCAGTTGCCACGCGCTTCCACCGTTTCCACGTTCGCTCGTCTCTGCTCTGAGTCCATTCAATCAAAGGCCAGTCACACTGCTATTGCAATCTACACCACATAATTCTCTTTTTGTTACTAAGCTAGAAATCAGTCTATATGGCCATGGCGTCTCTCTGTCTTCTTCGACCTTCCAGTCCACTGACACGCTCCACTTATTCTCTTGGTCATGCACCGGTTGTTGCTAATCCAGAACTCTATAAAACGCATCTCTTCCATATCCACATCTCTTGCCCGTAGTGTTGACAAAAGGCAGTAGCGCGGATGCAATATGAGTCTCCACGATAGGTTTAGCCAGCACCAAGCGCCATGTTTAATTTAAGCTAACCGCTCTGCTTTAGCCTAAGCTTTTCGCAAGACAGTGCAGCATGCAAATTGGCAAAACCGCAAATGGCATCGCACTTGGGCCATGTCACAGGAGCTGGCCGAGCACCGTGAATCAGCTCAACCCACCCCAATCAGCTGCTTTCCATCCATCTACATACATTCCATCTACTACGGGCTAAACTTTATTATACATCCAAGTTCTTGGGTTCATACATCCATTGAGACTCCCATGGACAACGAGGAGATAGATGATTCACGGGGATGAAAACTGAATGGATGTGTCCCTATGGATGATAGAGTGAGCTCAAGGAAGCCTGCACAGCCAGCAATCCTTTCCCACTTTTTTCATCCTCTCTTGGCGCTCTTCTTTCTTCTTGGTCCGCTTGTGAGAAAGGGGTCCATTGCATGTTACACTGGAGGTCCGAGGAGGATTTTGAGAATGTCTCTGTAATCTAGTTTGCTGTTTGCTGTGAATGTAGCCGCAAAGTACACAACATTGTTCACCAGTCTGTGAGGGACTGGACCCGTATCTTCTCCGAAAGGATGCCTTTGAGGGTAGCTGAAATGTACCTTCATTTTCCTTATCTCTAGAGTCTTTTGTGTTCACTTGAATCGAGGACCATGGGAGTTCCCCCCGGAGCCCATAGATGAGGACCGCGCGGAGTTTGACGAGAACGATGATGCGAATAAAAACACTGCAAAAACCGCCAGCTGTGTGAAGGATTTAGCCCTGACTATCTGCGGCTTTATTATGGTAAGTCTTGGATGGCCTGACAATGTGAATTGCAGGACCTAGTTCATGTCTTCTCCCATATTGGTTTGTCTGGTCATAATCTCATCGGTCGACTCCACATGAATTTAGCGCGTGTACACGCACAATGCGTCTGGTGATCTGCCCGGTCTGCCATTTTGAGCTGCTAGGTCTCTTTGCCACCTCATTCAGACGCTATTGTTGAAGTTGATGCGAATCGCATGTTTTCGTACCTTCGCATTCCAGGCCCGTAGATTGAGCTCACGTGTTTGATGTGCTACCATGAAGGTTGTTTCCTTACGCAGAGATGCACAAGTGGTTGTCATATGGACAAGGTAAATTCCCAAACAATGTGGTCTTTGTCAATGACTCGGGAGTTCGTCATCTCTCTTTGTTTGTTTACCACCTTAGAGTAGCTGCATTTGGACTCCTTGTTCACCATTTTGTCTTGTACCCTACTTTCTTTTGTATTAGCTCTTTGAGCTTTCCCTAGACTTAGCAAAGTTTATTTATTTATTTATTTATAACATATACGGAGACCTGTAGGAATTTGAAGTGGAGCGGATGACTTTAGTAAGGGAACTGTAGCTATTACAAGTCGCGCTTTCACTTCTTTGCTGCCATAACTATGAGATGTGACTTTTAGCAACCGTTTACATTTGAAGCAATGATTTGAGATGGCTTGTCCTCAGGAGAGAAGGGGCTGCAATTTTGCATGTGTGGGGTCTACAGTTGAAAAGCATCCAGGGTGCGACCCCTCCTTTTTTGGGAGGGGGGAGTTCTCGTTTTCCTTGGAGCATGACGTCTATATCGTTACTGGTCCTTCCACAATGCTGCTGGGATGGAGGTGGGCCATAAGGGACAAGTGCCCTCACAAGATTGACCTAGGGGCTGTTTACAATGTTGATGTAAGATTCTTACGTCAAGTTTGTAGGTATGGGGAGCCATCACTGAGCACGTAGCTACTTCAGTGTCGGGAAACCATGAAACATAGCAGTCACTTAAGGTTACATGATTCATTCATTGAATTTCTGCACTTGTACGGCAAATACATAGTTTTTTTCCTGAGCGGGAATAACTTTACAAGACGAACAGCAGGGACAAATGGGATCATTTGTTTGGTGTAAACTTGGGTTTTTAAGTCTACGTACAGACAGGAGTAGTGAAGAATGATGACTGTCTCTTCACTACATCTCAGGTTATAGCTTGCATACTGATTGACTATAGTGGTGCTGCAGCCTGCTAAGAGGAACACATAATTCAAGCCTAGGAGCAGACCGAGTTTTCTCTCTTGACCGAGTCCTCAACCTCCATCTACTATCTACTTATCAATCTCTCACGGACCAATCCATGCCCCTCTATTTAACAAAGTGTGAGGCTAATGTCGAAGACTCCACCTTGTGTTGCAGGCGAGCATATACAGAAGGCTCAAGATTTTCTCCAAGGAGAAGATATGTTAGATCAAAGCTGTTAAATCCAGAGGATCACTCCGAGAAAGTACTGGAGCTAGTCCCGGACGAATGTATCCATTTAAACCTGCCTGGCTTACACTATGGTTCATGTCAGTCAGCTCAAAAGATTTCGGGTAGGAAATACATAGAACTGTGAAAAGGTACTCAAATGTACAGCAAATAAAAATCTTGAATCTTAACTAACAAGTTCAGGGAATCGTGAAGAGTCATGTGTAATATGTCTCCAGTTCTATCGAGAGGTGCGAGTTATCTATTCTAGGAAAATTTAGGGAAGAGTTCGAGCAATGCACACCAGTTCTGTGGGGCGGTAGATGTGCCTTAACTTCTAATCCTTGCCAAATCTATGTGTACCCTGTGTTTGAAAGGTGTTGAATTAGTTTTTGAAATAAATTACACTTGCAATTGTGAAGCTGTTAGGGCCCAGATGCGCAACAGGGAGGCAGGAAACATGCGCAAAACAGCTACCAAAAAAGAAATCAATGTGACCCGATGGAGGCAACTATATTTTGATAGAGAATGGACACACTAGGAACAACTTAGATGCAGATCTCGCATGCGCTACTCGAGAAGCAGTTTATGGCATGCCGTATCGTATAGACACAGAGCACATTACCCCACAATGCATGATCTAAAGCAGGAGATACAAACGCATCTAAAACTCGACAACTTCGAAAAACTCAACCAACCAAAGGGTGAGACCACGAGGCAAGATCATGCAAAGTAGTGAAGCCACATTTTTATAAACCCCAGACTAGTTTCGCTCAACACGTGAGCTCATCAGTGGGAAAGAAAAGGAATGAGATACAAACCCCACCCCCCACTTATATACTACTAGGAGTGAACTGCCTCGTGTGGACAATCTTCCAGTGGATGTCTCGTGAGGAGGAAAAAAACATCCAACAGATGTTTCGTACGGAGAAAAATGTCCAAAAAGTCTCGGTGGGAGAAAGTCATCCAGTGGATGAAAACAAGTTCTCGACAAGAGAGAACCAGATCCAAAGAATAAAAATCATCCAAAGAGGCAATTGCATATCTCTCAAATACAAACTAACTCCGTGAGTTTATGACTATGCAACAACCAATTATACTAAAGTTAGAGCATGTTGTGCAAAATTGTAAGGGCTTAAACCACTTCGAAAGGAACGCAAAACTCGTCAGAGTTTTGCACACGCGGACCATCGCGCAACCATTGTCTTGCTAAAGCCTGCGGCTGCGTGTCCGAAACGGTCCAACAACGATCCCCACCTTCCGACCTCCAAGAAGAAACACGGCTCGGTCTTCGTATTGTGCCTCATCAAATGAATAAGCAGCTGGTCAAAAAGAATGAAGATCAACATCTGCCTCCATTACGTGAAGGTGATTAAAAATGTGTTGCAGCTAACACTATAAGAAAGTTTAGGGTTCACATAAAGTGTCAAAACAAGTGTAGCAGTACAACGCGGATGCACCGGGTGCAAGATAAACACAATCCGGGCAAACAAGTTTTAGGGGGGCCAGTTATGCACCCCTGGAAAAATTTCAGATCCTGTGAATCAAACCTGAAAGGAGAGATCCTGAGAGACAGGAAACTAAAATAGAAGTATGCGAGGTGTCCTGAAATGCAACTGCAAACCTATGCAAGAGGCAAATGTGCATATGAGAACTATTTCACTGGATGCACAAGAGAATAGAACCCTATCTATGTTTTGCAAGAGAATGGACACACTAGGAACAACTTAGATGCAGATCTCACATGCAATACTTGAGAGGGAGTTTATGGCATGCACTAGTATAGACACAAAGCACATAACAATGCAATGATGTAAAGCAGGGGATACAAACGCATCTAAAACTCGACAACTTGAAAGGGTGAGTCCACGAGGCAAGATCATGCAAAGTAGTGAAGCCAAACCTTTATAAACCCTCACAAGTTTAGGGTTTAGGGTTTACAAAAGAGTGGAAACAAATACATGTAGCAGTGCAACAGAGTTCGAACCGCGAATGCACCGGGTGCATTAGTAGCAAAGTGCAAACAAGTTTTAAGGGGGGGCCAGTTATGGACACCTTAGAAAACTTGTAGAAATATCTAGCCTCTGAATCAAAACTAAAAGAATCGATCCTGAGACACAAAAAACTAGAATAGAACAGAGTGGGAGTGATGTTGCAATGTTCTAAAGTGCAAATGCAAAGATATGCAAGAGACAAGTGTGTGTGATGAAACTAATTCACTGTAAGGACAAGAGAATAGTAACCTATCTCTAAGTAAGAGAATAGACACACTAAAGAACAGTCTTAGAAGGAGATCTAACATGCAACACCCGAAAAGGAGTTTAAAACATGCACTACAATAGACACAAAGCAAATAAATGCAATGAACTATGCAGAAAATCAAATCTAAAACTCAACAACAACAACAACGTCAATGAGACAAAGAGACAAGAACACAAGATGCAGCAAAGCGAATCTCTATAATCCCCAAACTAGTTTCGCTCAGCACGTGAGCTCATCAGTGGGAAAGAGAAGGAAAAGAGATACAATGTGCACCCCTCACCCAGCTTATATACTGCGAAAAGTGAACTTGTCTCGGGGGGGGGGGAAAGAAAATACCTAATGGATGGAAAACATCCAAAATTGTCTTGGCTGGAGAGATCGTCCAACACATGAAAACTTAGATGAAAAACATCCAAAGTTTTCGCGGCAGGGGAGAAATATCCAATGCATGAAATTCTAGATGAAAAACATCTTAATGTTCTCTCCAAAATGGATAATCATCCAAACTAGAAGCTAACTACATGTCTCAAATACAACTAGCCTCTAGATTTGTAACATAGCACGAACTAGATAGGAACAAAAGTTCCGTGCACTCTTCCAACATACCATAGGTCTGTCAAAGGACGCTAACTGTGGAACTTTCAAAAAGCCCACATGAAGTTTAGGGTTTAGGACTCCCTCAAAGCTTAGAGCTTGAGTATAACGCGAATGCTCAAGTTTCAGAACCAAGGGGGCCCGCTTGCCCGTCAACTTATGAGTGGACTCTGAAGTCAACAGTGTAGCACGTTGTGCATAGTCACAAAGCACAAACACTCCAAGATAAAAGACTTTGGATAGCCTCGAGCACGCAGTCGCTCATAGAACAGTTGCCTGATCTCAGAAAAACCTGCCCGTGTGCTCTCCCTCAAAGTGTAACATAGTAATTCGCCAATGATGAATGCTCGTTTTTGGTGTCGTGGATGACACGAGGTCCATGGCAAATACTGGTATCTGTTGAGTGCCCTTTGATGACATCTCGAAGATAAAATCCCATGGTTGTCAAAATCAACTCCCTTGAAGAATTGAATATCAAGAATGTCAACCGTAGACTCAGAGATTACCCTTTGAATCCGAATTGTGGGACTAAGAGAGTTGTATCCATCAAGCCAAGCCTCCAAACTTGCCCGAGATCTTGCCCAAATTCCAAATCCATCATCGATGTATCTCTTGTAGTATAGAAGCCACATACCTCCTCCAGCACCAGCCAACTCTCTTTCTAAGGGGGCTGCTATTTCATGAGCGGCATGACATGAGCATGAGCGGAAAAAAAAAAACATGAGCGGGCCATTGTGTGTCCACGGAAATAGGGTTAGGAGGCATGGAAATAGGGTCATGTGAAGTTGGAATGTGGCACCAGTGGACTCGTCATAGCAATGAAATGCAACATTTTTTTGCAAATTTTGTGGCAAGCCACGTCTATACAAGTGTGTCCTAACTGTCATAGCTGGAATGGGCACTACTCTCCTACACCCTCCGAGGAACTTGCCCCACCTTCTTCCTCATCCCCCTCATCCCCCCCATCCTCCGAGCTCTGTGATGCATCGGTTGCACTATGCCTCTCAAAAATTTCGTCCTCTCCTTGGGGGACAGTCCACCTCACCTCCTAGAAATCTTCTGCCTCTTCTCCCCTACTTTCTTCAGCAGAATCCAAGACAAATCTACGCGCCTGACGGGCTCTAATAGCTGCTGCCTCCTCCCTCATCTTCATTTTCTTGAGGCTTGCCTCGTCTAAAATCTGTTGTACACGACTAGGTTCGGAAGACCTCCTAATGGACACCGAAGCAAGCCGGGCAGCATAAGTAAGAAGGATGTAGTCCCTTTTTGGACTAGGCATGAAATCCCCCCTGGCAAAAAAGGCACGTTCCTCCTGCCCATGAACTTCGGTGTAGACGTCCCTCCTGTAGTACTTGACATCCTACAGTAAGCACAAATCCACTTCAAGAATGTCAATACCAGCACAAGCAGAAAGGGTCTTTCAATGAAATAAGAGAGCGAAGGGAGGTGCCTCACGAAATCAGGAGGCAACTTACAATGCGACCACTGTCGCGGCCCTTTGCCTTGAGGGAAGGGAGTCGGGACACAAGAGGGGCTACCCCTGTGGTGGGGGCAGTGGCAGCGATAGGTACGGGGGGCTGAAGCACCCTTGAGTGCCCAAAGCACTCAAGGAGGCGGAGGCGCTCACTAGGTGGACTCACCATGGGACGAAGACCTCGTGGTGGGAGTCGTGGGGAGTCTTGGGACTCATCACGGTCCAATGGGGCCGTGGTGGGTGGGCCAAGACTCACCGCGACTCATCACCGGGAGTCGAGGGTCTTCGTGGTGGTTCGCCATAAAATGGCATGGTTGTTTGTGAAACCCCCGCGGACAGTCACATAAGTATATATAGGGAGTAGTAACCCCGAGAACGGTGCAAGCCCGTTGGTGACCAAAAACTAGTGAGTAAGCGAGCGAGCCGGACAGCGACCAAAGAGTGGGGAGCTATTCCGGACTGCCATCTACCAAGGGAATTCCCACTAGGCCCAAATTGGTGGAGGGTCTTTTAGAAGAGCAAAAGGGGACCGTTATGTCTCGGTGAGCAGCCAAAGCTCCAAATTGGCCCGGCGGCCAGGTTGGGAGTTAGGCTCGCGCATCCAAGCGAGTAACTATGACTTGAAGGGGAGCTTACCGAAGTGAGGTGCGCGACACTTGGTATCAGAGCTTAGAGTTCAGTATGCGATCGTCCTTGGGATTGGCCTCATCATGAGGCCGAGCAAGCCAAAGCGAAAGCGGAACGGCCCAAAAGATGATGATCCCGATGAGCCCGATGGGGGCGACGTGTCACCGAGGCGGCCGTTTGAGGAAGCGACGCATGTTTTCTGAAAACGAGGCCGCTCAAGAGTGGGAGGAATTTGAGGAGTCGGAGCCCGAGGAATCCCTGAGAGCTCCGACAAACCAACAGATGCCTCCCATGCCAGTAGTCTTTTGGGAAGGGTTGTTGGCGCAGTTTGGCGGGACGTTGAAAGACGTGTTGAAGGCGGCTAATGTCACTTCCACTAAGGCAAAGTTTAAGGTGAAGCCTAAGGAACCCGGCACCTTCGAGGGCGCATGAAATCGGAAGGCACTAAATATTTGGCTCTTGGAGTTAGAGCAGTACTTCCGGGCAGCCAAGTTGAGCGACGAGGATCGGGTGGAAGTGGCTCCCACATATTTGAGGGGCTATGCTCAACAATGGTGGCAGAAACGCCTTCACGACCGAGGTCCAAATCCAGAAACCTTGAACTAGAGTGGGTTCAAGGAATTGATGAAGAGACAGTTTGTGCCCCTCAACGCGTCCTGGCTCGCCCGAGACAAGATGAGGTATTTGAAGCAAACGGATGACATTCGAGGATATGTTCAGACTTTCAATGTGCTGTTGCTCGAAGTCGCAGACATGGCAAAACCAGAAATGATCTTCAACTTTGTGGCGGGACTGGCCCCATGGGCCAGGCGGAAGTTGGAGGAGAAACCACCTAAGACTTTGAACGAGGCAATTGAGAGGGCTGAATGTTTCTCGGATGTCCCTAGGGGTGAAAGACAAGGCCGTACGGAGCTGAACCACAAGAGGGCTCGGCGGAAGGGTGACTCTTTCCGACCGGAAAAGAAGTGGGATAGGCCACGCGGCAAGAATGACACGTGGAAATCGAAGGGAGGGCCTTCATACGTCAAGGCGACACCTGGTGCTCCAAAAAGAAAAGCAGGTGCAACGGCTTATGGCGGACAGAAGGCGACCTTCGATGGAGTGTGTTTCAATTGCGGGGAGCCCGGACACATGGCCAAGAAGTGCACGAACCCCCGACAGTTGAACATGACTCGAGCGACCACAGAGCTGTCGGAGGATTCTATCACTCGCTTGGTGGAAGCGGTGGTTCCCAAGACTTGCAAGGTAGGCGACTATTCTTGTGCATTGTGTCAAGAAACTGGTGCCCTGCGTAAAGGGAGCCAGTTATTGTTCGTAGATGGGATAATATCCGGAACTAACGTGTCGTTGTTGGTGGACACAGGAGCGTCGCACTCCTTTATGACATCAGCAACGACACAAAAGCTGGGACTCCCGACAAGTGACGTGGGGACCTCTATTGAGGTGCGTTCTGCCAAAGGAGAACCACAACTGGCGACGAGGTTGGCGTTCGATGTTCCTCTTCAACTGGGGAGTTGGGAGGGACGTGAGAACTTCACCATCTGCGAGATCGAAGGAGTGGATCTCATTTTGGGGATGATCTTTTTGAGCAAATCCGGAGCGGTCATAGATGGCCGCAAGAGAGTAGTCACGCTGCCATGTGGGAATGGTGGCAAAATTTTACGAGTGTCGGAAACGCCCAAACCCATGGGAGGGCGAATAAACCTTCTATCAGCAAGGGAGTGGGCCGTGGAGGAGTCACACGAGCCCCAGTTTTTGCTTTATGTCAGAGAAGTAAAGGGAGAAGGCGATAGGGAGCCGAGCCCAGATTGGATCAAGAGGATTTTGGAGAAATACCAGGATGTGATGCCGGAGGATTTACCAAGCGGCTTGCCACTGCGAAGAGGAGTTGACCACAAAATTGAGGTGATACCGGGATCGGAACCGCCTGCCAAGGCACCCTACCAGTTGAGCCACAGAGAGTTGGTTGAGCTGAAGACTCAGCTCAAGGATCTAATGTTAAAGGGGTACATCTGGCCGAGTAAGTCACCTTACGGAGCCCCGGTGCTGTTCGCAGACAAGAAGGATGGGATGCTGCGGATGTGTGTCGATTACAGGGCTCTGAATAAGGTGACTATAAAAAACCGGTACCCTTTGCCAAGGATCGACCACCTTTTTGACCGGTTGGCAGGAGCAAAGTATTTCAGCTGGATCGATTTGCGCTCCGGCTATCATCAAATTCGGGTGGCGGAAGGAGATGAGGAGAAGACCGCGTGCAGGACAAGGTATGGTTCATATGAGTTCTTGGTGATGCCTTTTGGGCTCACCAACGCACCCGCGACCTTTAGCACGTTGATGAACAGCCTTTTCCAGGAGTGGTTGGATGACTTTGTGATCGTGTACATCGACGACATCTTGGTATACTCGAAAACAAATGAGGAGCACCTGGAGCACCTCAAAAGGGTGTTCCAAACTTGCGGGAAGGGAAGCTGTACGCCAAAGCTTCAAAGTGCGAATTCGGGATCACTAAAGTGGAGTTCTTGGGGCATGTGATTACATAGGATGGGATCAAAATGGATGACAGAAAGGTGAGGGCGATCTTGGACTAGGAGCCTCTGACTTTGGTCTCGGGAGTGCGATCCTTCCTAGGACTCGCCTCCTATTACCGGAAGTATGTGAGAAATTTCGCCAAGATCGCGGGGCCACTGTCAGACCTTCTGTGTAAATCCAAAGTCTGGATATGGAACACCTTTTGTGGCCAAGCTTTTGCTGAATTGAAGCAGCGGATGGCGGAAGCTCCAGTCTTGAAAATCCCGGAGTTCGACCATCCGTTCGAGATTCATACAGATGCGTTGGACTTCGCGATTGGGGGTGGTGTACTTATGCAAGATGGACGTCCAGTGGCTTACGAAAGTAAGAAACTGAATGAAGTGGAGCGACGGTGGCCGACGCACGAAAAAGAGATGAAGGCGGTGGTGCATTGCCTTGAGCTTTGGCGCCACTATATTGGTTCCAATCTAGTGAAGGTGTTCACGGACAATGTCACGGTGAAGTATTTTGCCACGCTGCCTAAGTTGTCCCCAAAACAACTTAGGTGGCAAGATACTTTGGCGGTGTTCGACGTGGATATCCAGTACAAACCGGGACGGGACAATGTGGTGGCCGATGCTTTAACTAGAAAGCAGCAGCTCATGTTGGTGTACAGGGGCGAGACGACGCTCCAAATGAAGATCCGGAAGGCTTGCAAGAAGGATGAGATGGCAAAGTCCGTGATGCGGGACTTGAGGATGGGGGTTAAATCACAGTTCCACTTGCAAAATGGACTGCTCCGGTATAAGCAAAAGCGTCTCTACGTGCCGAAAAGAGGGATCAGAGATAGTCTCTTGAGAGAATGCCATGATGGCCCGCTTGCGGGCCACGACGGAGCCAAGCGTACCGCGGCACTCTTGAAGAAAGAGTATTTCTAGCCCAAACTGAGGGAGGAGACCGAGGAGTATGTCAAGACATGCACCACATGCCAACAAAATCGGAGCGAGTACAAGAAGCAAGCGGGGTTGTTACAACCCTTGCCGATTCCAGAGGGGTACACACGATTAACCCATTTTACCTCTCCCACTTTTGTAAGCTAGCATGCATTCTATACACTAGCCAACCATACCATGCATCACCATTCCAAACAAAATAGGACGCACAACATTTGGAAACCATGTCATTTATAACAAATTTTGTACAGTACAAGTTTTTGCAATCGGATTCCTGAGCTTAGCTAAGCCGGGCTAAGCATGCATTTCCTCCCCCATGATCCAAGGTTGAAATCCCCAACAACGTTTCTTCCGCTTTTGAGGCCGCCCTTCGAACGCTGCAACCGCCTCGGATGCATTTCCCATTTCTGAGGCACGCACCCAAGATGCCTCCACATGATGATAGCCCTTCCATCTCACGAGATACTCTGTTTCTCGGTTCTTGAACCTCCTCGACTTAAGCACTGCCTCCACCTCGTACTTAGGTTCATTTTCATGATCCAACAGCACAGGTGGCGGACGCAACACTTGATGCCGATTTGGATGCGCTTCATCTTTGAAATAAGGCTTCAAAAGGGAGACGTGGAATACTGGATGCACCTTGCTGTTTGCCGGCAGCTCCAACTCATACACATCCTCATTCATAACCTTTCAGATGCGAAAGGGTCCCGCATACGGAGGTACGAACTTTGGACTCACTTCCGGAGGTAGTCGGAAATTCTTGATGTTCAACCAGACCTCTGTGCCTGCCTCAAACTTCACTTCCCTCTGCTTCCAATTCGCCTACCTTTCATACCGTTTCCTAGCTTTGGCAATGTTGTAGTTTGCGAGCTTCAACAAACGTTTGCGTTCTTCCGGTACAGCGGCTGCTGCCGGTTCCTCAACATCCTGGGCGGCCCAACTTGTCAGCACCAGAGGTGCTTTTCCGTAGTGCCAAAATCGGGTGACTCCCATCTAAGGGGCAAGGAAACTTGCGCCTTCTTTGGGAGTTCACGTGTTAATGTTCACTTGGCGCGTGCGCGTACTATAAATGCGCTACCGAGGGGGTTGCCTTGTAGTGCGGGCTAATGCGGAAGCTACGTGCTTTCGTTCACGTACTATAATCGTGTAGCCTCGGGACAAAGTCGTAGTGCGGCTTTGGTGTGTTCCCGTACCTCAGGCCAGCATTCCGAGGCGGACCCAATTGTAGTGATTGGGGTGCACGGTTGGTTCAAGGTTATCTTCCTAGTCAAAGAGGGTTCGAAGTGAACCCTTGCTCAAGGTGATGCCAAAAATGGCATCATGAGCGGTCGCAAGCAATGTTGTTGCAGTAAGGCGATTCAATCCTCGGAGAGGATCGTTCCTTGGCCTTGAAGTAGGCCAAGAAGAGTGCACTGGGAGGAGCTTGAGAGGCTCCACCCTTGGCCGGGACTTGGAGGAAGTCGGCCGAACTAGCTAGTGGAGAGTAGAGCCAAGCGTGGGGTTTGGTTCTTTGCCATAGGACGCCATGGTACAGAAACAAAC
The DNA here is from genome assembly GCA_030704615.1 of Takakia lepidozioides. NCBI lineage: Eukaryota > Viridiplantae > Streptophyta > Takakiopsida > Takakiales > Takakiaceae > Takakia > Takakia lepidozioides. Next base: position 27,453,060 of record CM060732.1, on the reverse strand, counting down.
TCCTTGATGTGGGACGCCACAACTTGGATGTTTGTTTCTACAAAATGGACAAGTCGATGAGGACATCGATTCCCTGTTGGTAGGGGTGTGTGTCGCGGCCCTTTGCCTTGAGGGAAGGGAGTCGGGACACAAGAGGGGCTGCCCCTGTGGTGGGGGCAGTGGCAGCGATAGGTACGGGGGGCTGAAGCACCCTTGAGTGCCCAAAGCACTCAAGGAGGCGGAGGCGCTCACTAGGTGGAGCCCCGCACACTGGGTTGCGGTGGGGGTGGCTCCACAAGGGGTGGTGGTAGCTTAGCGGGACTTAGTGGGGGTGGCATAGGACTCACCATGGGGCGAAGAACTCGTGGTGGGAGTCGTGGGGAGTCTTGGGACTCATCACGGTCCAATGGGGCCGTGGTGGGTGGGCCAAGACTCACCGCGACTCATCACCGGGAGTCGAGGGTCTTCGTGGTGGTTCACCATAAAATGGCATGGTTGTTTGTGAAACCCCCGCGGACAGTCACATAAGTATATATAGGGAGTAGTAACCCCGAGAACGGTGCAAGCCCGTTGGTGACCAGAAACTAGTGAGTAAGCGAGCGAGCCGGAAAGCGACCAAAGAGCGGGGAGCTATTCCGGACTGCCATCTACCAAGGGAATTCCCACTAGGCCCAAATTGGTGGAGGGTCTTTTGGAAGAGCAAAAGGGGACCGTTATGTCCCGGTGAGCAGCCGAAGCTCCAAGTTGGCCCGGCGGCCAAGTTGGGAGTTAGGCGCGCGCATCCAAGCGAGTAACCATGACTTAAAGGGGAGCTTACCAAAGTGAGGTGCGCGATAGACACGACTTCCTGCGGGGGGCCCTGGATGGAAATTTGGCGCCGAATTTCCATCTGGGAGATGTTCTCTGGGGCCAGGTGCCGGCCTCTCTCCCCGAGTCGACTTCATCCGGACGGCCCCGGATGGAAATTCGGCGCCGTTTTTCCATTTGGGATGTCCTCTCCCCCCGAGACGACTTCCTCGCTCCAATTTCCTCGCACTGCAGCTTCCCCATACTCCCCCCTCCCGGCGCACCCTATCTGCTGCTTGGCAGCCCTTTCAATAGTCCGCGATGGCGTGCCGGGATCCAAACAACTGCCCAAACAAGAATATGACCCCGTGGGTCTTCTCGCCCAAGTCAGGGGATATTTTCATATACCTGCAGGACTGGATAGACTACTCTCAGCAGAGGAGGGTGCACCTGTCCGTTGTTGAATACCTTCCTGGCTTCCACGATCAGCCTCGTGGGGACGGGCTTGCGTGGCTGTGGTGCCTGCGAGTCGTTGATTTGCACTATCCGCCTGCATGGAACATCCCCAAAAGTCGCACGGCCTTACTACATCATTGGAGGTGCTGCCAGTGGGCCTACGAGGATTGCATCGGATGTACGTACGTACCAGAGAGGATTCCATCCCAAATAGTGTATGGGGACATTCTCATAAGCTACGAGGATGAGTCCTATGGACACAGAGTCTCCACAGCAAAGATCTCGATTTACGATGGTGCATATATTGGAGGACATGACACCATTGTCCACTACACCAAAGGCGAATGGGCTACATCCATTGTCTTCACATACCGACACCCTGTCAGTCATGAACTTGTTGAGAGGGCAATCGAGGTTCCAGCTTCTTGGTGAGAACAGTGCAACACGGGAGCAAATTTCCAATTTACCTGAGCATGGATTGCATGCATACTTTTGGCTTCCCTCGGTTTGTGAGGGAATGCATACTTGTCACAGTTCATTATTAATAAAAATGTCTCCCTTGTACCAAAGTTCCACTTTTGTGCAATGTTGCATTTTGTTGAATGTTGACTTTTGGCAGTGAGGGTCTGGCACTCAATCTTGCAATCAGACCAACTGAAATGCCACCACTGTCAATTCCCTCTGCCCATGGGAAAGGTGCTGGCACGGTCGCCACCAATGCTTCTTGTCAGACCCCACAATTATTGGTTTGTGCAGCGCATCTGCACTGGTCATATACCTTCTGACTGCATACCGTTGGCAGTTATTGCGCAAAGGCCAGGGGCCGCATTCCGGAGACAAGGTTCATTAACACTGACTGTGGATTTTTGGGAGAGTGGGCTCCCCGGATTCGGAACAGGCTTCGTCGCTCGGAAAAATTGGCCTTCCATTCTTTCCCCGCGCTGCATCCCCCTTCTCCCAGGGCGCTTGCCGAACGCCATCCAGGCAGTCTTGTGTGCACATCTCCCATAGCGGAAAACCCGAGCACTACAGTGTAAATGCCCTCCTCACGAGCATAGAGCTTCATTTCCATGCAGAGGGGACATCTACCGGGTGATGGAGAAATATCTCTGCGTTCGATACCACCTCAAACCGGGGTCGGTATTTTTGGAGGAGGAAAGGAAGGATTCAAACGGAGTTGTTGTCGAGAGTATTGTTGTGCTCCACGATGATTTCGGCGATGGCAGGGAATGGCGAGTTCCACCATTGGACAACGTCATATACAGGGCTGTTGGGGACTTCATTTGCCCGTCAAATGCACCTTCTATCCTGGTGCCTTCCACGAAACAATCCGCGAATCAGAGAGTGGGTACCTCAAAGAGAGAAGTCCGCAACGAAGTAAATCCAGAGCCGAACCCATCAATGAAGATGAGCGAGAAGCGGGTTGTTCACAACCTGTCCAACTCACACGAGGTCATGGAAGTTCCGAGATCGTCATGGAGATCAGGCAAGTCCTTAATGGACATCAGTGGATAAGGGAGTCATATTCCCAGCACGAGCACAGGCGTTCGATCCATTCTTGAAATTCTGCAAGGGCTTCACATGGAGGGACACCGCTCGGAGCTGGCTGGGCTGGACTACAGCAAGTTCGCAATTAAATCCATTAAATGCCTTCCCGTAAACGTCGATGGTAATATCTTCTTTGAGTTCCCTCCTCGGACGGACTACTCGAGGGCGTCCGGAATGTTGACAGATATGGATAAAAAACATGACGGTCATCCTTGGTGCGTCACCAAAACCACCAGCATGAAGATGCTCGATTGTGTGCGGGTGCGCTACGTTGTTTGTGCGGGCGCGTTGCGGCGTTTCTCCCCAACTTGCTTCCACTTTAAATCCAGAGGTCACAGGAACAAGACCGATTGGACAGGCACAACTCATCAACCATTTCGAGCTCAGGAGAAGGTTCCGAACTCCACATTTAAGTGTGCGCATTGCAAAGAACCACCACATTGCATGTCTATTTGTAATGCCAAGCAACTCTATGTGTTGCACCGTTTCCCTGACCTCACATGAGCTTGCATACACGTTGGCTCCCATTGTAACAAATTGGCAAGGGGGAACTCGCGGGAGGCTGCCCACGAGGCAGAGCAGCTCGTTCAGGAGGAGGTTAAGTTGAGACCTGGTGCCAAACCCAAACAGATACAGCTGCAAGCCGCCCATAAGATGGCATTGGCCAGAATTATGTCGGAAGACGGCTCCCATAGAGTTCCTCTCGATGACAAGGAAATGGAGGCATTGCTGGAGTTGGTGTCCCACATCTGTTCACCGAATGTCCGAAACCACATTGTCTCATGCAAACAAAAAATTGGGCGTGGCTCGGATATGCACTCCATTCTGGAGGTGAAGGACGATGTGGATATGACTACATTCATGGAAGTAGGTTTCCAGGACAAGGGACTAAGGGAGATCGTTGTTTTGTATTCAAAATGTCCACGTGTGGACCTGGCAGCGGCATCAAACTGGTCGACAGGATGACCAGTGAGGACTTGTCAAACAGTTGGGTCATGTTCGACCATATCAAGCGAATTACAAATCACCAGTGGGTGACAATGGGTGCACATGTCTACGACACCCACTGCAGGATGTTAATGACAATTGCTATTTGTGAGATGAAAAGAGAGGACACACAATCGGAGATGCTTCTTTGGCAGGGAATAAACGAACAGATGGCCAGGGCGGGATTGCCCCCTCCCAATTTCCGTGGTTTCATGGCGGACAACGCACAAGCAATTGGGCTGCCATCCGAAGGGTGTACGGGGAAGACCCTAATGTTCCGATGGAAGGCAAAGAGAGATCTTGTGGGTTCCAATTTCTGCAGAGTTTGTCGCAGTACACAACCAGGCTCGTGGCGCCAGATTTCAGAGAGGAGCACCATTCCATGTGTCTTGCGTGGAAGCGTGCTCCCACCTTGGATGATGCAGAGACACAGTTTGCATGTATACAGGCTTGGTGGACATCGTCGGGTGCTGTAAAGAAAGCAGATGAGGGAGCAATGGTCAGTTTGCTAGCATGGTGGCATTATCGTTTCCTCCAATTCGACGACTATATGCGGGAGGTGTGTTGGACGAATTCGCGTTCCGTTATTATGCTAGTCATTATTTGTAACTTGTTTGTAACCTCAACATGTGCATATGCAGGAAATGTGTCTCGACTCCGACACCGACATGCCGACGACAAACATGGCCGAATCAGTGCATTCTTCCTGTCGTGCCTCCTCTGCGGCGCATCTAGTGGACATCCTCACTGCCACAATGGAGGACATTGTGAGGTCAATTATGCAGCAAAAGCAGGTACAACGAGTTCTTGAAAGGGAAACAGTGGGGCTTGGGGCCGGACAGGCAGGAAATGCTAATGCGGACTGCCTCCAGATCGAAGAATCCTCGGAAGTGGGCGGCCGCCTTGCGAGAGGGCCTTCGAGACACGCCATTGCTTTGAAGAGGCCAACACTTGGAAGGAGATGTTCACACCCGTTCAGTGAGACGATCGCGAAGACTTGACGAGGCACCAGGCAGAGAAGAGGATTCATGGCGAGTTGACAAGAACGCACGCTCCCTCGTGGTCCCGTGATGTTGCCCGAGGAGGTCTCGTCGAGCACCGCAAGTCTTGCACGTTCATGATCGCCATCTCCTTTGAGCATAGGGCACGTGCCCGGGGAACATAACGAGCAATCTGTAGTAACGCAGTACAACATACCCATTGTGGAGACAAGAGTGTCCGAGTCACAGTGGAGAATTGCGAGGACATTGTCGGCATTTCGAGGGAAGTGCTATGCCATCCGGGTGGATACGAGAGCACGCTGTGGCGAGATGATTTGGAGGAACCCACACGGTGCTGTACCTGCACCTTGTTTCAGCGGCAGATTTTTGACTCCCACATTTGCTCACGCCACAACGCAGACGTTTTGGTTCTGTAGGCACGGCATAATGACCTATGTATTTGGCAAGCCCAAGTACGGAATTCAGGGAATGCCGGAGCCTCCGGGTTGCAACCTCTCTTAGAATGAGGTGGATGCTCTTTCTGCAGCAGGATTTCAAATGGTGTAACGCATAGACGTCCCGGCCCACGCATTCCCAGTTCCTCAGTCCCAGCCATTGCAAACTGCTCGATCCAGTAGTGACGGATTGGACAATTCTGCACATCCCACAATGAGATTCGGAAGAGTGAAGAGACGACACCCTCCCAACAAGTTGAATGAGACTCAGATTGCCAATGCTCTTGGGATGGCTTGTACTATTCAGAGCTCCGTGGACGTACCTCCACCCGGCCTTGGGCGTGTTATCGGATGGCAATGGCTGGCTCAGCTGTACGCGACGACGTATACACAATTACGATTGGAGTGGAGCCGACTTGCAATTGTACGGACTTCTCGTTGATGGAAGCAAAGAAGGGTTCAAAGTATTATCCGTGCAAGCATCTGTATTACATTACCTGAAGAGGTTAAGGATGAACTTGACTATTGATGACTTTATTCATACACCGGCGTTGAGCGTGAACGAGCTGCACAAACTTCTCCTTAGGGATTTCAGAAATCATTGATGGGGCAAAGGGAATCCACCATATGGATATTTTCAATTACATTTTGATGCATCAAACTTTGTTTTGCAGTGTAATGAAATGCACCCCAAAACTCCTGGAATGAGGCAATATTCCATTCAAATTGAGTTCCAACAGTAGCAGTTGTGGGGCCATTTCTGGAAAAATGGTGCCGAATTTCCAGTTACATGACCCTGAACTGCCCAACATCTTTG
>CM060732.1:27299552-27442052 GCA_030704615.1 Takakia lepidozioides | reverse complement strand
GAGGTGGAGGCAATACTTAAGTCGAGGAGGTTCAGGAACCGAGAAACGGAGTATCTCGTCAAATGGAAGGGCTATCATCATGTGGAGGCATCTTGGGTGCGTGCCTCAGAAATGGGAAACGCATCCGAGGCGGTTGCAGCTTTCGAAGGGCGACCTCAAAAGCGGAAGAAGCGTTGATGGGACATCAACCTTGGAGCGTGGGGGAGGAAATGCATGCTTAGCCCGGCTTAGCTAGCTCAGGAATCCAATTGCAAAAACTTCTATTGTACAAAATTTGCTTTAAATGAAATGTTTCAAAATGTTGTGCTTCCTATTTTTGTTTGGAATGGCGATGCATGGTATGGTTGGCTAGTGTGTAGAAGGCATGCTAGCTTACAAAAGCGGGAGAGGTAAATTGGGTTAATCGTGTGTTTGCGCAGTGCCGAAATCGGGTGACTCCCATCCAAGGGGCAAGGAAACTTGTGCCTTCTTTGGGAGTTCACGTGCTAGTGCGCACCTGGCGCGTGCGCGTACTATAACTGCGCTACCGAGGGGGTTGCCTTGTAGTGCGGGCTACCGCGGAAGCTACGTGCTTCCGTTCACGTACTATAATCGTGTAGCCTCGGGACGAAGTCGTAGTGCGGCTTCGGCGTGTTCCCGTACCTCAGGCCAGCATTCCAAGGCGGACCCAATTGTAGTGATTGGGGCGCACGGTTGGTTCAAGGTTATCTTCCTAGTCAAAGAGGGTTCCAGGTGAACCCTTGCTCAAGGTGATGCCAAAAGCGGCATCATGAGCGATCGCAAGCAATGTTGTTGCAGTAAGGCGATTCAATCCTCGGGGAGGATCGTTCCTTGGCCTTGAAGTAGGCCAAGAAGAGTGCACTGGGAGGAGCTGGAGAGGCTCCACCCTTGGCCGGGACTTGGAGGAAGTCGGCCGAACTAGCTAGTGGAGAGTAGAGTCAAGTGTGGGGTTTGGTTCTTTGCCATGGGACGCCATGGTACGGAAACAAACTCCTTGATGTGAGACGCCACAACTTGGATGTTCGTTTCTACAAAATGAACAAGTCGATGAGGACATCGACTCCCTGTTGGTAGGGGTGTGTGTCGCGGCCCTTTGCCTTGAGGGCAAAGGGGTCGGGACACATGAGGGGTTGCCCCTGTGGTGGGGGCAGCGGCAGCGATAGGTATGGGGGGCTGAAGCACCCTTGAGTGCCCAAGGCACCCAAGGAGGCGGAAGCGCTCACTAGGTGGAGCTCCGCACACCGGGTTGCGGTGGGGGTGGCTCCACAAGGGGTGGTGGTAGCTTAGCGGGACTTAGTGGGGGTGGCATAGGACTCACCATGGGGGCGGAGACCTTGTGGTGGGAGTCGTGGGGAGTCTTGGGACTCATCACGGTCCATAGGGGCCGTAGTGAGTAGGCCAAGACTCACCGCGACTCATCACCGGGAGTCAAGGGTTTTCGTGGTGGTTCGCCATAAAATGGCATGGCTGGTTGTGAAACCCCTGGGGACAGCTACAGAAGTATATATAAGGGGGAGTAGTGACCCCGAGAACGGTGCAAGCCCGTTGGTGACCAAAAACTAGTGAGTAAGCGAGCGAGCCGGAAAGCGACCAAAGAGTGGGGAGCTGTTCCGGACTGCCATCTACCAAAGGGAATTCTCCTAGTCCCAAATAGGTGGAGGGTTTAGTGGGAAGCGAAGGGGGACCGTTATGTCCCGGTGAGCAGCCGAAGCTCCAAGTTGGCCCAGGCGGCCAGGTTGGGAGTCAGGCGCGCGCATCAAAGCGAGTAACTATGACTTGAAGGGGAGCCTATCGAAGTGAGGTGCGCGACAACGACTCCCTGGCGCCATCACTCCTCCCTGGAGGCTGGCCCAAGGGAGCCGTGGGATCGAGCGGGGCGACGCGCCGACTGCCGACCACGGGCTCTAGCACCCCACACCAGCAATGAGCACCCGCTTCCCGCATATTGTTTCTTACACACCATTTGCGTCACAGCGTATCCGATACAAAACTCACCCTCTTCGGCGGGAGTCACACCCTCGCCTTCCAATCATTGATTGGCGTCGGCCCGGCGAGCGCACGCTTCTCGTGTGTTCTGAAGCTGCGCGCGCTTCTAGGCACGCCACTCATACCACTCATCGCATACTGGGTGCTCAGCCCGCACATGGATGCATCCCCGTGGGGAGGCACGCGCCCTGTGAGCAGCGTTTTTTTGCGGCCAAAGTTCCAACCGGTCAGGTCGTACCCCTTATAGATACTTCTACAGCTGTCCATGGGGATTCCATAACCAGCCCACCCAATTTCTGGCAAACCACCACCACGACCCTTGACTCCTGCTGCCCCCCACCACCTCTACGCCGCGCCTCAGCCCCACCCACCGCCGCTCCGCCGTTGGCTTCCCCGACCCCATGATGAGGCCAATCCCAAGGACGATCGCGTACTGAACTCTAAGCTCTGATGCCAAGCGTCGCACACCTCACTTTGGTAAGCTCCCCTTCAAATCATAGTTACTTGCTTTGATGCGCGCGCCTAACTCCCAACTTGGCCGTCGGGCCAACTTCAAGCTTTGGCTGCTCACCGGGACATAACGGTCCCCCTTCCCTCTTCCCAAAGACCCTCCACCTATTTGGGCCTAGTGGAAATTCCCTTTGGTATATGGCAGTCCGGAATAGCTCCCCACTCCTTGGTCGCTCTCCGGCCCGCTCGCTTACTCACTAGTTTTTGGTCACCAACGGGCTTGCACCGTTCTCGGGGTTACTACTCCCTATATATACTTCTGTGGCTGTCCGCGGGGGTTTCACAAACAACCATGCCATTTTATGGCGAACCATCACGACGACCCTTGATTCCCGGTGATGAGTCACGGTGAGTCTTGGCCCACCCACCACGGCCCCATTGGACCGTGATGAGTCCCAAGACTCCCCACAATTCCCACCACAAGGTCTCCGCCCCATGGTGAGTCCTATGCCACCCCCACTAAGTCCCGCTAAGCTACCACCACCCCTTGTGGAGCCACCCCCACCGCAACCCGGTGTGCGGGGCTCCACCTAGTGAACGCCTCCGCCTTCTTGAGTGCCTTGGGCACTCAAGGGTGCTTCGGCCCCCCGTACCTATCGCTGCCACTGCCCCCACCACAGGGGCAGCCCCTCTTGTGTACCGAACCCCTGCCCTCAAGGCAAAGCTCTGTTATCCTCAACAATCGTGAGAACCACCATCGCAATGAAAACCACCATCGCAACCACCATCGCAACAATCGTGGAACAACAATGAAAACAAACCCAAGCAATGCCTAACAATCACATGCAGAAGCAGCCTTCTCCAGAGTTGTCGGCTTTGCACACGCATTGCAAACTATCAAAGGTTCACTCAACCAGTAACTTGCAGAAATCAACATGAAAATTTAATGACGATTTTGATAAGAGGAGAAAACAAGGTGAAATGTTTTGAAGGCACTTTATCTGCCTAGACTATCTTCTCAACTCAGCATGGATTTCCTTAATTCTGGGATGCAACCTGTCATCTACAGCGAAGGTGTGCACCCTGTTGCAAATCTCAATGTAGCAATGACCTGGCTCCTTTCTAACCCCTCTGACCTTCATCATTCTTCTCACCAACTCCTGCTTTTGTGATGCAACCATGCACTTCCATGGCTGCCAGGCTGAAGATGCCAAAACAAACAAAACAAAGCGAAGAAGACCGCACATGTTACACAAAGCGAAAGAGGAAGGGGCTTGCCTGAGAGTGTTCGGCTTCAGTTGGCGCAGGCTGTGAGCAAGACAAGGGGATCTCCTGCTGGAGCTTCAGTTTGGCCATGCGAGACGTTGGACGCCGCCCGTAGTACAAAGGCTTCAGTTTGCGCCGCGGTCTGGATGTGGGGTTTCTCTCAGGAGAGCCACGCCCTTCTCCACGCGGCATAAGGTAAAAGAAAAAATCGCCCACAGAATGCGTGCGTACAGGCCTCGAGTGGAACTTCATCCACCCGTCACATCAGGTGTCGAAGGCGTATCTGGGAAGCAAGCACGGAATCTGTGCAGAACATCCGGTTCAAAATTGACGGCGGAGGACATTTAATGCGCAACTGCGCCCTTAAATGTCACAGGTATGGAGGTCGGCCACAAGCCCCACTTGGCCCACCCTCCCCCCGAGAATTTATCATTCGCCCGCTGGATGGAAAAAACGGCGCCGAATTTCCATCCAGCGGATAAAGTAGGATGCAACGTGGCCCTCCTCCGGCCGAGACGTTCTCATCCAGGAGCCGCCGGATGGAAAATCAGCGACGAATTTCCATCCTGCAGGTAAACCGGAGCGCTGCAGGATGGAAAACCGGCGCCGAATTTCCATCCAGCAGGTAAGTGGGAGGAAAAACGGCGCTGAATTTCCATCCGAGGCCGTTCGGGTGAAGTCGTCTCGGGGGGAGAGGCTGACACCTGGCCGAGAGAGAACATCCCCCGGATGGAGAAACGACACCGAATTTCCATCCGAGGCCGCCCGGATGAAGTCGTCTCGGGGGGAGAGGCCGACACCTGGCCGAGAGAGAACATCCCCCGGATGGACAAATGGCGCCGAATTTCCATCCAAGGCCCGTCGGATGAAGTCGTCTCGGGGGGAGAGGCGGTCACCTGGCCGACATATATTATCCTCCGGATGGAAAAACGGCGCCGAATTTCCATCCGAGGCCGCCCGGATGAAGTCGTCTCGGGGGGAGAGGCCGACACTTGGCCGAGAGAGAACATCCCCCGGATGGAAAAACGGCGCCGAATTTCCATCCGTGGCCGGTCGGATGAAGTCGTCTCGCGGGGAGAGACTGACACCTGGCCGACAGAGAACATCCCCGGATGGAAAACCAGCGACGAATTTCTATCCTGCAAGTAAACCGGAGCGCTGCAGGATGGAAAACCGTCCCCGAATTTCCATCCAGCAGGTAAGCGGGAGCACGGCTGGATGGAAAACCGGCGACGAATTTCCATCTAGGAGGTAGGCGAGAGGGCGGCCGGATGGAAAACTGGCACCGAATTTGTCTCTTGCGGATGACAATGGTGGGAATAACGTGCCAAAAAGTGGCATGCAGGCCAAAAACTATAAGTTTACTGTCTGATTAGACCAAAAAACGCGAAAAACTTGATGCAACGACTGAAAATTGTTCATGAAGGGTCGATACGGGTGGGTATTTGGCGCCATTTTTCCATCCTTGCAGATGATATCTGTCGACCTATCCCCCCGAGACGACTTCATCCGGCCGACCTCGGATGGAAATTCGGCGCCGTTTTTCCATCCGGGGGATGATCTATGTCGGCCAGGTGCCCCCCCCCTCCCCCCGAGACAACTTCATCCGGCCGGTATGTGATGGAAATTCGGCGCTGTTTTTCCATCCGGACGATGATCTCTGTCGTCCAGGTGTCGGCCTCCCCCCGAGACGACTTCATGCGACCGGCCTCGGATGGAAATTTCGGCGCCATTTTTCTATCCGGGGGATGTTCTCTCTCAGCCAGGTGTCGGCCTCTCCCCCCGAGACGACTTCATCCAGGCGGCCTCGGATGGAAATTCGGCGCCGTTTTTCCATCCGGGGGATGTTCTCTTTCGGCCGGGTGTCGGCCTCTCCCACAGAGACGACTTCATCCGACGGGCCTCAGATGGAAATTCGGCGCCGTTTTTCCATCCGTGGGATATTCTCTCTCGGCCAGGAGTCGGCCTCTCCCCCCGAGACGACTTCATTCCAAGCGGCCCCGGATGGAAATTCGGCGCCGTTTTTTTTAATCCGGAGGATGATCTATGTCGGCCAGGTGACCACCTCTCCCCCTGAGATGACTTCATCCGGCCGGCATGTAATGGAAATTCGACGCCGTTTTTTTTAATCCGGAGGATGATCTATGTCGGCCAGGTGACCGCCTCTCCCCCTGAGACGACTTCATCCGGCCGGCATGTAATGGAAATTCGACGCCGTTTTTCCATCCGGAGGATGATCTTTGTCGTCCAGATGTCGGCCGCTCCCCCCGAGACGACTTCATCCGGCCGGCCTCGGATGGAAATTCGGCGCCGTTTTTTCTATCCGGGGGATGATCTATGTCGGCCAGGTGACCACCTCTCCCCCGAGACGACTTCATCCGGCCGGCATGTGATGGAAATTCAGCGTTGTTTTTCCATCCGGAGGATGATCTCTGTCGTCCAGATGTCGGCCTCTCCCCCCGAGACGACTTCATGCGACCGGCTTCGGATGGAAATTTCGGCGCCGTTTTTCTATCCGGGGGATGATCTATGTCTGCCAGGTGACCGCCTCTCCCCCCCGAGACGACTTCATCCGGCTGGCATGTGATGGAAATTCGGCGCCATTTTTCCATCCAGAGGATGATCTCTGTCGTCCAGGTGTCGGCCTCTCCCCCCCGAGACGACTTCATCCGACCGGCCTCGGATGGAAATTCGGCGCCGTTTTTCCATCCGGGGGATTGTGCTCTCTCGGCCGGGTGTCGGCCTCTCCCCCCGAGATGACTTCATCCGACGGGCCTTGGATGGAAATTCAGCACCGTTTTTCCATCCGGGGGATGTTCTTTCTCGGCCAGGTGTCGGCCTCTCCCCCCTAGACGACTTCATCCGGGTGGCCTCGGATGGAAATTCGGCGCCGTTTTTCCTTCCGGGGGATGTTCTCTCTCGGCCGGGTGTCGGCCTCTCCCCCCGAGACGACTTCATCCGACGAGCCTTGGATGGAAATTCGGCGCCGTTTTTCCTTCCGGGGGATGTTCTCTCTCGGCCAGGTGTCGGCCTCTCCCCCCGAGACGACTTCATTCCAAGCGGCCTCGGATGGAAATTCGGCGCCGTTTTTTATAATCCGGAGGATGATGTATGTCGGCCAGGTGACTGCCTCTCCCCCCGAGACGACTTCATCCGGCCGGCATGTAATGGAAATTCGACGCTGTTTTTCCATCCGGAGGAGGATCTCTGTCATCCAGATGTCGGCCTCTCCCCCCGATACGACTTCATCCGACCGGCCTCGGATGGAAATTCGGCACCGTTTTTTCTATCCGGGGGATGATCTATGTCGGCCAGGTGACCGCCTCTCCCCCCGAGACGACTTCATCCGGCCGGCCTGTGATGGAAATTCGGCGCCGTTTTTCCATCCGGAGGCTGATCTCTGTCATCCAGATGTCGGCCTCTCCCCCCGAGATGACTTCATGCGACCGGCCTCGGATGGAAATTTCGGCGCCGTTTTTCCATCCGAGGGATAATCTATGTCGGCCAGGTGACCGCCTCTCCCCCGAGACGACTTCATCCGCCGGCATGTGATGGAAATTCGGCGCCATTTTTCCATCCGGAGGATGATCTGTGTCGTCCAGGTGTCGGCCTCTCCCCCCCGAGACGACTTCATCCTACCGGCCTCGGATGGAAATTCGGTGCCGTTTTTCCATCCGGGGGATGATGTATGTCGGCCAAGTGACCGCCTCTCCCGAGACAACTTCATCCGGCCGGCATGTGATGGAAATTCGGCGCCATTTTTCCATCCGGAGGATGATCTCTGTCATCCAGGTGTCGGCCTCTCCCCCCGAGACGACTTCATCCGACTGGCCTCGGATGGAAATTTGGCGCCGTTTTTCCTTCCGGAGGATGATCTCTGTCGTCCAGGTGTTGGCCTTTCCCCCCGAGACGACTTCATCCGACCGGCCTCGGATGGAAATTTGGCGCCGTTTTTCCATCCGGGGGATGATCTTTGTCCGCCACGTGTCGGCCTCTCCCCCCGAGACGAGTTCATCCGAACGGCCTCGGATGGGAAAATGGCGCCGTTTTTCCATCCGGGGGATATTCTCTGGCAGGCACGTGGGGCCGTCACCCTCCGATTTGACGCCATGTCGAATTAAATTCTGCCCCTCATTCCTGGGTACAGTTATATTAAATGTTGCTCTTTTTCTTTGCCACTTGCCCGACCTTCGCTCGTGACCCACGCGTTTCAAACCGAGACAGCAACAACACTTCCTCGCTCCGAGCTCCTCTCACTTCAGCTTCCCCACATTCCCCCCTCCCTGCGCACCCTGTCTGCTTCCTGGCAGCCCTTTCAATAGTCGGCGATGGCGTGCCGAGATCCAAGCAACTGCTTAAACAAGCATCTCACCCTGTGGGACTTCTCGCCCAAGTTAGAAGATATTTTCATATACCTGCAGGATTGGATAGACCACTCTCAGTAGAGGAGCGTGCACCTGTCCGCTCTTGAGTATCTTCTTGGCTTCCACGATCAGCCTCGCGGGGACGGGCTTGCGTGGCTTTGGTGCTTGCGAATCGTTGATCTGCACTATCCGCCTGCATGGAACATCCCCAAAAGCCACACGGCCTTACTACATCATTGGAGGTGCTGCTAGTGGGCCTATGAGGATTGCATCGGGTGTACGTACATGCCAGACAGGATTCCATCCCAAATAGTATATGGGGACATTCTCATAAGCTACGAGGATGAGTCCTATGGACACAGAGTCTGCACAGCAAAGATCTCGATTTAAGATGGTGTATATATCAGAGGACATGACACCGTTGTCCACTACACCAAAGGCGAACGGGCTGCATCCATTGTCTTTACCTACCGACACCCTGTCAGTCATGAGCTTGTTGAGAGGCCAATCGAGGTTCCAGCTTCTTGGTGAGAACAGTGCAACACGGGAGCAAATTTCCAACTTACCTCAGCATGGATTGCATGCATACTTTTGGCTTCCCTCGGTTTGTGAGGGCATGCATACTTGTCACAGTTCATTATTAATAAAAATGTCTCATTTGAACCAAAGTTTCACTTTTTGTGCAATGTTGCATTTTGTTGAATGTTGACTTTTGGCAGCGAGGGTCTGGCACTCAATCTTGCAATCAGACCCACTGGAATGCCACCTCTGTCAATTCCCTCTGTCCATAGGGAAGATGCTTGCACGCTCGCCCCCCACGCTTCTTGTCAGACGCCACAATTATTGGTTTGCGCAGCGCATCTGCACTGGTCATATACCTTCTGACTGCATACCGTTGGCAGTTATTGTGCAAAGGCCAGGGGCCTCATTCCGGAGACAAGGTTCATTAACACTCCGACAGTGGATGTTTGGGAGAGTGGGCTCCCCGGATTCATGAATAGGCTTCGTCGCTCGGAAAAATCGGGCCTACATTCGTTCCCCTCGCTGCATCCCTTCTCCCAAGGCGCTTGCCCGAACGCCATCCTGGCAGTCTTTTGTGCACATCTCCCATGGCAGAAAACCGAGCGCTATAGTGTACTGCCCTCCTCACGAGCATAGAGCTACATTTCCGTGCAGAGGGGACATCTGCCGAGTGATGGAGAAATATCTCTGTGTTCGATACCACCTGAAACCGGGGTCGGTATTTTTGGAGGAGGAAAGGAAGGATTCAAACAGAGTTGTAGTCGAAAGTATTGTTGTGCTCCACGATGATTTCGGTGACGGCTGGGAATGGTCAATTCCCGCCATCAGACAACGTCATATACAGGGTTGTTGGGACTTCATTTGCCCGCCAAATGCACCTTCTATCCTGGCGTCTTCCACGAAACAATCCGTGAATCGGAGAGTGGGTACCTCAAAGAGAGAAGTCCGCAACGAAGTAAATCCAGAGCCAAACCCATCAATGAAGACGAGCGAGAACCGGGTTGTTCACAACTTGTCCGACTCAGATGAGGTCATGGAAGTTCCGAGATCATCCTAGAGATCAGGCAAGTCCTCAATGGACATCAGCGGGCGAGGGAGTCATATTCCCAGCACGAGCACAACAATTCGATCCATTCTTGAAATTCTGCGAGGGCTTCACATGGCGGGACACCGCTCGGAGCTGGCTGGGTTGGACTACAGCAAGTTCGCAATTAAATCCGTTACATGTCTTCTCGCAGACGTCGACGGTAATATCTTCTTTGAGTTCCCTCCTCAAACGGACTATTCGAGGCCGTCCGGAATGTTGATAGATATGGATAGAAAACATGACGGTCGTCCTTGGTGCGTCACCAAAACCACCAGCATGAAGATGCTCGATGGTGTGCGGGTGCGCTACGTTGTTTGTGCCGGTGCGTTGCGGTGTTTCTCCCCAACTTGCTTCCACTTTAAATCCAGAGGTCACAGGAACGAGACGGATTGGACAGGCACAACTCATCAACCATTTCGAGCTTAGAAAAAGGTTCCAAACTCCACATTTAAGTGTGCGCATTGCAAAGAACCACCACATTGCATGTCTATTTGTAATGCCAAGCAGTTCTATGTGTTGCACCGTTTCCCTGACCTCACATGAGCTTGCATACACATTGGTTTCCATTGGCACAAATTGGCGAGGGGGAACTCACGAGAGGTTGCCCATAAGGCAGAGCAGCTCGTTCAGGAGGAGGTTAAGTTGAGATCTGGTGCCAAACCCAAACAGATACAGCTGCAGGCCGCCCATGAGATGACATTGGCCATAATTATGTCGGAAGACGGCTCCGACATAGTTCCTCTCGATGACAAGGAAATGGAGGCATTGTTGGAGTCGGTGTCCCACGTCTGTTCACCGAATGTCCAAAACCACATTGTCTCATGCAAACAAAAAATTGGGCGTGGCTCGGATATGCACTCCATTCTGGAGGTGAAGGACGATGTGGATATGACTACATTCATGGAAGTAGGTTTCCAGGACAAGGGACTGAGGCAGATCGTTGTTTCGTATTCAAAATGTCCACGAGTGGGCCTGGCAGCGGCGTCGAACTGGTCGACCGGATGACGAGTGAGGACTTGTCAAACAGTTGGGTCATGTTCGACCATATCAAGCGAATTACAAATCACCAGTGGGTGACAATGGGTGCACATGTCTACAACACCCACTGCAGGATGCTAATGACAATTGCTATTTGTGAGATGAAAGGAGAGGACACACAATCGGAGATGCTTCTTTGGCAGGGAATAAATGAACACATGGCCAGGGTGGGATTGCCCCCTCCCAATTTCCGTGGTTTCATGGCGGACAACGCACAAGCAAATTGGGCTACCATCCGAAGGGTGTACGGGCAAGACCCCAATGTTCCGATGGAAGGCAAGGAGAGATCTTGTGGGTTCCATTTTTTGCAGAGCTTGTCGCAGTACACAACCAGGCTCGTGATGCCAGATTTCAGAGAGGAGCACCGTTCCATGTGTCTTGCGTGGAAGCGTGTTCCTACCTTGGATGATGCAGAGACACAGTTTGCATGTATACGGGCTTGGTGGACATCGTCAGGTGCTGTAAAGAAATCAGACAAGGGAGCAATGGTCAGTTGGCTAGCATGGTGGCATTATCGTTTCCTCCAGTTCGACGACTATATACGGGAGGTGAGTTGGATGAATTCGCGTCCCGTTGAATATTATGCTAGTCATTATTTGTAACTTGCTTGTAACCTCAACATATGCATGTGCAGGAAATGTGTCTCGACTCCGACACCGACATGCCGACAACAAACATGGCTGAATCAGTGCATTCTTCCTGGGGTGCCTCCTCTGTGGCGCATATGGTGGACATCCTCACTGCCACAACGGAGGACATTGTGAGGTCAATTATGCAGCAATGCAGGTACAACGAGTTCTTGAAAGGGAAACAGTGGGGCTTGGGGCCGGACAGGTAGGAAATGCTGATGCGGACTGCCTCCAGATCAAAGAATCCTCGGAAGTGGGCGGTAGCCTTGTGAGAGGGCCTTCGGGACACACCATTGCTTCAAAGAGGCCAACACTTGGAAGGAGATGTTCACACCCCTCCAGTGAGACGAAGACTTGACGAGGCACCTGTCCAAGAAGAGGATTCATGGCGAGCAGACAAGAATATTCGCACGCTCCCTCGTGGTCCCGTGATGTTGCCCAAGGAGGTCTCGACGAGCACCGCAAGTCCTGCACGTTCAAGATCGTCATCTCATCTGAGCACATGACATGTGCCCGGGGAACATAACGAGCCATCTGTAGTAACGCAGTACAACATACCCATTGTGGAGACAAGAGTGTCGGAGTCACAGTGGAGAATTGCAAGGACATTGCCGACATTTCGAGGGAAGTGTTGCGCCATCCGGGTGGATACGAAAGCACGCTGTGGTGAGATTCGGAGGAACCCACATGGTGCTGTACCTGCACCTTGTTTCAGCGGCAAATTTTTGACTCCCACATTTGCTCACGCCACAACGCAGACATTTTGGTTCTGTAGGCACGACATAATGACCTGTGTATTTGGCAAGCCCAAGTATGGGATTCAAGGAATGCCGAAGCCTCTGGGCGTCTGACCTGTTGCACCGGGTTGCAACCTCTCTTAGAATGAGGTGGATGCTCTTTCTGAAGTAGGATTTTGAATGGTGCAACGCACAGACGTCCCAACCCACGCATTTCCAGTTCCTCAGACCCAGCCATTGCAAACTGCTCGGTCCAGTAGAGACGGATTGGACAATTCTGCACATCCCACAATGAGATTCGGAAGAGTGAAGAGACGACACCCTCCCAACAAGTTGAATGAGACTCGGATTGCCAATGCTCTTGGGATGGCTTACACTATTCAAAGCTCCGTGGACGTACCCCCACCCGGCCTTGGGCGTGTTTATCGGATGGCAACGGCCGGCTCCACTGTACGCGACGATGTTTACACAATTACGATTGGAGTGGAGCCGACTTGCAATTGTACGGACTTCTCGTTGATGGAAGCAAAGAAGGGTTCAAAGTATTATCCGTACAATCATCTGTATTACATTTATCTGAAGAGGTTGATGATGAACTTGACTATTGATGACTTTATTCATGCACCAGCGTTGAGCGTGAACGAGCTGCACAAACTCCTCCGCCGGGATTCCAGAAATCATTGATGGGGCAAAGGGAATCCACCATATGGATATTTTCAATTGCATTTTGATGCATCAGACTTTGTTTTGTAGTGTAATGAAATGCACCCCAAAACTCCTGGAATGAGGCAATATTCCATTCAAACTAAGTTCCAACAGTAGCAGTTGTGGGGCCATTTCTGAAAAAATGGCTCTGAATATCCCTATTTTGGGCCGAAAACTGGCTAAGTCCCAACATGCACGGGAACGATGTCTGGAAAAATGACGCTGAATTTTCAGTTACATGGCCCAGAATTGCCCAACATCTGTGCAATCCCCGGCAGCATGTATCAAAATTTGGCACCACATTTCCAAATTTTGGGCTTACACACTTGCGATGTTGAGACCTATAGCCATGAAATTCGGCACCATTTTTCGCCGGAGACACGTATTACCGCAAAATACGTCGCAGATTTCTCCGGTTGCAGAACCTATTACCGCAAAATTCGGCGCCATTTTTGCAGATGTCGCTCGGAATTCGCATGAGCGGAAGACAAAATATCACGAGCATGGCTATCAAAACTACAATTTTCCCTTCAAACAATGAGTGATATATTGGTTTTTTTTTACACATTCCATTAAAATAATATTTTTAATATTTTTTATTTCCAGAATTTGTACTTCTGCTCATGAAAACGGATTGTCTTGCTACTCCGCTCATGCCACTCATGCTCATGAAATAACTAACCTCTTCCTAGGGCTATATTTGGGTTCATGCTTTCTAAACAATGCTAGAGGGATTTGATGTGTATGAATGAACGTCGTTTATACCGACTTTGCCCTTTTTACTAGTTGTTTCATCCATGATTCTTTTCCCCAATCCTCCAAAAGGAGATCAAAGATATGAGCAGCACACCCTTGGTAATATAGATGGGGATATTGTACCGTCAAAATATCGGCCATATTAACCATATTAGATGCATTGTCCGTGCACACTTGGACAATTTTATCAGCTCCAATTTTATCGATGAAACTCGTCAACAACCCTGCTTAATAACGTGCATCTTTTCTCTCCCCGCTTGTGTCAACGGATCCCAAAAATTGTTCCCCCGCAGGACAGACCAGCATGACATTGAACAGTGGTCGATTAGTAACAGAACTCCAATCGTCCGCATATATAGTGCTTCCATATTTCCAGAGAGAATCACTTGTCTTTTCATTCATTCTTTGGGTAAGGTCAGACATAGCATCTTCTAGCAATCCTGTGCGGAGATCGCGATAACTCGGAGGGGTGTATGTGGACTTGGAATCGGACGTGGCTTTGACAATAGCCATAAACGCATGAAGCCACGAGACATTGAACGGAATATTGGCCTCGTAGAAAAATTGGGCCCACTTCTTATCCAGAGTCCTCATGTGCGACAAATTTAAGCCTTCTTGCATTGATTGTTGCCTCAATGGTCTGGTCTATACAAGTGTTGGCGTCCAATCGGGTGTTGCTCCTGACCCATCGGCTTCTCCATGAACAACAGACGCCTCGCAAGAATCCCCCTGGGTACAACTCTGGGACATTTTGATTCGAACCTGGAGTGTTTGGCTCAGAAGCCGCAGCCACATCAAGTGACAGTGAGATATTGCCTCCACATAAGGCAAAATGGGTTTTCACTCGCATGGAAGCTTTTAGGCACAAACTAACCCCTGCATTCTTCCCATCTTTGTAGCCGAGGTGATATAACATGTGATCTTTACGACCCGGCAGCTTCAATGCACAAAGATTGCATTGAACACCGTCCTTTTTGTGTGGGTCTACGGTGAACCAAGGGATCCACTCCTCCCTCATCCTCACACCCAAAACCCTAACCACAGACTTAAGGTTGAACGAAGAACACTAGTGTACTTGGTAGATTTGTCAAGAGCAATAGAAGTTAGAACATAATGCGATGACCCAACACTACGGCATCAATCCAAGTGGATCAATGCACCATGTAATATTGTGTTTTTCGACAATTTGCTGCAGTGGCTCTGGTGGAAGCTACAACAGCAAACGGTCCGCACCCTCCTCTTGGGCTTACACTCTTGCTCAAGGTATATAGAACATTCACTCGCCACAAAAATGTTTGCCACAAAAGAAGTGAGGGGCATTGGGACCACCTTATATACCCTCCAGACTCCAAGCCTCACACGCTCAACGAATCGGAATCCAATATTGCGACCGCTCCAGGTCGCACGAGGAAGTCGCATGTTATTTTTTTTTTAAACTGCTGCGACCACCCTCATGCTGGTGGTCACAGATATTAAAAAACAAAAAAATGCTGCGACCACCCCCCTGCTGGTGGTTGCACATATTAAAAAACAGAAAAATGCTGTGACCACCCTCCTACTGGTGGTCGCACATATTAAAAAAAATAAAATGCTGCGACCACCCTCATGCTCGTGATCACAAAGATTTTTTTTTTAAATTTTTTTTTTGTTGCGACCACCCTTCTGCTGGTGGTCGCACCTATTAAGAAAAACTGAAAAATGCTGCGACCACCCCTTTTGATGGTGGTCGCACCTATTACAAATAAAATAAAAATTGTGCGACCACCAGTAGAGGTGGTCGCAACTTTTTAAGGGAAAAAAAAAATGCGACCACCCCTGCTGGTGGTCGCATTTATTTTTAAAAAACAAAAATGCTGCGACAACCTTTCTGCTGGTGGTCGCAACTATTAAAAAATAAGATAAATTCTGCGACCACCACCATTTGGAGGTTGCACCAATTTAACAATAATGATTTTACATGTCTTGGTTTCCATTGCATTTGTATTTGGGTCCGAACCGGGCCCCTTTAAAATGTACTTTGTCTTTTTCCAGTATTATTTCTACTTTTTGTTACCTTTGCAAGCCTTTGTTGACAACCCTAAACATGGTATTGTATGCCTTCACTCGACACAGTACGGATGAGATATCCATAGATGAAGATGCATCCAATGTACCTTCATCCATCGATATCGAAGCCATATGGTGCCCGATCGACGCGTGTGATACCATTTTGGAATTCTACTTCCGACTTCTATAGTGTGCTAAAATTCAAAACCCCCAAAAAATTCAATTGCAAAAATCAAGGTTTCCAAGTCAACCCTAAACCCGAACTTCGCATGCCCATATCTCTGTATCGGATTCCGACTACACCATTGGATTCGCAATCATAAAAAATGGGGGCCGGGGGGGGGGGGGGGGGGGGGGGGGGGTCCAATCAAAATCCCCCCCAAAAAAATCGAAACCCGATATGATACCCTTGTAACCCTAATCCCTCCCTAAACCTTCAACCGAAACAGGATGGGGGAGGTTGTGAGTTATTGCGCAGTGCCAAATTATTGCATCAGGTTCACAAAGTGCATCACAATATCTGCTTTGGTTATTATTCCTCTGCTAATATTAACCATGCCCGTCTCTATAGTACTTCTTAGGCAATTGTCTAGTAATTCAATTCTTTGTGAAAACGATAGCAAGCTGACTGCAGGCTGTGCATGTACATGGGAGAGCCATGTTGTTGCATACACGTACTCTTATGTTTTAGTTTTACCAGTTTTTGGATGCACACAAAAGGGCACCTTAAGCAAGTGATTCATGTGCTTTGTCACTTGGAAGAGCAAAGCCAACGCCGCAATTCCAACCTCCTTACACACTTGGGAGTTTCTACTACCATGAAAAAATATGCATTCTGATTGAAAAAAACTCATGTGTTCAAAGGTAGTCCATCATTTGTTCATTTTAGCAATTCAAAATTGGGGCCTGTACATTACACCGGGAGCCAGGATATAAGATGAAAGCACACTGGAGTGTTCTTTTGTTAATACTAACAGCCCTTAAGAATATATCTCCAAGTCCAGTCTGGGGTAAGTATAGGAAAACACAATCTCCTGCACACATCGTCTCAAGGCTGGCCCCTGCTATACACCCAACATTGTCCAAGAGCATAATTCAGATTGTGTTTCATGAGACACCCCCCTCATGCAAGAAGATTTTGGACGCCTGAACTAGTCTCTGTGCACATTGCTTTAAGGGAAGGTAGCTTGACTCAGACACATCCAACTCAGATGTGAAATGGGAAGTCTACCTCTTGCTTAGACTCCAAGTTCTGTTTATAGGGTTCTATTCTCCTGTGCATCTTGTGAAATAGTTCTCCTACGCACATTTACCTCTTGCATAGGTTTGCAGTTGCATTTCAGGACACCTCACATACTTCTATTCTAGTTTCCTGTCTCTCAGGATCTCTCTTTTCGAGTTTGATTCACAGGATCTGAAACTTTGCCAGGGATGCATAACTGGCCCCCCTAAAACTTGTTTGCCCGGATTGTGTTTATCTTGCACCCGGTGCATCCGCGTTGTACTCCTACACTTGTTTTGACACTTTATGTGAACCCTAAACTTTCTTATAGTGTTAGCTGCAACACATCTTTTTCGCCTTTACGTAATGGAGGCAGATGTTGATCTTCATTCTTTTGACCAAGCTGCTCATTCATTTGATGAGGCAACAATACGAAGACTGAGTTGTGTTTCTTCTTGGAGGTCGGAAGGTGGGGATCATGGTTGGACACGTTTAGGATAACACAGCTGCAGGCTTTAGCAATACGATGGTTGCGCGATGGTTTGCGTGTGCAAAGCTCTTACAAGTTTTGCGTTCCTTTCGAAGTGGTTTCGGCCATTGTTGCATAGTCATAAACTCACGGAGTTAGTTGTATTTGAGAGATATGCAATTGACTATTTGGATGATTTTTATTATTTGGATCTGGTTCTCTCTTGTCGAGAACTTGTTTTCATCCACTGGATGACTTTCTCCCACCGATACTTTTTGGACGATTTTCACCGTACGAGACATCTGTTGGATGGTTTTTCTCCTCAAAGACATCCACTGGAAGATTGTCTATACGAGGCAGTTCACTCCTAGTAGTATATAAGTGGGGGGTGGGGTTTGTATCTCATTCCTTTTCTTTCCCAATGATGAGCTCACGTGCTGAGCGAAACTAGTCTGGGGTTTAGAAAGATTTGGCTTCACTACTTTCCATGATCTCGCCTCGTGGTCTCACCATTTGAAGTTGTCGAGTTTTAGATGCGTTTGTATCCCCTGCTTTAGATCATTGCATTGTTATGTGCTCTGTGTCTATACGATAGTGCATGCCAAAAACTCCATCTCAAGTAGCGCATGTGAGATATGCATCTAAGTTGTTCCTAGTGTGTCCATTCTCTTACAAAACAGAGATAAGGTTCTATTCTCCTGTGCATCCAGTGAAATAGTTCTCATACGCACATTTGCCTCTTGCATAGGTTTGGAGTTGCATTTCAAGACACCTCGCATACTTCTATTCTAGTTTCCTGTCTCTCAGGATCTCTCCTTTCAGGTTTGATTCACAGGATCTGAAATTTTTCCAGGGGTGCGTAACTGGACCCCCTAGAACTTTCTTGCCCGGATTGTGTTTATCTTGCACCCAGTGCATCCGCGTTGTACTGCTACACTTGTTTTGACACTTTATGTGAACCCTAAACCCTAAACCCTAAACCCTAAATTTGTGAGGACCTTGAACAAAGTCGTTGTCAGAGTCACTCCCTTGGGGCCCCTCCTGCGCCTCCTCTGGTGCCCCGGTGGTTTTTTGTTTTTTGGGGGTTACTGTACTTCCCTGTTTCCATGTCCTTTTCTTTTGTCATTTATTCTTCTCATTCAATTCTCCTGAATACCTGCCCGAGCAAGCTCTGCCGCTTTCATGGACTTAGCAAGCGCTTTTGCCTCCTTTGGACCCAGCGGAGGCAGTGGAGCCCGGTTTCGTCGGGCCTCCGCATCCAGCTTCAATTGAAACTCGGATGAGTTGAGCGAGTCGGACGGAAGGTCCACATACCAAGGGCAGTTGCGCAAATGTTCCAGATGCCACTCCTTCACGATTACGTCAATGTACATGGAGTCAGCCCCAGGGTTCCTCTATGCCAGGAAGAATGGTGGCTCGAAGGACATATGACCTTTCTCCAAAAGGGAGAACTTGCAGTACCTGCATTCAAGAAACACACTCAGAATGAGGTCCCCGGAACGGGGTAAGTTTTAGGGAATGAAACTGCAAAATACACGCCGAATTTCTATGCGGGGTGGGCCCAGTGGTCCCAGCTCTCCGGGGTGTCCTGCAATGAAAGTGGAATTTCGGCGCAATTTTTCCAGTTCCGGGCCCAGTCAGTTCTGAAGCTTAGCCATTTTCCGACATGGCGTGGAAAAACGGCGCCGAATTTCCAGTTTCAGTGCCAACCACCCAAGGGACTTACCCATTTTTGAGGCCTGAACTGGAAATTCGGCGCCATTTTCCCAGGTTGGGGCCAAAAATGGCTAAGTCCCAGAACTGACTGGGCCTAGAACTGGAAAAATGGCGCCGAATTTCCGGTTTCGGTGCCAGCCACCCTAGGGACTTACCCATTTTCGGGCCCTGAACTGGAAATTCGGCGCCATTTTCCCAGGTTGGGGCCAAAAATGGCTAAGTCCCATAACTGACTGGGCCCGGAACTGGAAAAATGGCACTGAATTTCCGGTTTCGGTGCCAGCCACCCTAGGGACTTCACCATTTTCGGGGCCTTGAACTGGAAATTCGGCGCCATTTTCCCAGGTTGGAGCCGAAAATGGCTAAGTCCCAGAACTAACTGGGCCTTGAACTAGAAAAATGGCGCCGAATTTCCAGACTGAGTGCCAGCCACCCCCTGGACAACCATCCCCCATGGCCCGAATCGGCGCCATTTTTCCAAGGACTTCACCTAATTTTCATGCGCCACATAAGGCCTCTTACATCCTGGAAATGTAGGGACTAAAAAGACATGCATCGCGTATGTACCTGTAGAGAAGGCGCATTGCCGCTTTGGCCATGTTTGGCTGGTCGGTGAACTCATGGCTCCGGCGGGCATGGGGTATCTCTCGAAAGAATAGGTCGGTTTTGTAGAGTAGAAAGTACCTCGTCAGATAGTCGTGTAGGCTCTCTGCTTCACCAGAAATCTCCAGCTTGAACTGATGTGCTTATGTGTCAAGCTGCACTTGCGCATTCGTCGTCACCTGTGGAAATTCTCCATCAGACCGTTTTCCTCAAAAAATACGGTAAATCCACCCGGTACAAGCGTAGAACCGGCAAATGAAGCCTGGGAAAGTACCTGAAACTACCATGTCATGCGGTTCATCCACATGTCGAATGTGGGGTCAAACAATTTGTCGGGTTTGGGGAAGCTTCACATGTCCCTTGTACTTCGGGAACCATTCCAGATTTGGAGCCACCGAGTCTGTCCAACCACCCAGCATATTAGTAAGGGCCAAACACCACAAAAACGAATTGTTGCCACGACAATTTGGTTAAGAATGTATCACCTTTTCTATTGCATCCACACAAGATGTGGCTAGACGATGCAGCTTCTCCAATGTCATCGTGGGCTTCAGAGCTCGGGAGTAGTGCTTCCCCACCTCCACCAGAAAGTCGGCACCAAGGGCGGGATCAGCTATGGCCACGTACTTTACCATCCGCGACTTGTACTTTATGCGGGCCTTCGCCTCCGCAGCTTTGAGATACGATTCCAGTGCCAGGAGGGTTAGTTTCTTCTCCTCTGACTCCATGTAGAACCTCTGCGCGTGTGCCAAATCCTGCTGAATTTTTGTTTGTAAAAAATGCGCACATAAGATTAGAAATCCTGTTCAACACTTTTTCTTCTATTGT
Source organism: Takakia lepidozioides (assembly GCA_030704615.1). Classification (NCBI taxonomy): domain Eukaryota; kingdom Viridiplantae; phylum Streptophyta; class Takakiopsida; order Takakiales; family Takakiaceae; genus Takakia; species Takakia lepidozioides. The sequence continues at coordinate 27,421,628 of CM060732.1, read as the reverse complement.
GGGAGGAGAGATAGATTAGTTGAACAAAACAGTTAGGAGCTTTACCCGAAATATGTAGTCCACCATGGCGTCTATGCTCAGCCTATACCAGGTTCTGTCTGCCTTTGCCTCCGACTTGCGCAGGAGGTCGACAATGAGCGAATTGGCAAACTCTTGCACCCCCTGCTTCCCAACATCCTTCACTCGGAAGAGCATATGGGACAAGATGGTGGCAATGAAGGCATTCTCAGTCACCCTGCAATGCCACATTTCCATTAAAAAATACTGAAGTGAGAATTTGCAATAAATATGACGATTGGCAATGAAATGACTGTTTCAAATTCAAAGTTCCAAAGCAAGAGGCATTGTAACTTACGAGTTGATGTCTGCCATTGCAGCTTTGAGAAGACTGTGATCTTTGGGTCCCGCAACCTTCAGCACAACACACTCCACTGCGAAGTGTCAATCCAGGTCGTTGGGGAGGGCTTGGGCTATGTACTCCATCCATGCCAGGAGGCGATGATTGCCGTCCCACACGTAAAACATCTTTCCGGACAAGTGCTGGAAAAGACGATCAGTAGCAATCAATCTCTCGAACTCCTCATTTCGCCTTTGCCAATGGGGACCCCATTTGTCCACCTCATCGGAAGTATGGGCACGAGAAGCTCTGTGGTCGTTCTCAATGGAAACGTAAAACGCGGCAGACCCCATTCGATATCCCTCCCGAAAAGAGAATTTCAGTTTGTCGATATCGCCTGGGAGGGCAGGTCTTACCACCTACAATGACACCAAGCAGCAAAGGGGAATCCGAAGCTTGGCCGGGTACACCATGCCCCCCAGGACCCTGCCAATGTTGTTGTGGGTTGCCTCCAACATCTTGGCAGCGGCCAACTTCATATCCGCCTCCGACATGACGTCTGCTGGAGAGGGGTTCTCCGGCAGCCCACCAGGACCGCCAAATCCAGCCTGTATGCTCCGGGTTTGGGGCCTGGGGATGTCCGAGAGGATGTCATCCTGGTCAGAAAGCTCCCCCTCGTCGTCCTCAACATGGTCAACCGCCGGCAGAAGCATCGCGAGCACTCTTCCCGTCTCTACTGCCCTCTCCCCGGCTTCACCTCGAAATCCCACAATCCGTGCTCTTTGTGGTGTTCTTTCCCCTCCTCCAGTCTCCACCATATGGGTAATTGCGGGGGCTGCTCCCACCCGCGATGGTGTAACCGGTAAGGATGCAGCCGGTGTGTTACTGCCTATTTCTGGTGTGCTGGAGGGCTCCACCGTCTCTGTGCGTCCCTCGCTTACATGGGCATCTGTCATTTTGACACCCCTGGCCTCTTAAGTGGCCTTTTCTCTTGCCTCCTGGCTAGCCTTCTGTCTCGCTTGTTCTTTTGCTCTCTCTTTTGCCCTCTCACGGGCCTTCTGTTTCTTACTAGGGGTAGCAGCAGGAGAGGCCTCGGGGACGACCACCTTTGATTGAGGCGAACTGACACCCTCACGCGCCCTGCTCACTCCCCCCTCCGCAGCCTGTGACGGCTCTCTCGCCGGGGATTGCTTGTGCTTGGCTTTCTTCTTCTTCTTTGCATGGGCGGGCCCTACTGCATGTGCATCAGCTTCCTCCTTTGCCGGATCTACTGTCCTCATCCGACACCCTTCACCTGCCATGCCGCCTGCACCAACCTCCCGAAAGCCTATTCTGGCGTACTCTCGCTGCAGGTCCTCCCGTCCACCAACTAAAGGAGCAAGATTTTGCTTGCCCTCTCCGCCTCAAGTTGGGCGATCCAAACATGCGAAGCACCAGCTCCGACGATTGCTGCCAACGACTCTCCGACTGCGATTGATGACTAGCGGCTTTTGGAGTGACTGCTCGAGCAATTGGAGCTATCGATGATACCACCAGTGTGTCGCGCTCGTCTTCACTCTGTCATCCCCAACAATTGTGAGAACCACCATCGCAACCACCATCGCAACAATCGTGGAACACCAATGAAAACAAACCCAAGCAATGCCTAACAATCACATGCAGAAGCAGCCTTCTCCAGAGCTGCCGGCTTTGCACACGCATTGCAAACTATCAATGGTTCACTCAACCAGTAACTTGCAGAAATCAGCATGAAAATTTAAGGACGATTTCGATAAGAGGGGAAAACAGGGTGAAATATTTTGAAGCCACTTCATCTGCCCAAACAATCTTCTTAGCCAAAACAAAGTGAAGAAGACCGCACATGTTACACAACGCAAAAGAGGAAGGGGCTTGCCTGAGAGTGCTTGGCTTCAGTTGGCACGGGCTGTGAGCAAGACAAGGGGATCTCCTGCTGGAGCTTCAGTTTGGCCATGCGAGATGTTGGACGGCGCCCGTAGTACAAAGGCTTCAATTTGCGCCGCGATCTGGATGTGGGGTTTATCTCAGGAGAGCCACGCCCTTTTCCACGCGGCATAAGTCCCTGTAAAAGAAAAAATCACCCGCAGAATGCGTGCGTACAGGCCTCGAGTGGAACTTCATCCACCCGTCACATCAGGGTTTAGGGTTGGCGTATCCGGGAAGCAAGGGCGGAATCCGTGCGGAACATCCGGTTCAAAACTGGCGGCGGAGGACATTTAATGCGCAACTGCGCCCTTCAATGTCAGAGGTATGGAGGTCGGCCACAGGCCCCACCTGGTCCATCCTCCCCCCGAGAATTTATTATTCGCCCACTGGATGGAAAAAATGACGCCGAATTTCTATCCAGCGGATGAAGTAGGATGCAACGTGGCCCTCCCTCCGCCTATCCAGGAGCCGCCGGATGGAAAATCAGCGACGAATTTCCATCCTGCAGGTAAACAGGAGCGCTGCAGGATGGAATACCGGCGCCGAATTTCCATCCGAGGCCGTTCGGATGAAGTCGTCTCGGGGGGAGAGGCCGACATCTGGCCAAGAGAGAATATCCCCCGGATGGAAAAACGGCGCCGAATTTCCATCCGAGGGCCGTCGGATGAAGTCGTCTCGGGGGGAGAGGCCGACACCTGGCCGAGAGAGAACATCCCCCGGATGGAAAAACGGCGCCAAATTTCCATCCGCGGCCCGTCGGATGAAGTCGTCTCGGGGGGAGAGGCCGACACCTGGCCGACAGAGAACATCCCCCGGATGGAAAAACGACGCCAAATTTCCATCCGCGGCCCGTCGGTGAAGTCGTCTCGGGGGGAGAGGCCGACACCTGGCCGACAGAGAACATCCCCGGATGGAAAACCGGCGCGGAATTTCCATCCTACAGGTAAGCGAAAGCGCGGACGGATGGAAAAACGGCGCCAAATTTCCATCCTGCAAGTAAACCGGAGCGCTGCAGGATGGAAAACCGTCGCCGAATTTCCATCCAGCAGGTAAGCGGGAGCGTGGCCGGATGGAAAACCGGCGACGAATTTCCATCTAGGAGGTAAGCGGGAGGGCGGCCGGATGGAAAATCGACACTGAATTTGTCTCTAGCAGACGACAATGGTGGGAATAACGTGCCAAAAAGTGGCATGCAGGCCAAAAACTCTAAGTTTAGTGTGTGATTAGACCCAAAAACGCGAAAACTTGATGCAACGACTGAAAATTGTTCATGAAGGGGGCCCTCGGATGGAAATTTGGCGCCGTTTTTCCATCCGGGGATATTCTCTGTCGGCCAGGTGTCGGCCTCTCCCCGCAAGACGACTTCATCCGACCGGCCCCGGATGGAAATTCGGCGCCGTTTTTCCATCCGGAGGATGATCTCTATCGGCCAGGTGTCGGCCTCTCCCCGCGAGACGACTTCATCCGACCGGCCCTGGATGGAAATTCGGCGCCGTTTTTCTATCCGGAGGATGATCTCTGTCGACTAGGTGTCGGCCTCTCCCGCAAGACGACTTCATCTGACTGGTCCCGGATGGAAATTCAGCGCCGTTTTTCCATACGGGGATGTTCTGTGTCGGCAAGGTGTCGGCCTCTCCCCGCGAGACGACTTCATCCGACCGGCCCCGGATGGAAATTCGGCGCCGTTTTTTCATCCGGGGGATGTTCTCTCTCGGCTAGGTGTCGGCCTCTCCCCCATCCGACCGGCCTCGGATGGAATTTGGCGCCGTTTTTCCATCCAGGGGATGATCTATGTCGGCCACGTGTCGGCCTCTCCCGCGAGACGAGTTCATGCGAACGGCCTCGGATGGGAAAACGGCACCGAATTTCCATCCGGGAGATGTTCTCTGGCAGGCACGTGGGGCCGTCACCCTCCGATTGGACGCCACGTCGAATTAAATTATGCCCCTCATTCCTGGGTACGGTTATATTAAATGTTGCTCTTTTTCTTTGCCACTCGCCCAACCTTCGATCGTGACCCACGCGTTTCAAACCGAGACAACAACAACACTTCCTCGCTCCGAGCTCCTCTCACTTCAGCTTCCCCACACTCCCCCCTCCCTGCGCACCCTGTCTGCTTCCTGGCAACCCTTTCAATAGTCGGCGATGGCGTGCCAGGATCCAAGCAACTGCCCAAACAAGCATCTTACCCCGTGGGACTTCTTGCCCAAGTCAGGGGATATTTCATATACCTGCGGGATTGGATAGACCTCTCTTAGCAGAGGAGGGTGCACCTGTCCACTCTTGAGTACCTTCCTGGCTTCCACGATCAGCCTCGCGGGGACGGGCTTGCGCGGTTGTGGTGCCTGCGAATCGTTGATCTGCACTATTCGCCTGCATGGAACATCCCCAAAAGCCGCACAGCCTTACTACATCATTGGAGGTGCTGCCAGTGGGCCTACGAGGATTGCATCGGGTGTACGTACATGCCAGACATGATTCCATCCCAAACAGTGTATGGGGACATTTTCATAAGCTACGAGGATGAGTCCTATGGACACAAAGTCTCCACAGCAAAGATCTCGATTTACGATGGTGCATATATCGGAGGACATGACACCGTTGTCCACTACACCAAAGACAAATGGGTTGCATCCATTGTCTTCACCTACCGACACCCTGTCAGTCATGAACTTGTTGAGAGGCCAATCGAGGTTCCAGCTTCTTGGTGAGAACAGTGCAACACGGGAGCAAATTTCCAACTTACCTGAGCATGGATTCCATGCATACTTTTGGCTTCCCTCGGTTTGTGAGGGCATGCATACTTGTCACAGTTCATTATTGATAAAAATGTCTCATTTGAACCAAAGTTCCACTTTTTGTGCAATGTGGCATTTTGTTGAATGTTGACTTTTGGCAACGAGGGTCTGGCACTCAATCTTGCAATCAGACCCACTGGAATGCCACCTTTGTCAGTTCCCTCTGGGGAAGGTGCTTGCACGGTCGCCCCCCACGCTTCTTGTCAGACGCCACAATTATTGGTTTGCGCAGCGCATCTGCACTGGTCATATACCTTCTGACTGCATACCGTTGGCAGTTATTGCGCAAAGGCCAGGGGCCGCATTCCGGAGACAAGGTTCATTAACACTCCGACATTGGATTTTTGGGAGAGTGGACTCCCTGGATTCGTGAATAGGCTTCGTCGCTCGGAAAAATCGGCCCTACATTTGTTCCCCTCGCTGCATCCCCCTTCTCCCAAGGCGCTTGCCCGAACGCCATCCTGGCAGTCTTTTGTGCACATCTCCCATGGCAGAAAACCGAGCGCTATAGTGTACTGCCCTCCTCATGAGCATAGAGCTACATTTCCGTGCAGAGGGGACATCTGCCGGGTGATGGAGAAATATCTCTGCGTTCGATACCACCTGAAACCGGGGTCGGTATTTTTGGAGGAGGAAATGCAAGATTCAAACGGAGTTGTAGTCGAAAGTATTGTTGTGCTCCACGATGATTTTGGCGACGGCAAGGAATGGCGAGTTCCACCATCGGACAATGTCATATACAGGGCTGTTGGGACTTCATTTGCCCGCCAAATGCACCTTCTATCCTGGCGTCTTCCACGAAACAATTCGCGAATCAGAGAGTGGGTACCTCAAAGAGAGAAGTCCGCAACGAAGTAAATCCAGAGCCGAACCCATCAATGAAGACGAGCGAGAACCGGGTTGTTCACAACCTGTCCGACTCAGACGAGGTCATGGAAGTTCCGAGATCGTCCTGGATATCAGGCAAGTCCTCAATGGACATCAGCGGACGAGGGAGTCATATTCCCAGCACGAGCACAACAGTTCGATCCATTCTTGAAATTCTGCGAGGGCTTCACATGGAGGGACACCACTCGGAGCTGGCTAGGCTGGACTACCGCAAGTTCGCAATTAAATCCGTTACATGTCTTCCCGTAGACGTCGACGGTAATATCTTCTTTGAGTTCCCTCCTCGAACGGACTATTCGAGGGCGTCCGGAATGTTGACAGACATGGATAGAAAACATGACGGTCATCCTTGGTGCGTCACCAAAACCACCAGCATGAACTTGCTCGATGGTGTGCGGGTACGCTACGTTGTTTGTGCGGGCGCATTGCAGTGTTTCTCCCCAACTTGCTTCCACTTTAAATCCAGAGGTCACAGGAACGAGACGGATTGGACAAGCACAGCTCATCAACCATTTCAAGCTCAAGAGAAGGTTCCAAACTCCACATTTAAGTGTGCGCATTGCAAAGAACCACCACATTGCATGTCTGTTTGTAATACCAAACAGTTCTATGTGTTGCACTGTTTCCCTGACCTCACACGAGCTTGCATACACGTTGGTTCCCATTGTCACAAATTGGCAAGGGGAAACTTGCGGGAGGCTGCCCACGAGGCAGAGTAGCTCGTTCAAGAGGAAGTTAAGTTGAGACCTGGTGCCAAACCCAAACAGATATAGCTGCAGGCCGCCCCATAAGATAACATTGGCTAGAATTATGTCGGAAGACGGCTCCCACATAGTTCCTCTCGATGACAAGGAAATGGAGGCATTGCTGGAGTCAGTGTCCCATGTTTGTTCACCGAATGTCCGAAACCACATTGTCTCCTGCAAACAGAAAATTGGGCATGGCTCGGATATGCACTCCATTCTGGAGGTGAAGCGATGATGTGGATATGACTACATTCATGGAAGTAGGTTTCCAGGACAAGGGACTGAGGTAGATCGTTGTTTCGTATTCAAAATGTCCACGTGTGGGCCTGGCAGCGGCGTCGAACTGGTCGACCGGATGATAAGTGGGGACTTGTCAAACAGTTGGGTCATGTTCGACCATATCAAACAAACTACAAATCACCAGTGGGTGACAATGGGTGCACATGTCTACAACACCCACTGCAGGATGCTAATGACAATTGCTATTTGTGAGATGAAAGGAGAGGACACACAATCGGAGATTCTTCTTTGGCCGGGAATAAACGAACATATGGCCAGGGCGAGATTGCCCCCTCCCAATTTCCGTGGTTTCATGGCGGACAACGCACAAGCAATTGGGCTGCCATCCGAAGGGTGTACGGGGAAGACCCTAATGTTCCGATGGAAGGCAAAGAGAGATCTTGTGGGTTCCAATTTCTGCAGAGTTTGTCGTAGTACACAACCAAGCTCGTGGCGCCAGATTTTAGAGAGGAGCACCGTTCCATGTGTCTTGCGTGGAAGCGTGCTCCCGCCTTGGATGATGCAGAGACACAGTTTGCATATATACGGGCTTGGTGGACATCGTCAGGTGCTGTAAAGAAAATCAGATGAGGGAGCAATGATCAATTGGCTAGCATGGTGGCATTATCGTTTCCTCCAGTTCGGCGACCATATGCGGGAGGTGAGTTGGATGAATTCGCGTCCCGATGAATATTATGCTAGTCAGTATTTGTAATTTGCTTGTAACCTCAACATGTGCATGTGCAGGAAATGTGTCTCGACTCCGACACCGACATGCCGACGACAAACATGGCCGAATCAGTGCATTCTTTCTGGCGTGCCTCCTCTGCGGCGCATCTGGTGGACATCGTCACTGCCACAATGGAGGACATTGTGAGGTCAATTATACAGCAATGCAGGTACAACGAGTTCTTGAAAGGGAAACAGTGGGGCTTGGGGCAGGACAGACAAGAAATGCTGATGAGGACTACCTCCAGATCAAAGAATCCTCGGAAGTGGGTGGCAGCCTTGTGAGAGGGCCTTTGGACACGCCATTACTTCGAAGAGGCCAACACTTGGAAGGAGATGTTCACACCCGTCCAGTGAGACGAAGACTTGAGGAGGCACCTAGCGGAGAAGAGGATTCATGGCGAGCTGACAAGAATATTCGCTACGCTCCCTTGTGGTCCCGTGATGTTGCCTGAGGAGGTATTCATCCACCAGCGTTGAGCGTGAACGAGCTGCACAAACTCCTCCTCCGGGATTCCAGAAATCATTGATGGGGCAAAAGAAATCCACCATATGGATATTCCAGGCAATATTCCAGAAAACTGAGTTCCAACAGTAGCAGTTGTGGGGCCATTTCTGGAAAAATGGCGCTGGATTTCCAGTTACATGGCCCAGGACTGCCCAACATCTGTGCAATCCCCGGCACCATGTACCGAAATTCGGCGCCACATTTCCAAATTTTGGGCTTACACACCTGTCATGTTGGGACCTATAGCCGCGAAATTCGGCACCATTTTTTGTCGGAGACACGTATTACCGCGAAATACGTCGTAGATTTTTCTGGTTGCGGACCCTATTACCGCGAAATTCGGCGCCATTTTTGCAGATGTCGCTCGGAATTCGCATGAGCGGAAGACGAAATATCATGAGCACGTCTCTTTAAACTACAATTTTCCCTTCAAACAATGAATAATATATTGGTTTTTTCTGACACATTCCATTAAAATAATATTTTAAATGTTTTTTATTTCTAGAATTTGTACTTCTTCTCATGAAAAGTCTTGCTACTCCGCTCATGCCGCTCATGCTCATGAAATAGCTAACCTCCTTGAGGCTCTCGCGAATCTCTTCTATCTTGGAGTATCTGAGCCCTAGTAACTTTGCACAACGTACATGCTACACAATTGACTTTTCAACCTACTCAGAAGTTGACCAGCAAGTGGACCCCTCTGATTCTGAAGCTTGAACACTCATGTGTGTTCTATTCTAAACCTTAGGGACGTCCTAAACCCTAAACTTCATTAGTGCTTTGCTAAAATTCTACAGTTAGCTTCTTTCTACAAGCTGTTAGTTTGAAAAAAAACTTGAGGGATCTTTTAATCCTATCTTACTTATGTTAAGTTACAATAGAGTCAATTATATTGGAGAGATATTATTGATTTTCGTCAAGCCAGTTTTAGGCTTTAAAAGTTATCATTTTTCTATTTAGGCATAAAGTTATTTTTTAGACACAAAAAAGAATTTTTTCCTATTCTAGACATAGAAATAACTTTCTTTTACCTATTTTGGTCTTGTGCCTATTTGAGATAGCCCCTTACAGTAGTATATAAGCTGGGGGTGAGGCTCTGTGTACCTCATTCCATTTCTCTCCCACTGATGAGCTCACTTGTTGAGTGAAACTAGTCTGGGACTTTATAGAGATTGGCTTTTATTCTGCATCTAAGGGTTCTTGTCTCAATGTTTCTTATATGTTGTTGAGCCTTAGGTTTGCTATCATCTATTGCATGCTTTAAATTCCTTCTCGAGTGTTGCGTGTTAGATGAGAATCTAAGTCGTTCTCTACTGTGTCTATTCTCTAGCAAAAGAGATAGGGTATTATTCTCCTTTCATCTCAGTGAAATAATTTCAATCACATATATTTGTCTCTTTGCATGTCTTTGCAGTTGCATCTTAGAACATCTCAACATCACTTCTTTTCTAGCTTTCTGTCTCTCTGGATCAAAGCTATTAGTTTTGATTCTTAGGATCTAGATATCTACAAGTTTTTTCAAGGCGCCCATACCCGGCCCCCCTAAAAACTTTTTGGTTCGGATTGTGTTCTTATTGCACCCGGTGCATTCGCGGTCCGCATCCTGTTGCACTGCTACATTTGTCTCCACTCTTTTATGAACCCTGAACCCTGAACCCCACCTTCAAAAAGAGGTTCGTACCTCTAAGGAAGAATGGGAGGGATTACCGCATAAGGTCATCGATGATAAGGTTAGGTCAGCAGAGGCTTGCGCATGCCCATAGTCCTCTGATCGCTCGAGATGAACTCGAGGGAGGATCAACCAAGTCCCTTCTCGAAAACCGGCCACGACGAAGACGAAGCGGCCATACGTACCTCCTCACAGACGCGGGGGCACACGAGGAGTCTCTTCTGGTACCCGCTCGTAGACCCGAAGGCTTACGCTTTGTTGCTCTTTGCTAGGAAGACTCCCTCCGAAGTGGAATGCAGGGTCACCAACACTGCTATCCACAACTATAGCAAGAGGGTTCGAAGCGACAACTCCTGGGCCTTGGTCTCAATATTTACATTCCTCGTCCTCTTCCCCCTTCCCGATCTTCAATCATCACCGAATTCAACAATTTTGCTCGAAGCTTGAGGTTGCGAACGTTCTTCTCCGACAAAGACAACGATGAGGTTCCTCTTTGGCGCGTTCTGAATCCATCATTCAATCCGCCATTGGAATCTCAACCGCTCGAGGCCATCATTCGAGAAGGTAATGATCTTTTGTCTAGCCGTTTGGATCAAATCGCCCGCAATGCACGACCTTGTCTGCCGAGACACTTGAGACTTGCTCTCAAAAGATTGAGGTTGGATCCGGACCTTGTCATCAAGCCGGCCGACAAAAATCTTGGTCTTGTGCTTATGGACAAGTCTTGGTACATGCAAGAGGCGATGCGGCAACTCTTAGACACCGAAGTTTATCGTCCCGTGGATTCCGTACCGTGGGAAGAACTAAGGTCGAGGTTGGAAGTGCTAGCTTGCCATCCAATCTACAGGTTTGCGATCTCCACCAAAGAATGGAATTACATCCGCCAACGCCCTCAGTCGTCCATGGACTTTCGAGCTCGTGCTTTGTACTTCATTCTGAAGGTGCACAAACCCGTGCTTGTTGGAAACCCATTTGTTCCTACAACAACTACATCTTCGAGCATGCTTCAATTTGGCTCCATCACCAACTTCTTCCGGTACTTCTCGAGGAACCCACTCATTTGGTTGATTCTCTCACGCTTCTTCGAGAGGTTTCCCAACTTGAGGTCCCCTCGCATGCTCTTCTTTTTACGTTTGACGTGGAATCTCTGTATCCCAGCATCATCACCGAGCTCGGCTTGTACGAGCTCGAATGTGCTATTGGAGGTAATTTCACGAAACACAAAAATGACCTGATCATGATCCTCGCTGGATTAGTCTTGAATCACCATTACCTTGAGTTCAATGGTAGTTTTTGGCACCAAATTCGCGGGACGGCGATAGGGAGCAACTTTGCAGTTGTTTATGCTTGTTTGTTCCTTTGTCGGTTGGAGATGTACATGGAGTACGTGTGCCCATCAGAGCGAGAGCTGCTTTATTTTAAGCGCTATATTGACGACGGCTTTGGCATCTGGGTAGGCTCTGAAAAGAGCCTCCGGTCCTGGTTACGGAACTACGGTTCCATGTTTGATAGCATCAAAATCACGACTCAGGGAGCTCCTGGCATAACTTGAATCAGATACACATAGCAAGTTTTCTTCTGAATTCTGATGAGGCAGCCAACCCTCCATCTTCAATACACCAGTTTGGAGAGAAATGGGAATCCCTTGCCACCGCCATCGAGCACCATCTCTTGCAAAAGCAATCAAACGGTTACTCTAACTTCCCTTCACCTCTGCACAAATATTGGTTCTCTAATATCCTACAAAATGCCATGAGGATAAACACCTAGACTCTTGGAGTAGTGCCATTTGTTCTGAGAAACAGTTTCAGTTCCAGCATGGTACATGGCATATCCTTTCATCTTCTATAGAAAGAAGAAATCGAGAAGAAATCTCAGCCTCTGCAAATTTCTCCCTTGCCACAACACTTACAGTATTTCAAGCCACTAGACCGACCATATTGGAAAGCAATTGTCTGTTGGTCTAGCTGGGGATAGGTAACATCGATGACACAGAATGATCACATCAGCACCTCAAGAGAGAAGAACAAACCCAAACCCTAGCAATGGGGAAATGCGAGAGCTCTCTGTATCTTCAACATGCAGCCCAGGCTCCATCTGCTCTTAACTTCCATCTATACTCCTGCATCATTGCAATGAAACACACCATTGGCAAAGTCCATCGGTGAAGACTCTGTTTGCGTCTCTATCATCCCCTCACAAACAGTTGCAAGGGTTCCTAACAAATAGGCAGAATGAGGAGCTACCCGACAGACCTCTCTAAAAACATTCCAATTACACATGACCTCAAGTTGTGGGGCTAAGGAAAAGATAGACACCAAAAAAACTCAAGTCAAGTCAACAAACTACAAAAGAACAAACTAAGAGTTGTTTGGCCTGCATACTGCACTGTAATAGCCAACATTTATGTTCTAAGTTCAAGTACATGCTGTATGTCTAACCCGTAACCTCATCTCAAAATAGCACTTCCCTCTGTGAAAGGCAGTTCATCTGACAGTGAGGTGACATTACTAGTGCAAAACCTGATGCAATCTATAATTACACAATGCAATGATACCTGTAGTCAGAGCTTCAATTTGAGAAGATGAATTCTGAAAGAGAAATAGAGGAGCTGGTGGAACGGAGCAAGAAGGAAAATGGAGCCCTTGGCCAGGAACTAAGGCAAGCCTTGCCAACCAGAGTAGCAGAGTTTAAGGTCAGATGATGGGGTCAGTTCAATTACATGCCTAATACCAGATACCCTAAGATGATCGAATCTATTTCTTGGAAGCTAAAGTGTCATGTTCAATAGGTGAAGCCTTGACAAAAAGGGAAGAAGAGATTTTCAAGTACCTGAATATTAGGCAGGAGGAACCGACGAATTGACCTTGTTAAGATGAAGCTGACTTGGAAGCCGATGTTTGTAAGGCCATGTTGGAGTCGTGCAGAATGTCCGAACAAAACTTAGGCATAAAACCCTGAACTTGTTTCCAGTTTGTGACATGGGTGGGGGAAGGGCATTCTTGGTACTACTGATATTTAAGTCCAAAAGTGGGACTTACCTTCATATAAACAATTAATTCAGGTTTTTCATATTTCCTCCAGCAAGCTCTTCACGCAAACATCAATCTGCTATGTGCGAGCTTCCTAGCAATTAGACCCCAGCAGGACCCAGGCTTTATGTTCAGCCTCAAGATATTGCAATTTGGCGAACAAAGGTGCAACAACTATGTACCTCATGGTCATAAAGAGCGTCAGTCTCTAGCTTTTTTGGGGGACAATGGCATGAACGGAAAGCCCATATAGACAACCATCGTTGAGTGCCATTGCTATGCTAAAATCCACAAAGAGCTCAAGACACCAATAGTTAGGAACTACTGAACTGAAATTTCTTCTATTCACCATTCAGAACAACAACATACCGCTTTCCTCCCTCACATACTTTCCGAACATGCCAGTAAGTGCCAAAGATCTTGTAGACTCCCTCTCTTGCTCCTTGTTCGGAAGTGGTATCCATGGTGGAAGTGCCTAATTTTATCAGCTGTGCAGCTACTGCTTCCAATTGACCATCTAACGTTGCAGATTTCTTATAGCTATTACTCCACAGTGCCTCACTCTTGTGCTCGCAATCTGGTCGCCTTGGAGGCCCGCAGAGAAGCTAACCCGGGAAAGAGAGCGCACAGCCACCGAGGTCTCTGGTTTCCTAAACCTAAATTTCTCTTAGCTCTTGGATAAGTGCAGGTTCGGGGTTCAATTCCTGCTATGGCCTGTGTGTATGGTTCGTTTCGTGACATGTCGGTCTAGGGCGACGGTTCCTCTTGTGATATGAAACGGAGGTTAAACTTTCCTCCTCCGCAAGGGCTTGGATGGATGGATGGATGGATAACAATGGTAGCCCTATGGGGTCAAGTGACACCATAAGTTACGCTTGCACCTTGGATAACAATACATGGATGAAAAAGTCTATAGTCTATGGTTATTTATTGGGGAAGGTATTATCTTGATAGGTAAGTATTAAGTGGTGAAGGTACATCAGGAGAAAAGCACCTCTACATGGTCTCTCCCTTAAGGAAAGAGCCAATAAAATTGAGGGATAAGGTCATACATATGGGGCGCCAGTAAATTAGTGATCAACCGGCGCACCGTCCGGTGGGATTGACATTGACAGTGGCTGAAGAAGGATTCAAGGAGTGCTTGAGTTGAAGGTAGGACCTTGGTCTTGAACCCTTCGAACAACCTCACAATATACACAGTTGGAATTGTGAAGGATTGAGACCGAGCACACTTCAAGGACTGCGGGTCGACTGTCCACCAACTGCTACCCCTTTGGATGAGAACGTGTTGAGGAACCTCAACGACAACGCACTGGCCCTTGAATCCCGCTATGATCGCGAGCCATCCAGGCTTTGAACGCAAACGACATATCTTTTTGACACTCACTCACCCACCGGGCGGGGACCGCAGGGTTTTCCCGCGTTCTCCTGCACGCGCATGCCCACTCCATACGCAGACCCTCTCGTGTCGGTTCGGTCATGCGAGAGGCCTTGCGTCATGCACCGGATTAAAGAGCTGGGCTGTGGAGCTGAAAGCGGGATCCCCCTTGGCGATGCGCAGGAGTCCCTTGCATATGGTGGCTATGGCGCCTTCAGGGATGCCATTCAACTTAGGTAATACCACTAAACCCCTTGGCGGTTTCCTTTGTTGGTGTCGCTGTGTTGTATGTATGCGCCGTCGGATCCAGGCGCGGAATTGTCTTTTCCGCATCCGATAATCTGCATATCTTGCGCATAGGTCAACGCTGGAGCATGGAACAGCGCTGGCAGGCGTTCTTTAAGGATCCTTCACAATGGTGGGATAGTAGCGTTGACAAGGTCAGCTTTCCTCATGTAGGGTGAGAAGGAGTGTGAGGGAGTTTGACCGAACTCTTGTATGATCGTATTGTGTGGACTGGATTGTACCCGTAGTTGTTGAGTGAAGTTAGCATCTCGCTTTGCTTTGCAAAAACTGTTGTACCGTACGTATCGTATTGTGAAGGGCTATGAAAGAAGGATGCGCAAGGACTCTCTAAGGTAGTTGGGAGGGTTGAGATTGTGGCTGCTCAGCTGCTCCTTCGACGTTTTCACACACCACTCCAATATCTCCAGACTACAGACATAAGCTGTTTTAGCATCTGTGTACGTTTGGAATGTTTGAATGTTCCCCATTGTGTAAAGTCCAGTGGAGCCCAAAGTGACTCGCATGAACGTTCACTAGCACTCCTCCATAAAGGAACTTGTCAAAATGTTGATGTGTTGGGTATTTGGGCACAAAGGTGTACTCTGGAGCATGGAGCAGAGCAGGGACGAGTTTTTTAAAGATCCTTCGCAATGTTGGGACAACTGCAATTGCAAGGTGTGGCTTTCTTAAAGTACAATGTGAAGAAGTTTGTCCCTCCTGCATATGTGGGCTCTTCCTTTTAATATCATGATTTGGTATTTTTCCTGGTGTTTACAAGGTACTTGGAGGGTCAACTTGGTCTTAGGAGGCCGAATATAAATCTAAGGCTGCTCAGCTGCACCGCGGTGGTTCTCCTCACAGACCAATCCAAGATCAACTGAGTACAGACACAAGCAGCACAAGCAAGAGGTCCTTTTTGGTTGATGGTTGGTTCAATCCTCCATGGGTGAAAGAAAAGCTACTTTCTTTCATGACACGAGGTCAAGGACAATGTGGTGAGGGCACTTTGTTCTTAAACACATTTCAGCCTGCTTTGCCCTCTTATCAGAGTCACCCCTAATTTTTCATGTTGAATTCTTTAAGTATGCTCGTTGGGTGGATATATGGTGGTTTGGAGTGATTCTGACATGTTACTGCCAATGTGGTAACAGGAAAGTATCCAAAAACAGATCACAGATACGAGGAGAAGCTTTGGAATGAAGATCTTTCCTACCCCAGTCAATGGTGGGACAATCGAGGCAAAAAGGTGAATGCCTGGTAGATTACACACACAAGCAGACAAGAAGTAGCAATGCATAGCTCTGTTGGGAATTGTTCCACTCTCTGCCAAGCACTTTTTTGAAGTCTTGGGAGCAATTGACCATTGGAACTGGTGTGGTAAGTAGGGTTGGGGGTTTGCTAGAACAAATCTAGGCTGTCATTGTCAGCAGCTAGCAGCAAGGCAAGGATCTATACATGATTTGTGCAGAGGCAGGGATAGCTGAAGGAGCAGGGATAGAGTGTGGGTCCAGATTCATCCAAGAGGGCCGGATTTCAAGCACAAGATTACCTATGATTCCCTGTGGATCGATAGCTACAAGAAACCTGCATGGGCAGATGGTCAACTGGAAGCAGCAGCGGCACAGTGGATAAAATCAGGCACCTCGACCATGACCACAGCCTCTGAGAAAGGATCAAGAGAGGGAGTCCACAATGCCCCTTCTGGCACTTCTGGGCATGTGAGGATGCTGTGTGGGGCAGGGCGACTGAAAGAGGCGCTACAGACTTTAAAGCAAGGAGGCAATTCATCAGATTTAGATACTTATGTCTGTCTCTTGCATAAATGCATCAAGATTAAAAGCCTGGAAGCAGGAAAGCAGGTGCACGCTCACATTATCCAAACTGGATTTAAACCCAACCTTTTTGTACACAACACTCTTGTCAACATGTATGTTAAGTGTGGGAGCATCGTGGATGCTCACCAAGTGTTCAACAGAATGCCTCAGCGATGTTTGATCACGTGGAATATAATGATGTCAGGATTTACCAAGCATGGGTGTGGTAGGAATGCTTTGGAGACATATGAGCAAATGATGGAGGAAGGGGTGAAGCCGAACCACATCACGTTTGTTTGCGTTTGCAATGCATGTGCGAGCCTGGCTGCCCTGGAAAAGGGCAAAGAGGTCCATGGTGACATTGTCAAAGCTGGCATTATACCAGATGTCATTCTGAACACTGCCCTGGTGGACATGTATGCCAAATGTGGGCGCATGGAAGATGCAAAGGGAGTTTTCAACAATATGACAGAACGAAATGTTGTATCGTGGAACGCAATGATGTCCGGATATGCACAGCAGGGGCGAGGGGTGGAGGCCTTGGAGATCTATGAGCAAATGATGCAGGAAGGGGTGACGCCAAACCACATCACGTTTGTTTGCGTTTGCAATGCGTGTGCAAGCCTGGCAGCCCTGGAAAAGGGCAGAGAGGTGCATGGTGACATCATCAAAGCTGGAATTGTACCAGATGTCGTCCTGAACACGGCCCTGGTGGACATGTATGCCAAATGCGGCAACATCGAAGATGCAGAGGGAGTGTTTGACAATATGGCTGAACGAAATGTGGTGTCATGGAACGTGATGATCAAAGGATATGCACAACAGGGGCACAGGATGGAGGCCTTGGCGACCTATGAGCAAATGATGTGGGAAGGGGTGAAGCCCAACCACTTCACATATGTTTGCATTTGCAATGCATGTGCGAGCATGGCAACCCTGGAAAAGGGCAAAGAGCTGCATGATGACATCGTCAAAGCTGGAATTGTACCAGATGTCATTCTTAACACTGCCCTGGTGGACATGTATGCCAAATGTGGGAGCATTGAATATGCAAAGGGAGTGTTTGACAATATGGCTGAACGAGATGTGGTGTCGTGGAGCGTGATGGTCGCAGGATATGCACAGCAGGGGCATGGGATGAAGGCTTTGGAGACCTATGAGCAAATGATGCGGGAAGGGGTAAAGCCCAACCGCATCACGTTTGTTTGTGCTTGCAATGCGTGTGCGAGCCTGGCAGCCCTGGAAAAAGGCAAAGAGGTCCATGGTGACATCGTCAGAGCTGGAATTATACCAGATGTCATTCTGAACACTGCCCTGGTGGACATGTATGCCAAATGTGGGAGCATTGAAGATGCAAAGGGAGTGTTCGACACTACGGCTGAACGAAATGTGGTGTCGTGGAACGCCATGATCACAGGGTATGCGCAGCAGGGGCGAGGGATGGAGGCTTTGGAGATCTATGAGGAAATGATGCAGGAAGGAGTGAAGCCCAACCACATCACATTTGTTTGCGTTTGCAATGCGTGTGCAAGTCTGGCGGCCCTGGAAAAGGGCAAAGAGGTCCACAGTTACATCGCCAAAGCTGGAATTGTATTAGATGTCATTCTGAACACTGCTCTGGTGGACATGTATGCCAAATGTGGGAGCATTGAAGATGCAAAGGGAGTGTTCGACACTATGGCTGAACGTGATGTGGTGTCATGGAACGCGATGATCACAGGATATGCACAGCAGGGGCATGGGATGGAGGCTTTGGAGACATATGAGCAAATGATGGAGGAAGGGGTGAAGCCCAACCACATCACATTTGTTTGCGTTTCCAATGCGTGTGCGAGCCTGGCTGCCCTGGAAAAAGCCAAAGAGGTCCATGGTGACATCGTCAGAGCTGGAATTGTACCAGATGTCATTCTGAACACTGCCCTGGTGGACATGTATGCCAAATGTGGGAGCATCGAAGATGCAAAGGGGGTGTTCGACAATATGGCTGAACGAGATGTGGTGTCCTGGAACGGTATGATCGCAGGATATGCCCAGCATGGTTGTCATAGGGAAGCCCTGCAACTATTTGAACAAATGCAAATGGAAGGCTTGAAGCCTGACAGTATCACCTATATATGTGTTCTCTCCGCATGTAGCCACGTTGGCCTACTGGATGAAGGCAGATGCTACTTCGGTTCCCTGGCTCAAACTCATGATGTCACCCCAACAGTAAAACACTTTGGCTGCATGGTGGACCTTCTTGGACGTGCCGGGCGATTGAAGGAGGCAGAGGACCTCATTGATATAATGCCAATCAAACCAGATGCTGTGGTGTGGAAGGCCTTGCTTGGTGCCTGCAGAATGCATGGCAATGTGGAGATGGCTGAACGTGCGGCAACATCTATTCTCAAGTGGGATGAACAGGATGCCGCGACTTTAGTCTTGCTATCAAACATCTATGCCACAGCTTGCAGGTGGGGCGATAGTGCAAAGGTGAGAAAAATGATGAAGGTCAGAGGGGCTAGAAAGGCGCCAGGTCGCTGCTGCATTGAGGTTGGCAACAGGGTGCATACCTTTGTTGTAGATGATAAATTGCATCCCAAAATTAAGGAAATCCATGCTGAGTTGATAAGATTGTCTAGACAGATGAAGGAGGCAGGGTATGTGCCTGACACACACTTAGAATTGCATGATGTGGGTGGGGAGCAAAATGAATCTTCTCTTTGCCACCACAGTGAGAAACTAGCCCTTGGTTTTGGGCTGATAAGCACGTCCCCTAAGGCGCCTCTCCGTCTCATCAAGAATCTTCGGGTGTGTGGCGACTGCCACACCTCCACCAAGTTCATCTCAAAGATTGTGGGCCGAGCAATTGTTGTACGGGATGCTAACCGCTTTCACCACTTTGAAGATGGGGTTTGTTCTTGCGGGGATTACTGGTGAAACATTGTTTTGTTTCTGGAAAGGTGCGAGTGTCTTGCTTCATTCATTGATCTGTGTCGTAACTCAGTTCATCCACCATTTCCTGAGAATATTGACCATGATGTACTGTTGAGGGCATTTCCCGTGGCATATCCACAGGCAATGGTAGCGGGGTCTACAGGTAATGAGTGAAGGGGGATTTTGACTGTCTCTGGCGATAGTGGAAAGAAATCAGAGGGCTGTCGATGTGGGTTTAGGGTTTATCCTGGCAGCCCTGGAAAAGGGTGAAGAGGTCCACGGTGACAATATCAAAGCTGGGATTTTACCTGATGTCAGTCTGGACAGTGCCCTGGTCGACATGTATGCCAATGGCAGCATCAAATGTGCAAAGGGAGTGTTCGACGTATGGCCGAGCAAAATATGGTTTCCTGGAAATTGATGATTGCAGGATATGCATAGCATGGTTATGATATGGAGCCGTGCAGCTATTGGAAGAAATGCAAGTGGAAGGCTTCAAGCTATGTGTTCTCTCTGCATGTAGCCTTGCTGGCCGAGTGGATGACGGCAAGTACTACTGTAACTCCCTGAGTGAAGATCACGGCATCACTCCAGCACTGGAGCACTTTGGCTCCATGGTGGACCTTCTTGGCCGTGTGGGGCAATTGGATGAGGCAGAAGACCTCATCAACAAAATGTCAATGAAACCAAATACTGTGGTGTGGATGGCATTGCTTGGTGCCTGCAGAATCGATGGCAATGTTGATGGCTGAATGTGTGGCACCATCTATTCTCTAGTGGGATGAACTGGAGGCTGCGACGTATGTGTTGCTGTCAAACATCTATGCCGTAGCTGGCAGGTGGGACGATAGTGCAAGTTGAGAAATATGATGAAGGTTGGAGGGGTTAGAAAGGAGCCAGGTCACTGCTGCATTGAGGTTGGAACTAGGGTGCATTGTTGTAGATGAGAAATTGCATTCAGAAATTGAGGAATCCCATGCTGAGGTGAGAAGATTGTCTGTGCAGATGAAGGAGGCAAGGTATGTGCCTGACACACGCTTTGTATTGCATGATGTGGGGGAGGAGCAAAAGGATTTTTCTCTTGGCCACCACAGAGAGAGAGTGGCCATTGGTTTTGGGCTGATCAGCACGTCCCCTTGGACTCCTCTCCCATCAAGAATCTCTGGGTATTTGGTGACTGCCACACTTACACCAAGTTCACCTCAAGGATTGTTGGTCGAGCAGGGAAGCTAACCACTTTCACCACTTTGAAGATGGGGTTTGTTCTTGCGGGGATTATTGGTGAATCGATGTTTTTCTGGAAAGGTAGGATGGTGGGATTGTCTTACTTCATTCATTGATCTGTGTAGCTACTGAGTTCATCCACCATTTCCAGTGTACTGTTGAGGGCAGACAGGAAATGGTAGTGGGGTCTACAGCATAGGTGGGAAGTCAGCCCATAATTACACTTGGTTGGGGCAGGTAATGAGTGAAGAGGGGGTTTTGATTTACTCGTGTGCTAGTGGAAGGACAAGCTTGATCATAGGGGCAGCCTTGTGCACAAGTTTGTTCAGCATCTCAAATTTGGACATCTTTGTATGTTTGTCGTGGTGCTTTAGATATAGCCCTTGACTAACTTTCATGAATGTTGTGGAAAGCTGGCCTTAACGCACCAAAATTTAATCCCATGGTGGCCCCTTGGAAGTTCGCATAGTGACTGTCATGGAATTTGGGTATTCCGTTATTGATTAATGCGGCATGAATTTGATTTGCATGATTCCCTCACAATTAAAAGCTTTTTGTGCATGTTGGAGTTCACGGTTGGGGGATAGAGTCCATGTACTCGACCCACTTCAGAACACAGTTATCTACAGTTTGAGACCAGATTTGGGAGCATGTATGATGCAGTTGTGCAATGAGCAGTGATATTGCTATTTTGTTCTTCAGCTTCAACTTATCCTCTGACTCTCTGTACTGATGTAGACCTCGTTTCTTGTTGTTTTGAATGACATTTCTGCTGGATTGCCCTATAAGTCCTTGTCTTTTCAAGGGCATTACCATGATTCCTTTTCTCTTTCTTTCTTTTCTTCTCGTTTGCATTTCTATCTTTGTGTCTCATTCTCACCAAGTTAGACTCTATGATTTGCAATTTCACACATGCTCTATAGAAAATTCATGTATGTCACATGGCACACTGCAGGAGCTCTCGGGCCCAGTTGAGGAATATGAGGGGTTAGAGATGAATGCTGCTATCGCTGCTCAGAGTGAGAAAGAAAGAAGGAAGAGAAATGGGTCTTACCTTGTAAAGATTGTAAACAACAGTGGTACAGCTCAGGCTAGTTTATTTCAATACGAGAATGGCAAAGAGAATTATGTCTTAATTAAACAGGGAGGTCTCACTTAGACATTGGAAGTTTGGCTTTCAAGAGGGAAGAATGCTACATTTGTGTATGGGCTTTTTGGCATTTCAGGAAGCAACTATTAGAGCAGCATTTTAAGTTCAGGTTTCACTAGGTTTTACTGCAATAGATTGTCCTTGGGAGAGAAGGGGCTGCAATTTTGCATGCGTGGGGTCTGCAGATGGAAAGCATCCAGGGTGCGACCCCTCCTTTTTCGGGAGGAGGGAGTTCTCGTTCACCTTGGAGCATGACGTCTATGTGCGTTACTTGTCCTTCCATGATGCTGCTGGGATGGAGGTGGCCATAAGGGACCAGTGCCCTCACAAGATTGACATAGGGGCTGTTTACAATGTTGATGTAAGATTCTTACGTCAAGTCTGTAGTATATGGGGAGCCATCACTGAGCAGTAGCTACTTCAGTTGTGGGAAACCATGAAGATAGCAGTCCACTTAAGGTTACCTGATTCTTTCATTGAATTTCTGCACCTGTCAGCAAATACATAGTTGTTTTTCCTGGAGTGAATAACGTTTACAAGACGAACAGCCAGTGGATAAATGAAGTCATTTGTTTGATGATGATGCACAATACACGTTCCTGTCTAGTGAGGGTGTGAAGAGTTCTTCTCATATGGTTTCCTAGTGTGAATCTGCATTAAAGGTTTGCATTTGAAACTTGGGTTTTTTAGTCTACATTACAGACATGGAGCAGTGAGGATGATGACTTGTCTCTTCACTACATCTCAGTTTATGGCTGCATACTGATTGACTGTAGTGGTGCTGCAGCCTGCTAAGAGGACAGCATATTCAAGCCTGGGCGCAGACCGAGTCTTCTCTCCTGTGGCGAGGGAGCTTGTTTCTGACATTGTGAGTTTCTGGCCCTGATCTAAAAGTTCTATGTGCATGTGACAAAAATATATCAACAAAAAAAGCACATGAGAAGACTGAAAATGTTGCCTAGAGAGAGAGAGCCCATGGGACAAAATAGGATAGAAAAAGTTAAAGCACAATTTCAGGACATCGGCTTTGTGATGCAACGCCATTCAGGGGGATGCCCCCGCCCTTTCAAGGAAATAAAGCAGAAGAATGAAGCTGCGTGTCTGAGAGGGCATGCTGTCTTAAGCTGTGCTGAAGGGGTTGTAGTTCTGGCAGGATATGACAGACTATGATGACAATCGCCATTGTTGCAGAGGGGCAGATATATGTCTGCAATGTTGGCCTCCCATGACAATTGCCATCAAAGTTATGGATACTGCTCTCAGAGGTCTAATCTTTTTTCCCCTCTTAGTTTACTTTGTCAAGATCCCACAAGGTCTTATAATAGATTGTCCTCTGGCTCATTGACTTGTCACTCTTTCATTGAATGTACATGTATGCAGGTACATGCTATTTGCATGCTATCGTAGCTGATGATGTTATCCAATTAATACTTTTCGACGAGGAACGGCCCTTTTCCCCATACACATATTTCTTGGAGGTTCTGATAAGGGATGATTCTGGTTGAGCTTGTAATTGTGGCTGAGGCATGCATGTGATTAAAAATTTCACAGTGCAACTTGTTCCTGGCCCTCTGGAAGTTCCAAATAGCACACTTCTCCTTAAGCCCTTGTGTCTTGAAGCTGCAACTTAGCTTCTCATGGCTGCACTTATGAGGAATGGCTTCAATATGCCTTTGTTCATTTGTTCTTGCAGAGGACTTTGGATTTGAGCACATACTATGGGTTTATAGGGGTCGACGTGGTGTCCATTGTTGGGTTTGTGATCCAAGAGCACGCAGGTGTCTACTCAACTTCTTTTAGTCACCGTTGTCTTGGCTGTCATTTGTGGTCAGGGCTGCACATGATGCATAGCTATGTGGAAGAATTTCTCATGACTTGTTGGTGAGCAGGGTCCTCTTAGTACACACCTACTCTCCCCTTAATGGGTTATCTCTGTGACTGGAAATGCTGGGCTGTCAGTGGGGAGCTTGCTTTGGGTGGACCCCACCCCATTCTCTGAACAGGTCTAGAAACTGTGGTCATATCAGCAGTTGTAGTATAGATTTCAAATTTGTGAAGAAAACTTCACGGGAGGGACCCATGATTGTTCAGTGCAGAAATTTTCAGAATATGTATGACAATCAGATGAACATAGTACCAGTTCGGGAAGGGGGCACAAAAGTGATGGTAGTCACACCTACATTTTTCAATCCTTCCTTCTGCTCCTGGAAAACTGCAAATACTAATTTATGTGAGTGTGGCAGGAAAAGAGTTGAAAGTAGGCGCAAGGCCTTTGCAACCTGTAGCAGATAGATGCTCTGGGTGGCTTAAATCTACATTTGAGATCACGAGGCTTTCCTATAAGTGCCAGTTGTTTGGGTGTTGCTGTGAGACTCTTTAGGCACCTTTGCTGAGAATCAAGCCTGGTCTGTGTTTGAAATATCCGATGAACAAACATGAGAAGGCTAATGAAAAGGCTGGTGGAGACAGAGAAACGAGAATAACATGAAAAAGGTATCCCTCACTGGAGCAGCTCTTCACCCCGCAATTGCGTACGTAACTCAGCCTTGTTCTGCTCTTTGCACCATGCCTGCCTTCTCCAGCTGTCTAGAATGTGATTTTTTGTATGTTGTTTGTATATCTTTAATTGCCTCTCCAGTGTTACTAGCCTCTAACATTGATATATGTTTTGTATCTATATGAGATTGCAAAAGTATGACGTTCAACAGTGTAATGTGGCCCTCTTTTTCGGTGCCTCGGTTGCCTGCTGTTTGTACCCTTCTTGCTTTTCTCTAGTCGCCCCTCTCAATCTTCACAGGAGAGGAGATGAAGATAACATTTGCATGGCTGGTCCTCCACCTCCATCTACTTATCTAGCTTATTAATCTCTCAGGGACCAATCCATGCCCCTCTATTTAACAAAGTGTGAGGCTAATGTCCGAAGACTCCATCTTCTGTTGCAGGCGAGCATATGCAGAAGTGCTCAAGATGTTCTTTGAGGAGAAAATACTGTTAGATCAAAGCTTGTTAAATCCAGAGGATCACTACGAGAAAGTATTGGAGCTAGTCCTGGACGAATGTATCCATTTAAACCTGCCTTGCTTACACTATGGTTCATGTTGATTCAGTCAGCTCAAAAGATTTCGGGTAGGAAATACATAGAACTGTGAAAAGTACTGAAATGTACAGCAAACAGAAATCTTGACTCTTAACTAACAAGTTCAAGGAAACATGCAGAGTCATGTGTAATGTTTCCAGTTTTGTCGAGAGGTTGCGAGTTATCTATTCTAGGAAATTTTAGGGAAGAGTTCTTGAGCAATGCAAGCATTTCTGTGGGGCGGTAGATGTGCCTTGGACTTATCATTGCCAAATCTATGTGTGCCCTGTGTTGAAAGTGTTGGAAACCACAACTGTCACAATTGCCTCACCACTTCCCATTGAGATTTCACAAAATTGTTGTCAAATCTATTGCAAGGGAGTTGGGTTACCAATACCAATCGAGGTAACCGTACATGTAGAGGATTTGTTATCAACACTCTAGCGTAATGGGCGACCACATTGTTTTTGAATGCCTCCACAATATGTTCGTACCTTGATTCCCCTGCTCCCACTTGCATCACAAAATCTGAAATACATGCATGGTTGTCTTGAAGCCCACAGAACCCGAGGAGGGTGTCATCCCTAGCAATCCACCGTACCAATCGCTTCACAACAGTTTCATCTGAAGCCACCATCACAGGGATTCCCATTGGAATACTTGCATCTTCCATCACATTTATGTAATTTCCAGCCACATGTTGAAATATATCATCCATTTCTCCCACTCTATATTTCAAACCCTTCCTCAAAGACCGTCTTGTAGTATCAATAGAAGGACCCCCCACATTTGAAGCCAAGAAATGATGCAATCTCGGACACCCCCATAGCTACACAGTCTCAAACATTGTTTTTGTGCTAGTACCATATCTCTTCCCTTGTGGAGATCTGTCAATATTCTTGCCCATATCAACAAGAAAGTCCCACAAACTTTCTTTTCCTTCAAAATCCCCCCTCCTATATGCATCAACAATATCACGACAAAATTTGAGAACATCTCCTCTTTCAATTGCCTCAATCCCAGACTCCTTCAAACTCCTATATCGCACAGACAAGGATGTCACTTTGGTCCTGGCCTCCCACAATTTGAACCTCAACTGCCTCAACTCCTATCTGTTTTTGTAAACTTGTTTGATAATCCCGGCATTTCCAAGATATGTCAGCCTTCTTCCCTTGCCAGTATTTCTCTCCCCTCTACATTCCATTGCACCTCTCTCTCTATATACCTTCATTCTGAAATCATTTTCCAAGGGAATGGAAGAACATGCCGAACACCTCAAGTTTGAAAATGGCTCCCCATCCAATGACACCTAAAACAATCTGCGTGTCGAAACGTACCAACAACCTTATGCTTTTGATTGTTGAGAATGATGGTTGCATGTGTCAACGGCTCAACATACCACTTCTTTCCTCCCTTGTTATCTTAAGGGAATGGTTTCATACTTATTCTCTTGTGGTTGTACTCCCACCATTCATCCCATAGGCCCCACACAAGTTGTCTCTTCCTTTGTTGCATTGGGACCTTCGCTGTAATTGTCAATCGTCAATCAGATCTCCCCGTTGGACAGCTTCAACACAAGTGTATGGAGTTTGTGATGAGGATGCTTCCATTGTTGATGCCACAATTGGATTGTCAAGTGGTGGGGATGGCAACACATGTTGATTGACCAAGAAAGAGCTTAGATCCCGTTGTTTTACATCTTTGGCAATCATGGGCTTTGGAGGCCTCCATATCTTTTTGCACAATCCTTCATTACTTCCAACCTTCTGGCAAATCTCCGCCTTCACATGGGTTTTTCCTTTCACATGCTCTGTCAAAGAAGATTGCAAAGAACCTGTCCTTGGAAACAAGATTAGCCACTTCGAATCAATTGCACACTTAATCCTTATGGAACCCAACTGCAAATAGTCTCCAATTGTAGCTTCCACAATCTCAAATCTGTTTCCAGGATGTCTTCACAAAACCGAATGACTTCCTCTAATGCCTCCTTCACCCTGTTCTTTTTTGCATCTAATGCTTCTTCTGTACTTACAGGGCTGATGACACCTTCTGATGAACCCTTCCCATGACGCCAATCATAGGCTATGCGATGCCCCTCACTCCTCATATGAGATCTCATAAAGTTTGCACATGCATCATATGGTTCGTTTTTCCCAGACCGTGCATAAACATCTTCACACTCAACACCCCATATGTAGAACATTGGTTGTCTTTGTTGATCCTTTGTCATGAGCTCAAACTTGTCACATCGTCCTTCTGCAGAGATTTTCCTTTCAACGGCTCTCTTTCTGCCATTTTTGAATATCCCTGGGTGTAGCCAATGTGCTGCACAATCTACCAGATCTCTGCTGAAGTGCACGCTCATGTGAATGGTCTTCATTTCCACCATCGCCAGCAAAGATAGTGTCAAGGTCCATCCTCATTTTTTTAGACACTGGTGTCGGGTCCTCGCCTGGTATGTCCTCATGCAAGATCGTAGAACCACTGGAGGATAGAGGTCTTTTCAATCCTTGGTCCCATCAGTTTGAAATCTTATTGTGTACAGTATCCCTTTTCAGAACCATCCTCTCTTCCTACTTGGCTGAAAGAACACTACCCCCCATGGAAAGGAAATGAAATTTTCCTGAGACAAGCTCATCACCTAGAATTTTTGCTCGGATGCATTTGTATGTGATACCTTCCATAGTGAACAAGATTCATCTCCTCCAACAAGCAAGACTTTTACTTCCAACTCTTCTTCTATGATGAGTTCACCTACAAAATGCAATGAAAGCATTTCAAATCAGACCTTGATATGCCAATGACAGAGCACCTGGGTTGGAAGGTTGTAGAGTTCTGTTTTTTACAGCCCTATAGGCTGTCCAAGCAGAGACTACGTTGATAAGAGGATGAAATGAGTACAAAAGCAAGTACCTGATTGATTAGTTTGTCGCTGCTAATATTTATAGAACTCCTACCAGCGCTGTTCTATGCTCCAAATCTGGCCTTCTTGGATGATTCTGCACCCACAATCCTCTCCCTACATCAACAGCTACCCCTCCCTCCACGCTAACAATGCATACATCCTGCCTCTGTTGTTGCTGTTGTGGCTTCCAGTTGACCATCTACCATATAGGTTTCTTGTAGCTATCCCAGGGACTCATAGGTAATCTGGAGCTTGAAATCCGGCCATCTGAAAATTTAAGGACGACTCTGATAATAGGGAAAAACAGGCTGAAATGTGTTGAAGAATGTACCTTCATTAGCAGTGCCTTGTCTCAATTGCGTTGTTGCCGTTGTTGTTTCCAGTTTACCATCTACCCACACTGTCCCGCCATTGACTGGGGTCAAAAAAGTATTCATTCCTTGAAAGCTTCTCTCCATCTCTATTATCTATTTTTAGGTACTTTCCTGCTGCCACCTCGGCAATAACTTCCAAAATCACTCCAAACCACCACAAATCCACCCAACGAGCTAACTTACAGAATTCAGTATATATGCAATTTCAAGGCTAAGTCTGCTGAGAGGGCAAAACAGGCTGAAACAGGTCAAACCAGAAGGTGCCCTCAGGCTGAAATGTATTGAAGAAGGTACCTTCATCAGGAGGTTTACTATTTCATGAGCAGAAACCATGAGCCATGAGCCATGAGCCGCATGAGCGATGAGCCGAAGTCTAAGACATGCAGTTTTCATGAGCGGATTCCTCCAAATTTGGAAATGCGGCAAATTAAAAAAGTATTAAGATAATAGTTTTTTAATTTGATCTTGTTGTTTTTGGAACTTCCAGATCCTGTAATGCGGCGAAGATATATCGTTAGTAACAACTCTGCTCATGGTTGTTTAGATCCACTGATGGAAATGAGTGACCGTGCAACGAGAAATCCAGTATACCATGGCAAAAGAACGTCGCATACTGGCCTGTATAGAGTATTCCGCGGTTTTACATGAAGCTGACCCTTCTGCCGCGATTGAACCAATAGAATCTGCAGTATTTCACAATTCTGTCATCTTCGGGTATTCGGCGGGAAAGGTTTGCGAGTCAACTGGGAAATGCGGTGCCACATTACAGTTCGCACGTGCGAAATTTCTGGGGGGTTCGCTGTTGGCGACAGTCGGCTCCCTGAAGACTGTATGCGACTATTTTGCTATGACGAAGGCCGCAACTACCAGTACCTACGACGTTATTTGGAAATGCGGCGCCGCATTTCCTTGCCGGGGATGGAATGAGGAAAACAAAGTTTGGGAAAGCAGAAAAACAGGAACTCTCCAACAAACAAAAATACAAGCACGTGGAAACACAAGTTAATGACATAGTATTATTTTAGTTCGAGCAAAACAGGTTACTGATAGGAGAGACATAAGTCGAACATTTCTGTGGCCAAAGTCAGAGGTACTTGCAGCAGTACAGTTCTACTATAGCTGAAACTCCGAAAATGATGGGCGTAACAGTGTGTTTTGGCCCGCAAGCCAAGGTCACTGGTCCCCTGGATCCATATTCAAAAGAGTGTACACATCTTGGGGGCTCAACCCTGGTGCATGTATGAAGTGATGAGTTGTGGAATTACATCGGAGTCTCTTTAGGTACACGTAGTATAGATGCTTGCAAGGGCAGTATGATGCCCCCTTCTTCGCCATGATCTGGAAGTCGGTGCAATTGCAGGTGGGTAATTCTGAAATGGTGATGGTGTACACCTCATTACGAACAGCTGAGCCTGCCGTGGCCATCTGATACACACGCCCGAAGCCTGGTGGAGGCACTTCCGTCGAGTTCTGGATTGTACAATTCATCCGAAGTGCATTCCTCATCCTTGTCTCGTTCACTTTTGAGGGAGGTCGCCGCCTCTTCGGTTTCCCCCAATGGTGTGTAGGATGCTTAGAGTTGTTGCATCCCATTACCACAGGGGTTGGTGGTGGAGGCTGTGGAAGTGAAAATGGTTGTCTGGGGACGTCAGTGCACTGCACCATCCGAAATCATGCGGCAGTAAGGGCGTCAGCCTCAACATAAGGGGGAGCCTCTGGCATTGTTTGTATGCCGTACTTGGGCTTTCCATACACGCAAGTCATAATGTCATGTCTGCAGAACCAGAACTGCGTGGTTGTCGCCTCCGTAAGCTTTGCATGGACAAATCTTCCTGTAAAAGTAGGAGCAGGGACAACCCCATCTAGATTCCTCCTTATCATCTCTAAACAACGTTGTCGTGTATCCACTCGAATTGCGGAACACCTGCCTCGAAACGCCGGCTTTGTGCGAGCAATTCTCCACTGTGACGCAGACACAGTCGTCTCCACAATGGCTTGGCCATACTGCATAACAGCGGGCGGAATCTGGGGCAAGCGAGCGGTGGAAATTTCTCGGACGGAATCCCTGCTTGAAGGCGATGGCGATCTGGAAACTCTTGGGCTTCCACTGCTGGAAGACACATTGTGCGGCAACATAACAGGACCTCGAGGTGCTGTCCGAATGTTCCTGTCGGATCTCCAGGAATCCTCTTCGCACCCGGAATCCTCTTCAATCCTCCGTCTCACATGGTGAGTACAGACGTCCCCCTCTAGGTGTTCACCTCTGCGGTGCAGAGGCGTCCCTTTGATCTTCTCTTGCAATGTCGTCGCCCATTTCAATGGATTGTTTGACCTCGAAGCTGTTCGTACCAACAATTCCTCCCTGTCCAGCCCAAAGCCCCATTGTTTCCCGCTCAGGAACTTGCAGTACGTGGCTTGCTGCATGATTGCTCTATTGATGTCATCCGTTGTGGCCGTCACTACGTCCACCAAATGTGCGGCAAAAGACGCTCGCCAGGAGGAGTGGACTGATTCTACCATATTCGTGTTCGGCATGTCCGTGTCGGAATCCAAGCACCGCTCCTACAAGGACAGAATCAATGGTGAGGGACCAATGGAATGGTTCGTAATAGAACGACAATTGCAGGAAAAGTCTGGCATCATATCTCCCGCATGTACTGTCCGAACTGTCGATATCGGAAATGCCACCACCCCAACCGCTGTGCAAGTGTTCATTCTCTTATCTGTCCGAGTCCTTCATCAATATGATTGAGGATTAAGAGATATCAAAATAGAAGGGTCACCTGTTTCTTTTCCTCTCAATGGCTGAGATACTCATTGATTTCTTCGAAAGTCAGGTAGTGCATAGCCTGGATATCATTCATGATATCTGATTTGTGCTCCTCTTTGTTGTATGCACTAATGACACGTAAGTTGGTTTAGCATCTGTGTACGTTTGGACATGTTCGTATATTATATTCCTCATTTGTAGAGTCCAATGGAGCCCAAAGTGACTTGCATGAATGTTGTTGAAAGCTCACCAGCACCGCTCCGTAAAGAAACTTGTCAAAATGTTGATGCTGTCGGATTTTCGGGCACAAAGGTCTACCGTGGAGCAAAGAGCAGAGCTGGCATGATTTTTTTAAAGATCCTTCACGATGGTGGGACAACCGCAATCGCAAGGTGTGGCTTTCTTAATGTACGAAGTGAAGAAGTTTGTCCATCCTACAATTGTAGGGTCTTCCTGTTAGTATCATGATTTGGTGTTTTTCCTTGGTGTTTACAAGGTACTTGGGAGGGTCAGCTTGGTCTTAGGAGGCTTTGTTTCAATCTACGGCTGCTCAGCTGCATCGTGGTGGTTCTTACAGACCAATCCGAGATCACCTGACTACAGACACAAGCAGCACACAGGAGAGGGTTGATGGTCAGTTGAATCCTCCATGGGTCAGGACACAAGGTCAAGAACAATGTGGTGAGGGCACCTTCGTCTTCAACCTTTTTCAGCCTGTTTTGCCCACTTATCAGAGTCGTCCCTGATTTTTCATCTTGAATCCTACAAGTAAGCTCGTTGGGTGGATCTATGGTGGTTTGGAGTGATTTTTGACATCTCACTGCCAATGTGGCAACATGAAAGTATCCAAAAACAGATAACAGAGATGAGGAGAAGCTTTGGAATGAATGTCTTACCGACCCCAGTCAATGGTGGGACAATCGAGGCAAAAAGGTGAATGCCTGTTAGGACTACAGAGAAAAGCAGTCACAATCCAGAATAGGAACTACGTGATAAGTAGGGTTGCGGTGCTTGCAAGAACAAATGTAGGCTGTCAATGTCAGCTGCTAGCAGCAAGCCAAGGATGGATGCATGATGATTCGTGTAGAGGCAGGGATAGCTAAGGAGCAGGATACAGTGTGGGTCCAAATTCATCCAAGAAGGACTGATGTCAAGCACAAGATTACCTATGATTTGCTGTGGTTTGATAGCTCCAAGAAACCGGCATGGGTAGATGTTCAACTGGAAGCAGCAGCAGCAGGGCCGGCACAGTTGATAATATCAGGCACCTCGTCCATGAACACAGCTTCCGAAAGAGGACCAAGAGAGGGAGTCCACAATGCCTCTTTTGGCACTTCTGGGCATGTGAGGATGCTCTGTGAGGCAGGGCGACTGACAGAGGCTCTACAGACTTTAAACCAAGGAGGCATTTCAGCAGATTCAGATACTTATGTCTGTCTCTTGCAAAAATGCATCACGATGAAAGGCCTGGAAGCTGGAAAGCAGGTGCATGCTCACATTATACAAAGTGGACTCAAGCCAAACGTTTTTCTACACAACACCCTTGTCAACATGTATGTTAAGTGCGGAAGCATTATGGATGCTCACCAAGTGTTCAACAGAATGC
The DNA here is from genome assembly GCA_030704615.1 of Takakia lepidozioides. NCBI lineage: Eukaryota > Viridiplantae > Streptophyta > Takakiopsida > Takakiales > Takakiaceae > Takakia > Takakia lepidozioides. The sequence continues at coordinate 27,389,200 of CM060732.1, read as the reverse complement.
CTCAACGATCTTTGATAACGTGGAATATAATGATGGTAGGATTCACCAAGCATAGGTGTGGTAGGAATGCTTTGGAGACATATGAGCAAATGATGCGGGAAGGGGTGAAGCCCAACCACATAACGTTCGTTTGTGTGTGCAATGCGTGTGCAAGCCTGAGAGCACTGGAGAAGGGCAAAGAGGTCCATGGTGACATTATCAAAGTTGGAATTGTACCAGATGTCATTCTGAACAATACCCTCGTGGATATGTATGCCAAGTGTGGGTGCATCGAGGATGCAAAGGGAGTGTTCAACAATATGGCTGAACGAGATGTGGTGTCATGGAATGCAATGATCGCTGGATATGCACAGCAGGGGCGTGGGATGGAGGCTTTGGAGACCTATGAGCAAATGATAGGGGAAGGGTTGAAGCCCGACCACATCACGTTTGTTTGCGTTCGCAATGCATGTGCGAACCTGGCAGTCGTGGGAAAGGGCAAGGAGGTCCATGGTGACATCGTGAAAAGTGGAATCGTACCAGATGTTACTCTGAACAATACCCTTGTGGACATGTATGCAAAATGTGGGTGCATCGATGATGCAAAGGGAGTGTTTGACAATATGGCTAAACGAAATGTGGTATCATGGAGCACGATGATTGCAGGATATGCACAGCAGGGGCGTGGGATGGAGGCTTTGGAGACCTACAAGAAAATGGTGCAGGAAGGGGGGAAGCCCAACCACATCACGTTTGTTTGCGTTTGCAATGCGTGTGCAAGCCTGGGAGCCTTGGAGAAGGGCAAAGAGGTCCATGGTGACATTGTCAAAGCACGAATTGTACCAGATGTCATTCTGAACAGTGCCCTCGTGGACATGTATGCCAAATGTGGGGTCATTGACGATGCAAAGAGAGTGTTCGATAATATGGCTGAACGAGATGTGGTGTCGTGGAACGCGATGATTGCAGGATATGCACAGCAGGGGCGTGGGATGGAGGCTTTAGAGACCTATGAGCAAATGATGCGGGAAGGGGTGAAGCCCGACCACATCACGCTTGTTTGTGTTTGCAATGCGTGTGCAAGCCGGGCTGCTTTGGGAAAGGGCAAAGAGGTCCATGGTGATATCATCAAAGCTGGAATTGTACCAAATGTCATTCAATAATTCCCTCGTGGACATGTACGCCAAATGTGGGTGCATTGAGGATGCAAAGGGCGTGTTCAACAATATGGCTGAACGAGATGTGGTGTCGTGGAGCACAATGATTGCAGGATATGCACAGCAGGGTCGTGGGATGGAGGCTTTGAAGACCTATCAGCAAAAGATGCAGGAAGGTGTGAAGCCCAACCACGTCATGTTTGTTTGCATTTGCAATGCATGTGCGAGCCTGGCAGCCCTGGAAAAGGGTAAAGAGGTCCATGGTTATATTGTCAAAGCTGGAATTGTACCAGACATCATTCTGAACACTGCCCTGGTGCACATGTATGCCAAATGTGGGAGCATCGAGGATGCAAAGGGAGTGTTTGTGAATATGGCTGAACGAGATGTGGTGTCGTGGAATGCAATGATTGCAGGATATGCACAGCAGGGGTGGGGTATGGAGGCTTTGGACACCTATGAGCAAATGATGCAGGAAGGTGTGAAGCCCAACCACGTCACGTTTGTTTGCGTTTGCAATGCATGTGCGAGCCTGGCAGCCCTGGTAAAGGGCAAAGAGGTCCATGGTGACATTGTTGAAGCTGGAATTGTACCAGATGTCATTCTGAACAATACCCTTGCGGACATGTATGCCAAATGTGGGTGTATCAAGGATGCAGAGGGAGTGTTCGACAATATGGCTGAACGAGATGTTGTGTCCTGGAACACGATGATTGCAGGTTATGCCCAGCATGGTTGTCATAAGAAGGCCCTGCAACTATTTGAAGGAATGCAAAAGGAAGGCATGAAGCCGGACAGTATTGCCTTTACGTGTGTTCTCTCTGTATGCAACCACGCTGGCCTGCTGGATGAAGGAAGACGCTACTTTGATTCCCTAAGTCAAGATCATGGTGTTACTCCGACAGTGAAGCATTTTGGCTGTATGGTGGACCTGCTTGGACGTGCGGGGCAATTGGATGAGGCAGAGGATCTCATTAATAAAATGCCAATCAAACCGGGTGTTGTGGTCTGGAAGGCCTTGCTTGGTGCCTGCAGACTCCATTGCAATGTGGAGATGGCTGAACGTGCGGCAACATGTATTCTCAAGAGGGATGAACAGGATGCCGCGACTTACGTTTTGCTATCAAACATCTATGCCGCAGCTGGCAGGTGGGACGATAGTGCAAAGGTGAGAACAATGATGAAGGTCAGAGGGGTTAGAAAGGAGGCAGGTCACTGCTGCATTGAGGTTGGCAACAAGGTGCACACCTTTGTTGTAGATGACAAATTGCATCCCCAAATTAAGGAAATAAATGCTGAGCTGAGAAGATTGTCTGGGCAGATAAAGGAGGCAGGGTATGTGCCTGACACACGCTTTGTACTGCATGATATGGGGGAGGAGCAAAAGGAATATTCTCTTTGCCACCACAGTGAGAAGCTGGCCATTGGTTTTGGGCTGATCAGCACAACCCCTAGGACGCCTCTCCATCTCATCAAGAATCTTCGGGTGTGTGGTGACTGCCACACCTTCACCAAGTTCATCTCAAAGATTGTTGGCCGAGCAATCGTTGTACGGGACGCTAACCGCTTTCACCACTTTGAAGATGGGGTTTGTTCTTGTGGGGATTACTGGTGAAACGTTGTTTTGTTTCTGGAAAGGTGCGGATGCCTTGCTTCATTCTTTGATCTGTGTAGCTACTCAGTTCATTCCTGAGAATATTGACCATGATGTGCTGTTGAGGGCATTTCCGTGGCATATCCACAGGAAATGGTGACTGGGTGACTGACTCTGCTGATAAGGGAAGAAAATCAGAGTGCTGTCCTAATTTTGGTGTTGGTGGTGGAGCTTCTCCAAAGCTTGAAGATGGAAGTGAATACAAATTGTAATGAGCCTGATTAGAGGGGCAGCCCTGCGCAAAAGTTTGGGGGGATCCTGAAATTTTTTGCAAAGGCAGTGGACTGTTGGTACTCCTTAGGTCTCCAGGGTTCCACACACATGTTGTATGTTTCTTGCGGAGCTTCTTCAGATTGAGCCCTTGACTAACTTGCATGAATGTTGTCGAAACCTAGCCTGAACCCACCAAGATCCAATCCCATGTTGGCCACTTGAAAGTTCACATAGTGATTGTCATTGTACTTGGGTACAATTGATGCAGCATGAATTGGCTTTGAATGACTCCCTCACACTATAACATGGGTCTGTGCGTGTTGGAGTTCAAAGGTTAAGGGGACAGAGTCAGCTACTTCACCCACTTCCGAACACAATTGTCTACAGGTCGAGTCCAGATTTCAGAAACAATTGTGCATGGCGTTACTGTTGGTCGCTGGCATGACTCATAGTGTTCTCAATAACTACTTGAGCTGCTGATCCCAAAGCTCCCCTAAATATCCACTTTTAAGAAAAGTGAACCACTTTATCTCAACCATTCCTCGATAACTGTTCAATATCTCCATTTTGGACTCAAAATTTTGTGTGTGAGCTCCTGTGCCATCATGGCAGTTGAATTCATATCAGTAAAATTACACCAAACTAGGAGGAAGAGGAGAGGAAGATATACTCGGTTGACCGGTCCTCTGGCTTTGAGGGCAATGTCATCACAACATCCACTCTGCCTTGTAATGAGCTGTTGTTTGATGGCCAACTCCTACACCAAGGGTGGAATTCTCCTTTCCTTGGCAGAGCATTCAATGCTTTTGGGGAAAGTAGCATGCAGATTGGATCAAGAGGTCGAGATCTGTCAGGACTCTCAATTCATCACTAGCCTTTCAACCAAGACACTATTCCATTCCTAGAAGATACCTTCAACTCTATTCTTGCGAGAAGATGTGACAGAGTACATATAGAATACCAGGAAAAGGACCCCTTATCTGCCTTCTTGAGAGACTTTATGGAAAGCCAGCTTACTGATATGTGTTGGTGTACAAGGGGCCACCTCTATCCCCACCATACCTTAGACATGCACCTTTGCAGAAAAACATCATTTCACCAGTAATCCCCACAAGAACAAACCCCATCTTCAAAGTGGTGAAAGCGGTTAGCGTCCCGTACAACGATTGCTCGGCCAACAATCTTTGAGATGAACTTGGTGGAGGTGTGGCAGTCACCACACACCCGAAGATTCTTGATGAGATGGAGAGGCGTCCTAGGGGCTGTGCTGATCAGCCCAAAACCAATGGCCAACTTCTCACTGTGGTGGCAAAGAGAATATTCCTTTTGCTCCTCCCCCACATCATGCAATACAAAGCGCGTGTCGGGCACATACCCTGCCTCCTTCATCTCCCCAGACAATCTTCTCAGCTCAGCATGGATTTCCTTAATTTGGGGATGCAAATTGTCATCTACAACAAAGGTGTGCACCCTGTCGCCAACCTCAATGCAGCAGCGACCTGCCTCCTTTCTGACCCCTCTGACCTTCATCATTTTTCTTACCATTGCACTATCGTCCCACCTGCCAGCTGCGGCATAGATGTTTGATAGCAACACATAAGTCGCAGCATCCTGTTCATCCCACTTCAGAATAGATGTTGCCGCACGTTCAGCCATCTCCACATTGCCATGGATTCTGCAGGCACCAAGCAAGGCCTTCCACACCATAGTATCTGGTTTGATTGGCATTTTATTAATGAGGTCCTCTGCCTCGTCCAATTGCCCCGCACGTCCGAGAAGGTCCACCATACAGCCAAAGTGCTTTACTGTTGGAGTGACATCATGATCTTGACTCAAGGAATCAAAGTAGCGTCTTCCTTCATCCAGTAGGCCAGAATGGCTGCATGCAGAGAGAACACAAATAAAGGCGATACTGTCCGGCTTCAAGCCTTCCTTTAGCAGTCCTTCAAATAGTTGCAGGGCCTCCCTATGACAACCATGCTGGGTATATCCTGCGATCATCGTGTTCCAGGACACCACATCTCGTTCAGCCATATTGTCGAACACTCCCTTTGCATCCTGGATCCACCCACATTTGGCATACATGTCTACAAGGGTATTGTTCAGAATGACGTCTGGTACAATTCCACTTTTCAGGATGTCACCATGGACCTCTTTGCCCTTTTTCAGGGCTGCCATACTTGCACACGCATTGCAAACACAAACAAACGTGATACGGTCAGGCTTCACCCCTTTCTGCATCATTTGCTCATAGGTCTCCAAAGCTTCCATTCCGCGCCCCCGCTGTGCATATCCTGCAATCATTGCATTCCACGACACAACATCCCGATCTGCCATATTGTCGAACACTCCCTTTGCATCCTCGATGCACCCACATTTGGCATACATGTTCATCAGAGCAGTGTTCAGAACAACATCTGGTACAATTCCAGCTTCGACAATGTCACCATGGACCTCTTTGCCCTTTCCCGGGGATGCCAGGCTCGCACACGCATTGCAAATGGAAACAAACGTGATGCGGTCGGGCTTCACCCCTTCCCGCATCATTTGCTCATAGGTCTCCAAAGCCTCCATCCCGCGCCCCTGCTGTGCATAACCTGCAATCATCACGCTCCATGACACCACATCCCGTTCTGTCAGACTGTTAAACACTCCCTTTGCATCCTCAAAGCTCCCACATTTGACATACATGTTCATCAAAGCAGTGTTCAGAACAACATCTGGTACAATTCCACTTTTCACGATGTCACCATGGACCTCTTTGCCCTTTCCCAGGGCTGCCAGGTTCGCACATGCATTGCAAACGCAAACAAACGTGATGTGGTTGGGCTTCACCCCTTCCCGCATCATTTGCTCATAGGTCTCCAAAGCCTCCATCCCGCGCCCTTGCTGTGCATATCCTGCAATCATCGCGCTCCACGACACCACATTTCGTTCAGCCATATTGTTGAACACTCCCTTTGCATCCTCGATGCGCCCACATTTGGCATACATGTCCACGAGGGTATTGTTCAGAATGACATCTGGTACAATTCCACTTTTCACGATGTCACCATGGACCTCTTTGCCCTTTTCCAGGGCAGCCAGGCTCGCACACGCATTGCAAACACAAACAAACGTGATGTGGTCAGGTTTCACCCCTTCCCGCATCATTTGCTCATATGTCTCCAAAGCATTCCCACCACATCCATGCTTGGTAAATCCTGTAATCATTATATTCCATGTGATCAAACCTCGTTGTGGCATTCTGGTGAACACTTGGTGAGCATCAGCAATGCTCCCACACTTAACATACATGTTGACAAGGGTGTTGTGTAGAAAAACGTTTGGCTTGAATCCACTTTTAATAATGTGAGTGTGCACCTGCTTTCCAGCTTCCAAGCCTTTCATCTTGATGCATTTCTGCAAGAGACAGACATAAGTATCCGAGTCTGCTAAAATGCCTCCTTGGTTTAAAGTCTGTAGAGCCTCTTTCAGTCGCCCTGCCTCGCAGAGCATCCTCACATGCCCAGAAGTGCCAAAAGTGGCATTGTGGACTCCCTCTCTTGGTCCTCTTTTGGAAGCTTTAGTCATGGTCGAGGTGCCTGATATTATCAGCTGTGCCGGCCCTGCTGCTGCTGCTTCCAGTTGAGCATCTACCGATGCAGGTTTCTTGTAGCTATCGATCCACAGCAAATCATAGGTAATCTTGTGCTTGAAATCCGGCTTTCTTGGATGAATCTGGACCCACACTCTATCCCTGCTCCTTCAGGTATCCCTGCCTCTGCACAAATCATGCATCCATCCTTGGCTTGCTGCTAGCAGCTGACAATGACAGCTACATTTGTTCTTGCAAGCAACGCAACCCTACTTACCACACTAGTTCTCTGAATTGTGACTGGTTCTCTCTGTAATCTAACAGGCATTCACCTTATTGTCGCGATTGTCCCACCATTGACTGGGGTCGGAAAAATATTCATTCCAAAGCTTCTCCTCATCTCTGTTATCTGTTTTTGGATACTTTCCTGTTGCCACATTGGCAGTAACATGTCAAAATCACTCCAAACCACCATAGATCCACCCAACGAGCTTACTCGTAGGATTCAAGATGAAAAATCAGGGACGACTCTCATAAGAGGGCAAAACAGGCTGAAATAGGTTGAAGACGAAGGTGCCCTCACCACATTGTTCTTGACCTTGTGTCCTGACCCATGGAGGATTCAACTGACCATCAACCCCAAAGGACCTTTCCTGTGTGCTGCTTGTGTCTGTAGTCAGGTGATCTCGAATTGGTCTGTGAGAGCCACCACGGTGCAGCTGAGCAGCCATAGATTGAAACACGGCCTCAAAGACCAAGCTGACCCTCCCAAGTACCTTGTAAACACCAGGGAAAATACCAAATCATGATACTAACAGGAAGACCCCACAATTGTAGGATGGACAAACTTCTTCACTTCGTACATTAAGAAAGCCACACCTTGCGATTGCGGTTGTCCTACCATCGTGAAGGATCTTGAAAAAACTCATGCCAGCTCTGCTCCACGCTCCACGGTAGACCTTTGTGCCCGAAAATCCGACAGCATCATTTTGACAAGTTTCTTTACGGAGCGGTGCTGGTGAGCTTTCAACAACATTCACGCAAGTCAGTTTGGGCTCCATTGGACTCTACAATTGAGAACATACGAACATGTCCAAATGTTCGTACACAAATGCTATGCTAAACCAGCTTACGCCTGTAGTTGTGCTGGGCGGGCGCACATGTCGGAGGCCAAGCTTTCACCCTTGCGCGGGCAGATTCCAAAACTTGGTTTTTATACGAACAGCGATCCTTTGTGCTTGCCCGGTTAGGGAATGTTAAGTAACCCTGCGCAAGGACTGTAATACCCCGCGGCCATGACAGGGAATCGATATCCCACGCGATGAATCATAGCCCATGCATGCTATAATCTATACTTTTTACCCGTATGCGTGTACATGTAGATATACGATCTGGTTCGGCAACAAGTATGGTAAAGCGTCCTAAAAGTGCGCAGTTCTCAATAATGTTCCCAATACTGCGCACCTGATTGCGCAGTTTGGATGAATGTTATACATTATCATCCAGAACATTCCATCCACATTCTACATGTCACTTCCATGCATTCATCCACGCGCTTCATGCTTCTTGCTTCCCGCCTCTGCTTGCCTCTGCTCCCCACAGCTTAGATCGACCATTGCCATGGCGTGAACTCCATCGATCTGGCACAACAATTACATACAAGGTCGCCATCAGATCTTCATAAAGATAGTTGCCACACATTTTCCACAAAATATCCATGAAACAGGTCAATGCGGTTATGGAATCTGTCTCATACTCAAATCGTGAACCTTACATCTACAACAATGGAGCGACAATGAGGATGTAGCCACGAATGGTCAACTGCAAACAGCAGCGGCAGCATCACAATTGATAGAACAAGGCACTGCTAATGAAGGCACCTTCTTCAACACATTTCAGCCTGTTTTTCCCTGTTATCAGAGTCGTCCCTAAATTTTCATGTTGAATTCTGCAAGTTAGCTCGTTGGTGTAAGAGGGCCAGATTTCAAGCTCTAGATTACCTATGATGGAAGGATTTCTGTCGTTGAATGCCACCATAGCATATTTACTGACGTTAGCCTGTAGCTCCCAAACGGGTCATGGCAGCAGGGCAAAAAATGAATATTGCCGACCACACAGCCGGCATTGGCATTGTCCTCTTCTTCTCTGCATCTGTTTATTGTTCTAAGATAGACTCCCGCCCGCAATTTAGATTTTAGTCTAGTGCTGACTGTAGCTAGGCCCTTCAAATCATCCTTAAGGTCCTCAACCATGGTGCAAGCTGAATAGATGTTTCTTGCAACCACATGCATCTCATCTGTGTAGGTAGAGGTGGATATGTGATGGCAGCAAGATGGTTTTTGCACTGATGCATAGTCTCTCCCCTGTTGGATAGAATTTGGATGTAGCCCCAACTGGTAATAATGGAAATCAAGGGAGGGTTGGGTACATGTACATATCCACGTGATGATCTCAGTGGAATGGATGTTGCTCGCAAGGTATTTTCATCCCTCTCCTGTGCCCTCTTGTCCTTTCTCGTTGGTAGGTGTCTGTTTTGCTGTTTAGCTGTTTTGCTGAGGTCCTCTTCTTTCAGACGCAATGTCGGACATATATATGCTTGCCACAGGTTCTCTCTCTCTCTCTCTCTCTCTCTCTCTCTCTCTTTTTATACTTGACTGTGGATATGTTCTTTGTAACAACACTCAAGAACTGCCTGAAAATGAGAGGCTCGAGGTCCCTCTTTCCTTAAATGTTGCTAAGATTTTTATAGACAACATTCAAGAATTGCCTGATCCCGTTATTCTGTTCAGATTTTTTTGTCTAAAACAGAACGGGGAATTGTATAACGGGATGACTCACTAGGATGACTCATGAGGGTGACTCATTAGGGTTCACCCTAGAGGTCTTAACCTAAAGCTGCTGCCCTACATGATTAGTATGCTTGGCCACTCTTCTCATTTGGAGGAGCAGGCAAGAGCTGAAGGAGGTGACTACACTATGTCTACAAGCAAGGTATCCATTCAGACTCCTTCAACACTGTGATGGGCTGCTTAGGATGGCAAGACAAAGAGAGTTGACACTATGAGGAACTTACATGGACCTGACTAAGCTCTACTTTGAATCTAGGAATACTTTTGCAAAACCAAGGGCTCTATGTGTCCCCTTGCTTGAGTACTTGGCTCTAGTGACACCTTCTTTTTGGGAATGGGTGCTTACAGACATGAGACCACCCCCCTCTCCCTCTGGAGCATGGGAGGCTGAAATAGGTGCTACTGAGTTTTGTACCTATGTTGAATGGCTGAAAGGACCTCTCTTACCTCTCCTCTCTTTGCTAGTATGACATGTTGCAGGGATGACATTGATAACAAATGTGAAGGGGTTTAAGCCTGGGTTCCACAGGGATCACTAACTGGTTGGTTGGTTGGTTGGTTGTGATGGATCCAGGTGATGCCACTTCACCTTCTTTTGTTGCAGGAAATGCTACTAAGGGCAAGAGACTAAGGGAGTGAGGCTTTGAGCTCTCTCAAACCTCAAATCTATTTGTATGTGTTGATTGTACACATACTATTGTTGTTTTTGCTCTATTTGGTTTGATGGGTCTATGAGCTTGTACCTACATGGAAAGGAGTTACTTTTAAGGAGACACTTGTATCATCCTACTTCTACTATCACTTCCTATAATATGAAAGTGAGGAGGCAGATCTGTTTCTGAGAAGGGCCTACCTAGTGTGCAACTGATTGCCACAAATAGTCCAAGCGAGGCTGAAGCTGAACCCAATGTTGACTGAACAGCAAAGGAAACAATTGCTGGAGATGTTGGAGAGAAACCAAGAAGTGTTTGCACTAAGTAAGGCTGATCTTGGATTCTGCAAGGATGTGGAGAACTGCATTGATACACCGGGATTTCCACCGTGTAAGAGCAGGGCTACCAGGCTGTCTGACTGGGAGGAAAAGGAGGTTCAGTCTCAGATTGAAGCACTGATAAAACAAGGAAAGATGAGGCCTAGTACCTCATAATACAGCTGCCCTGTGACACTTCCACCAAAGAAGGATGGGAGCAAAAGGTTCTGCGGGGACTATCGACCGTTGAACCAACAAACAATGAGGGATGCCTACCCAATGCCAATTATACGTGATGTGTTGCAACAGCTAGGAAAGGCAAGTTGGTTTACTGCTCTAGACCTGCAGAATGGTTTTTGGCAGATAAGAATGAATGAAGAAGACATAAAGAAAACTGCTATAATCACCAAGACAGGGATGTACGAATGGCTTGTGATGCCCTTTGGGCTGAAGAACGCCACCACCACATTCCAAAGGGCAATGAACAACTGTACGTAAAAAAGAAGGGGCCTACAACCCATGACAATCCATCCAGTCAGTACACCATTTATCCCATGCTGCAGCGGAAGAGAAAACTTGGCACGAACGGAGATTCATCATTGAGATTTGTCTAGACACATTGTTTGTCTTCTTTTATTATCATTCCTGGAGGGTGACCAAAGGCCCTTGAGCTTGTTGTTTCATTCGCTTCCATATCTGTGTTTGCACCATTCACCTGTCGCAACATGCCTGTCGTGATGCTTATTTCCGACCCTCTAGTGTTCATGTCTTGCTCCAGTATTAACACATATGTCTAACTTGGCTTTGCAGAGAAGTGCATGGAGAAACTACCCTACTACATATTGGTATCAGTTCAATATTCTTAGTACACCACAGCCTACCCACCCGGGCATTGGAGTCACCCAATATAATCACCTGACCTTTGGAAAGGAACAAAGCAGCTAAGCCTGCAGCCTCTCTTTGTATAAACGCAAATCAGCTGCTTCAATGCATGAGAGTTAGTCCTCACAAAACACTTTAGCTAACCATCATAACACCACCTCTATGTCACTGGATACATTTTACTTCACACCAAGCTGATTCTAGTGCTCACTCCAGAATGATGATAAGCTAGTCCCAAAAATCTGAGAGCCGTGACTATGCGCAACCACTCGTCTTATACCTGACATCATAAACTTGGTCTTATCTATGTCGACACTCCACGTGATCATTTAATAAGTAGATCCCACAACTTAATCAGCTGCAACCTTAGGCTTAAAAACTTAGTGGCCACCGGGTTTTATTCCCCTCTGTGCCACAGGCCTGATTGTTGCTAAATACATCTTAAGGCGATGTGTGCCTCCTTCTATCCACCTTTTATCTTAGTGCCACCTAGCTAATATTATTGTGGCCACTCTACCCACTAAATCACCACTGAGTCATTTGTCTTATTTCCGCAGTATCATCCCCATGCGATGAAGAATCAACTTTTTCATTGGTGCTTTCATCGCCCTGTCATCCTGCTAGCTCGTCATCCATCCACTAATGTCAATTAGTGATCTCATCCCTGCTTGTCATCCAAATTTTCCACCGTCCATCCGCTGATGAAAATTTTGTCAATTTCATCTTGTTAACTCCAATGATAAATTGCGATTTCATCCAGCTAGCCCGCCATCGTTCCTTAAGCACAAAACCCCAATTTCCTTGTCTTGCCCATGGGGTTCTCCCGTGTTTCCCTCGTTACCTCCTTTTGACTCACACAACATACTGGCAGAGGAGATAAAACTTTGTGCAAAGGTGTTTGTGGATGATATTAATGTCCACAGTGCAGATTGGGAGAGTCATGTACAACATGTGGAGGGAATTCTACAGAGGTTGAATGCACATGATCTGAAACTTAACCCTGACAAGTGCAAATTTGGGAGGCAAGAGCTCGCATTCCTAGGACACATAGTGTCAAAAGAGGGAGTCAGGCCAGACCCCAACAAGGTTATAGCCATCGAGCGATTCCCAATACCTAAGAATGGCACGGGAGTAAAAATATACCTGGGGATGACGGGGTACTACCGTGAATATGTGCAGAGATATGCGCATATTGCTGGACCTTTGTTTGAGCTGACAAAGAAGGATACTAAGTACAAATGGGGTGCCCAAGCCCACAATGCCTTCGAGGGGCTGAAACTAAAACTCATTGAAGCACCAATCTTGGTAAGGCTAGACTTCACGAAGCCTTTCATTTTGGACGTGGACTGGTCAGCTAAGGGAGTGGGTGCCATACTATCACAGAAGGAGGGAAGAAAGAACATGTCATTGCATACACCAGTAAAACACTATCGGATGCGCAAAAGAAGTACCATCCTATAGAGGGAGAGTGTTATGCACTAGTGTGGGGAGTTCTTCATTTCCGCCAGTACTATATAATGGCACACCGTTTCTGGTTCGGACTGACTATAAACCCCTAGAGTGGTTAGCTACAGTTAGTGATGCTTATGGGAGGCGAGGTAGATGGATTATGCTGCAGGATTTTGAATTCCGCAGCATCCACAGACCTGGTAGCAAACATGCCAACGTGGACGCCCTTAGTAGGTTTCCCGTAGGCAAGGCTGAAGAGACAGAGGAGATGGAAATCAATATGACACAAGTGGGAAGGGAAATACCTGAAACTGTGTTGAAGCTGTATTGGGAAGGAGATTGGTTTGTTGTTGCACTGTTTACACGTCAGGAAGGCAGATATGTCCTTGCAGCAAAGAAAAACAGGGCAGTTGTTAGATACAACGAGAGAAGTGACGATGAGTTGCACTATTACCTTCTTGTATGGGCTCTATGGCAGTTCAGGAGGGAGTTGATTAGCGTACACTTCTTCATTGACACTATTCTGCAACCTCTAAAGTGGCAAGGCTGGGACAAGTCAAGGGGACAGACATAACTCAAGATTTTAGTTTTGAGCTGGGCCAACTGATAAACAACGAGAGTGTGTGTGTTAATGAGACAATGGAAGGAGAGATGGAGGTACCTTTTTCAGGCTTGACAGATATGAGCATCCCACAACCTGCAAAAGAGATATCAAAGGAGCGAAAAATGAGATTTGAGCTATACCCTGGCGTCAATACAGTGGGAGATCTACTAAGTAAAGCATCTTGCAGCTCTCACTTTGACAAAAGGGACAGTTGTGAGATGATGATCTGCTCTGGAGTGACTGAAGAAAGAGAGGGCAGCACATTCCATCAAGAGGGTAAGGGCATGGTGTGGACAGCAACGAAGGGAGAGGGCAGATGCAATGAAAAGGAGGAGAGAAGCAGTGTGGTAGATGGAGTGGTGATGACACACCTGAAGAGTATCAAGGGCATCAATGATGAGGACAGCGAGGAGCTGCATCCATGCAGAAACCAGCTGATGAGCACCGCAAGGGAAAGAGGCAGCACCCGCAAACCTGCAGCAGCAGAGCCACATGATCCCGGCAATGAGGTACAGCTTGAACTTACTGAACATCAAGGCTTGACAGGAAAACAGAAGCTGACTTTAGATAGTGAGGGTGTTGGAAACCAGGGAAGGATAAGTGATGATACAACACTGCGTGATACCCTTTACTGCGAAGATAGAGACAGCAAGAGAAAGGCCGACATAGTGAGTGAAGATTTGAGTGACACACCTGTCAGAGAGAATGTCAGTGAGATAGAGGTGTAGGGATGCCTCGGCGTGAGCTTGGTCGCGTGAGCACAGTTGCGCTCACCCCACATCACCTTGCGACCACGCCACATCACCGGGCTCCTCCACGTCATCGCGCTTAAACGTCGCGTCACCGCGCGCCAAGGAAGAAACGGAGTGTATTTCCTCGGAAGAGCACCCTTAACCGCGGAAACAAGCTGGACGACATAATAAAATGACGTTGTCATTCCCACCTGAAAGCAACAGATGAATGCAGGATGGATGAAACATAGATGGATGAGTGGGAACAATGCAAGTAGATGGCTGAATGTGTGATGGATGAGAGTACAATGGATGTTGAATAATGGAAAACATTCATGAGTGGAGGATGCATGAATATAGTGTAGATGAATGCACAATGGATATGACATGAGTGTGTGGGTTTGTGGGATGGATTCATGAAGATTGCCATTTCAATCTGAGTGGATTCTTTGTTTCATTTTTTTTCTACTGGAACAACTGCAATGAAGTAAAGGAATTCAATCTTTTCCGAAGAGGATGAAAATATAACATTAAAAATGCGTAGTTTAGTCTGACTCAGAGTCAATACAATGTATCCCCGCGTCCTCTGCATCCAAGTCCAAGAATTTAAGAACTCCGGATCTACGATGGCTACACTTGTGGTCGGGCAATAAAAAATCAGGGGATAGAGCCTCAGCCATTTGAAGTGCCATTGCTTCGGCATACACAGGAAGCACAAAAGTGGAAAGGGGGCTGTTGAAAATAGTCTCGCCACAAATGGGGGTCTCTCCCAAAGATCCATCGTTGCCTTTCCTGCAAGTCACAACAAGAAAAAAGTTATTACTGCAAATTTGATGTCTGCGATTGAACATGGCACCCAAAGTGGATTCCATGGCAGACTTACTCACATGAAAAGTTGTTGTCGACTTGCTTATCCTCGGGATATTCCTCATCATTTCGGATTTGAATCATTTCAGTTTGTGTGCCTGATGTAGAGCCAGACAAAAGGGGGAGGAGCACAATCTTGTATAGGTCTGAATCACCCTCCATGCCAAAAAAAGGTTCTTTCGCCTGCCTTGCACGCATGGTAAGTTGCTCCTGCACCAGACAGGAGGACATGATAGCTTGGAGGGGGGGATTTACAAAGATGAAACTAGTGAAAGAAAACCAAATCTGAAGGGAGAAAACGAACCTGTGGATACTGAGAGGTCGACCACCCGTGCAGGATGGTGGCTGCATGACTCCAGCAGTGTCTGCATGAACGCTGGGGTTTTCTCCTTTGCACCTCTCCAGGGAGTGCCATCTGGTCTTTTGAGAGTTTGACTAAGTTGTACAAAATGTCATCGACATGTGGCTTATACAGGGGATTGATGAAACACCCCTGGTCAGAAATCTCGAAGCTGCGGACGGAGGATGGTGTCTTTGAGGTGCGAATCCTCCACAGGCAGATCGCCTTGAACATCCCCATCTGCCAAAGACTAAAGGTTAGGTTGCCAAACACAAACAAAAGTGGAAGTTTGTAGATTGGCACTTCAAAACATAGGCATGCAACAAACTGATCTGTCATGTATTTGTGATGATCGGTGCCGATCATCACAAATTCTTCTAGAGTTACACTGCAGAGAACACTGAAACGCAGCATTAAAGCACAACCAGGAGGGAGGCGTCATACCAGTTGACCAGGACAACCCCCTTTCACAAAGTAGAGGATGTTCACACAATTCCATGTGCGTAGAACTTCAAACCCAGAGGACTTCAGGTACGATGTCAATGCTCGACGACTATCCTTGTCACATGACTGAAATAGCAGAAGTGTCCCTGCATCAGAAAGGAAATTATTGCAGAACCCAAACACCCAACTCCAGTAGTTGTCATCGAATTTGTTCCAGCTTGGCGTCTTGCCCTTCGGAAGAACTTCTGGCACAGCCTGGCCGTCCGGGATGTCAAGAATGACCATGTCAGCAGCAAACATTTTTTGCACACCACACACAAAGGAGGGACCAGTGCTCACCTGCGACAGACATGTTCAAATTGAGAACGAAGAGAAGAATGTTTGCAAGGAAACGAAGATCAATACTGTCAATGTCAATTGATCTTCTTCATGTACCAATTTCCTTAATCTTTCTTGCAAAGAAACAGAAGGAGTGGCATCCAACTAGGGTTTAGGGTGGTCAACAAAGGCTTGCAAAGGTAACAAAAAGTAGAAAAAATACTGGAAAAAGACACAGTAAATTTTAAGGGGGGCCGGTTAGGACCCAAATACAAATGCAATGGAAACCAAGACAAATGCATACAAAGTGCGCCTATCGTGCCTAAAGGGATGCTATAAGACTATTATGTCTTATGCAAGGACTCCCGCCCTCACGAGATAAGGTTCTCTAATTGAAGAATGAGGCACTTTCGCTCCAACCGTAAGCTTTTTTATGTTTGCTTCTCCTTGTTTAGCGACAAAAATCTTGCTCACTATGGGCAAGCATGCGCTCAAGGCACTCACAAACATAGGGTCAAGTCTCAACCCCTAGTTTACAAATGCAAAGGAAAGAAAATGAAATTCCCACCAGATTAAGGAAAGAGATCATGTTATCCCAAGTGTATCTTTTCTTCCAACTCTCCATCATCGCCAACCATGCCTCATTGACAATCTTAATCTCCCCTGCCAAATCGGCACGGGAAGGGTGTGGCTTGGCATCGAACACGCACTGAATTGTGCAGGTATACCTTCCGGCGGTGAAGTCCTTCTCACTCTCCTTCTCCTTCTCCTTTTCTTTCTCCTTCTCCTTCCCCTTTTCCTTTTCCTTTTCCTTCTCCTTCTCCTTCGACTTGTCTTTGTCCTTTGTTTTTGTTGGTGACTTGCATCCCTACAGTGTACATGGTTGGATCGTTTCCAGGGTCCGACCACATGTCAAGATAATCTGGGATACCGCTGAGGTGATTTCCATCCATTAGCACATATTTTGCGTACCTGCAAACCATGAGACAAATTGGAAATCAATCTCTCTATGTAGAAGCCCATTGCACTCAAAGTGAATGTCGGCACCAACATTCAGAAAATTCTGTGAGTAACACTGCCTAAAACTATTATGCGCCCTACAAAACGTACAAGAAATCTCACTCTATAGAAGCTCACAACAGCTCTGGATGTGATGGTCGTCAACGACTTCAAAAAATTCCATTCAAGAACACTGCCAACATACCCTAAGTTCCCTAATCCATGTGAATGAAGTGATTCAAGTCCTTCACTGTCTGATCTGAGTTCCAAATCTCCAGCCATCTAATTTTGGTTTGGGGGTCAACCATGGATATGGCCAGCCGATGCAATTTCTCCTTCTGCATCTCCGGGTGCACATGGTTGTCATAGTGAGATTTGACATGTAGAAGGAACTCCTCCCCAAGGCCGGGATCTACTATTCTAAGCTGCTTCGAGAAGGCACATCTCCGGATTTCATACTCCTTCTTTATTGCTACCTCCACACCCTTTGATGTCCGAAGTTCCTCTGTTGTAGTGCAGTAGTATTCGGATTTCCCCTTCTCAGCTGCCTCTGCCAGTTCTTGCTGCATAGATCAAAGTAGGGATGAGTAAAAACGAATTACAAACATGTATTCAAAAAGACAAGTGAGTATAGGCTCGGCCTTACCGCATACATGTACTCTAGAAACGCCTCTCGAGTCAAAGAATACTAAGTGCCTGCAGCTCTTCATGTTTCGCAGTTCTTGATTATATCGGGGTGGAGTACTGTGCGAATATCATCCAGCTTCATCAGACCAATTCCTTGAATTCGGAAAAGTGTGAGGACCAAGCTTGTTGTCACATGTGATTTCTCTGTCGATCTGCAAAAAGAGTGAAAACAATGCATTGGTAAACATCGTTTTGGTGGGATGAACAAGATATTGAAGAGGCAATGGAGTCTCTAGAATGACTTACTTGTTCACGTCGTGCATAGCTGTAAGAAGCCTCGCGATGTCATTTCCACGATCCAGAACCATTGCCTCTACAACAACATGTTTGTCTTTGTCTTTTGCATGATGTTTCTGAATGTATCCCATCCATGCCAGCAAATGGTGGTTGCCGTCCCAGACATAGAACGTGTGGTTGCAGAATTGATGCCTTGCTGGCCTTGTCCTTTTTCTTTGCCCCTGCCTGACAAGCTTTGGCCTTTGCTTCCTTCTGAATCACTTGCTGCTCGTCATTTTGACGTAGGCGCTCTGCCTCAGCTGCATTTTTCAGGACTGTTGACTACCGAGCTGCCTCCTCGGCCCTTGCCTGCTCATCCAACTCAATTGATCCAGTTATCAGAGCCTGGGTGTCTTCATACTCTTTCTTCTCTTCAGCAGGCAAATACCCTTCCTCCATGTCCAACCACCAGGGACAATTTGCATAAACATGGCCCTTATACATACTCAGTTGCTCATCGTTGTAAATAGTTGTCCCCAACAAATCGCTTACCCAGGGTAGCATAATAGCAGGAGTTGACAGCAACAACTTCTTCTCTCCACAGAGGTGCCTGTGGATGTACCTGTTCGGTAGAAGGATGTGGGATTAATTAGAGAAACATGTCTCAAATCAACGTTATTTCACTAAAGGATTTGGCATTCCAAATAAATTACCTGAAACACATTCGTTTTGAAGGTCGAAGACCTCCCGGTTGGTTTGTCAGTTGTACACTCCGGCACATGCCGTCCTGGTATTCCACGTCGAACAGGCGATTCCAGTAATTCAATTTCCATGTACGATGGGAGGTCTTCCGCCTTCCCTGCAATGTCGGGGAGGTTTATGCTCCCATTATCCTGCAACTGTTCTAGCTGCCTCTGCGCATCTCTCAATATTCTACACACACGCAGGCCGCTTCTGAGGATTGTTGTTTCGGAGCTGAACCTTAGTCCGCAGAGCAAACCTAGGTTCAAAGGAAACAAAGCAAGCATATGAATTCGACTTCCACAATATTCTATAGGGAGACTGGCCGGCGTTCAGGCTGGCTGTTCGTTGCCGAACCTTCAACGCAAATCTGGAAAGTAAAAGCATGAGGATGAATACCACCTGATACCACCATGTAGCCTTGTCACACAACGCTGCAATGGCCTTATCTGTTGGAGCGAGTGGAAAATGGTTCGACTTTCAGGATTCGCTGTCCGAATTCCAAATCCTCAACCACCTGCATTTCTCCGGGCCTGGAACCGCACTTGATGCAACAAGCTGCAGCTTCTCAAGCTGTATCTCTGGCTTCTTTGATGGCCCACACTGCTGGTAATGGGTGGAAATCTCAAAAAGAAACGAGTCGGTGTGTGCAAGGTCACAAATGACCGTATACTTTGCAAACCTGCTGGTCAGCAGTTTCCGATCCGCAGCACGGGCTTCTTCTACCTTGGCTTGACAGTCTGCCTCCGTTTGTTTGTCCGCAGGAACATCCTCCATAATACCTCTGCATGGCTTGGTTTTTGGCCTTCTCTAGAGTGTCGGCCCCAATGTATTCCACGAGAGCTTTCCTTGTGAGAGTCATCCAACTGTCTCTCTTGGCCTTGCATTTCTCATAGACAACAGGACTCAGGGCCGTCTGGAAGTGCTCAAGGGGTGTCTGTGCAGTCTTTCTGAAGAAATACAGATGCTAATTCAGATTGTTGTGCACCCGTGCTTTCTGAGTTACCCTGCACACCCGTGGAGCTGGCAGTTTAGGGTTACACTGTTTTGAATGCAATGCTACTCTGAGAATCTGAAAACAGTGTTTGTTGCAGAACAGTGGAGTGGGAAAGCAGGTTCAGAGTGTGAAACTTACACATTCATTCGTCTCATGGCCCCGAAAACCAACCCCATGTCCTTCTTCTTTATATCAAGCACGTAAGCCTTCACTCGGATGTGCCACTCCGCATCATTTTGCGCTTTTTGCTGATAACATCCGTCCAGGCACACCATCTATGGTTGCCATTGTAGATGAACAAGTTTTTTCCCTTGAACCAATGCCAATCTGGCCTCGTATCAAGCTCCTGCTCAAATTGGGCATTGACAATCTTCCAATGCGAATCCCACACTGATCTATCACTATCTGTAACAAGACTCTCCTCACCGTTGTCGTTAACAAGCGCCAAAAGGAAGCCTGCCAAAGAATCACTGTACCTATCCTGTTCGAAGTATCCTTTGAGCAGGGTCACACCATTCTTATCCGGAAGCCTGACTGCTGGCAGGGGTTTCATGCGGCAAAGAGGAACATAAGGAGGAAGAGACAGATACATCAAGTGACGAATGGAAGTGAATGTGTGCTTTTGGGCCTCGGCCTCTGGAGCTCTCTCCGCTTGAGTCTGCATCGACTCTGAAAAAGACATGTCGACCACATTTGCCACCACATCTTCTCTTCGTTTCGTCCTGAGTTCTGACATGTTGAAGAGGGGGATCCTATTGGAGACCCATTTCTTCCCAATCTCAGTCAAGTGCAAGGGGTCCTCGATCTCTGGAATAAACAGAGGGTTCTTTGAGACAGATTTTTGGAGCCATACGTCAGAATGAAACGACAATCACAGCAGTGGAGTCTGAGATATAGAGAGGGAGAAAGAGAGAAAACCTCGAGGAAAAGAACTGGTGGGGGGAAAGACTCATTCAGCTTGATGGGTTTCAAATGGACGAAAACGTATGGACCCTGCATGAAGCATGAACCCTGCATGAACCCGAGAAGAGAAGGTCCGGCACCGGCCAACATCCATCCCCGAAATGACATCCCCGCATGTGCCTAAGAGTTTACCAACGTTCAAAAAATGACGAATGTAGAGGGATGAAGGCGATGTTCATCCGCAGGCCCGTCACAATTTCCATCCACAGTGAAAACTCATGCACATCCACAGTGCCCTACAATCGTCATCCACAGTCACGGTTCGTTGTCAAACATTCATCCATCACCCGCACGTGCGGGATGTAAGCAAAATTCATCGTGTTTCTTCCTTTATCATCTGGCGACAAGATACAAAGCCAAACATCCATCAATGTGCACTATTGTGTTTCCCAGAGTAGAAATTACACCCAAAGATTTGGAAGTATCTTATAAACCCGTATCTTGAAAAAAAAAACCACGTAACAATTTTCTGTATGTATTCAACATGTGTAGAGGCAATGCAACGGACGTTCGGTGCCGAACAACCACAGAGGACAAGGATTTTTTTTACATTGGGACCATATCAGCCGTGAAATAATGTATCCTTTCGTTTGAGTCGCCAAAACCCAATTAGTGTTCGGCAACGAACACCCAGTTGGCTAAAACAAACAATGTAATTTTGTTTCAGCTTTTCAAAACTTTGGCTACATCAGTAGGCAGCAGGGGTGTAGTGCAGTCTGAGAAAGGGATCTATCTTAACTTGCATAAGAGGATAACGACGAAACCGTTCTGCAAACAAATTACATGAATGCTTGAAATATTAGGTATCATTTTGTTTGAGGCGCTGGAAACCAATGAGTGTTCGGCAACGAACACCTAGAAGGATAGATCAATCCATCTAATCTTTTTTCACCATTTATATACTTCGGCTACATCACGAGGCAGATAGAACCCATTCCGTCGAAAACGTTCTGCAAACATGACAAAGAAATTACATGCAGGGTTGAAAACATAAATTCAAAACTGCAAATGTTTGTAATAATTATAATCCTGAAACGTTGTTCGGTGCCGAACAGAACACCTCATGCACGAAGGGAACCTCAAAAGTCAAGTGCCGACAGCAGATTGAGCCAAATATATTCAGGATATCAAAACACATGTAGGATATTTCACTCAAAATTTTGTAAGATTCATAAAATTCGTCTATGCCGTCTGTTGCCGAACAGAAAACAACATTCGACAAGTGAAAAGGAAAATCCAATCTAAATTTAACTTCGATTCTGAGGCGACAATATATTGGTCCAAACTTCTAAAGAATACCCTGGCTGTTCGGTGTCGAACAGTAACAGAGGTATGCAGATTGCACAACACAAAAATGTCTTATCCTTCCTAAATTTGCGTGATAATCAATCAAAGGAGTATGTAGGCTCGATGACAGTGGCTCCCGCTCCCTCTTCTCCAGTAATATTGATGATTTGCAATGGTTGCCATCTCCAGCGTGGAACATTGTTGGACGTCCTCTTCTGAATGTTCAATGTGCGGACACCTTGTGACTTGGCCAGTGTGTTCAATGTACCCTCTGATAGGTCCCAGTGTAATATGAGATCAATCGAAATTTGTTCGAATGGCCAATGAGGCGTTCACTTGTCAACTGGTTTTTGTTCAATGCGAGTGCACGGCTATTGCACCCATTGAACGGATGTGGTTGAAGCCCCTCTTTTGCCCCCATGTTCTTGAACATGTGTGCGACACATATTTGCCTCCCCATTGACACGCTCACTCCTCAAGCCATTCCAAAATTTAATTGAATTTAAATTAATTTTAAGCCAATAAATAGGTTTGCACTGCCTTTCATTGGGGGTTTCTGGCACGTATCGATTTTGTTTTTGGCTCAATTTTATTCTGCTGCTTCAAACATCCCACCGCTACTCCCCCGCCAAAATGTGGACCAATAAAAAATGCCCCCCCAAAAAAAGTGTTCTCTTCGCTCACTATTGCAGAACTCTCTATGAAGTGTGCATGAAGTAGATTACAAATCAAGTTTGGAGTGCAAAACAGGGAAGAAACTGTGGTTTTGGGTCCAAATGAATTACGTTCGCTCCCAAATTTGGCACGCACGTTGCATACAGAGTCATGACACGCCCCATGCAAGAACAGAATGAAAAAAACAATTGTGAGCACGCGAAACACAGTCCAAACAGGTCCCAAAGTAATAGCAGATCCAACGGAATACATTCAACGGGTGAACGGATGGTTGCCCATCCAAATCATTTTGGCTCGCTTCCAAACTTTGCCAGTACGTTTGAGACGCCCTCTCACAAGTCCTACACTAGACATGAGATCAATCGAAATTCATTCGATGGCTCAACGGATGGTTGGCCATCGAAATGATTTTGGTTCGCTTCGAGACTTGGCCACTATGTTCAATGTGCCATGTAAGAGGCCCTCATATGCGTGAAAAGATGCAGATATTCAAGGAGACCACATGATAGTGATTTTGTCGTTCCATCAAACTCCCGCACTTCAATGTCGTACCCCTTTTCGAGGTTCAGCAAGGTGACAAGAATGTTCCCAGGACCAAATGCCGGTAGCTGGAGCCCCTCCCCAGCCCTTGGAAGGCAACGTACAGGGCAAAATGCGTGGGAGTACTCGTGCACCATCTCGTCGACACAACAAATCATTATGAAAACTTTGACATACCGGATGGTTGTGTGACGAGCCCTGAGCGCGCACGGTCAGGGTGACGACATAGTAGTCTAGTGGGGCCGAGGTAAGTTGCGGTGTAGGTTGGGCTCACTGAATTGCCTACCCGACTGCGGTTAGTGCAGGGGGTCCGTGGTCGTACATGGTGGCTATGATCACTATCTAAGTCCTACTGGCAAAGAGAAATCACGTACTCATCTTCACAGGGCGAGTTTGTGTTTCTAAGTCCTACGGTATCATACAATCTACTCAGTAATTGCCTTCCAAGTCTTTGTGTTTTATTGTCTATTTCCTACTGCCTAGACCCCCGAGCGGCCTATAGCCGGGACATGTTTTAATCCTTTCACAAGGCACTTGCCGAGCCTAGGGAGAAGAGGGAAAATCTTCCTCTCCCAATGTCCTTTCTTCGCCGAGGGCTTGAGTTCAAGTCACCTCTAAATGGAAGGGCCAACGCTTCCTATCCCAGTGCCTAAATACTTTGTTTTAGCAAAAGAGTGGCCAAAATGCCTATCGTCATCCAATAGGTTCACTAAATTCAATAATGTGGTTCTAAGCCCCTCAAATCAATAAGTTCAATCAGTTTAATCAACACCCTGCAAGCTATAACAAGCACCACGCGCATCTATCCTATTTAAGCAATTTCGCAAATCAGAAATGCTGGAAAATAAAAGAAATTAAGAAAATCAGGAAAATAAAATACCTCCCCTAAGGGAACTCATGTGGGGAATCCAAAGATACCCTTGGCGCCTAAAGATGCCCTTAGGAACTCAATGAGAACCGAGGAACACCCGGGAACCGTTCCTTGCCGCGGAGAACTGTCGCGGCTCTATCGGATGAATGAATCTCGCTGAGAGCTCATCCCTGCCACTACATTCATTAGTCCAAAACATAATGCAGTGCAGCGAGTCTTTGGTTCGGGGGATCCTAAGGTGCCAATGGAAAATAGGGACCGCACATGCCTCTTCCATTGGAGTCAATCTTTGGCACGTCATACAAAGCGCTGCATTCGACCTAACCTTCAGTTGGAGCACAGAAGGCTCTGCCTCAAGTACAAAAATGCCACCTCAATGGGAGAAGCTGAGAGCACTTACCAAGCAATCCAGGCTCGGTGGTTCTCCTCTGGTGCTGCTACTGGGATCTAGCTGCAGGAGTTGGAGGACTAGATGGTTTCCTGGCACTTCAAGTACAGACAGTGGGGAGCTTTCATGACTATGGTTAGCCTCTTCAATCCCAAAAACACAAATTTCACTTTGCATCATGCCTGTTCCTCTGGGGGGTTGCTATTTCATGAGCGGCATGAGCATGAGCGGAAAAAAAAAAGGCATGAGCGGACCATTGTGTGTCCACGAAAATAGGGTTAGGAGGCACGGAAATAGGGTCATATGAAGTTGGAATTTGGCACCAGTGGACTCGTCATAGCAATGAAATGCAACATTTTATTGCAAATTTTGTGGCAAGCCACATCTATACAAGTGTGTCCTAACTGTCATAGCCGGAATGGGCACTACTCTCCTACACCCTCCGAGGAACTTGCCCCGCCTTCCTCCTCATCCCCCTCATCCCCCCCATCCTCCGAGCTCTGTGATGCATCAGTTCCACTATGCCTCTCAAAAATTCCGTCCTCTCCTTGGGGGACTGTCCACCTCACCTCCTGGGAATCTTCTGCCTCTTCTCCCCCACTTTCCTCAGCAGAATCCAAGACAAATCTACGAGCCTGACAGGCTCTAATAGCTGCTGCCTCCTCCCTCATCTTCATTTTCTTGAGGCTTGCCTCTTCTAAAATCTGTTGTACACGACTAGGTTCGGAAGACCTCCTAATGGACACCGAAGCAAGCCGGGCAGCATAAGTGGGAAGGATGTAGTCCCTTTCTGGACTAGGCATGAAATCCCCCCTGGCAAAAAAAGGCACGTTCCTCCTGCCCATGAACTGCGGTGTAGACGTCCCTCCTGCAGTATTTGGCATCCTACAGTAAGAACAAATCCACTTTAAGAATGTCAATACCAGCAGAAGCAAAAAAGGGTCTTTCAATGAAATAAGAGAGCGAAGGGAGGTGCCTCATGAAATCAGGAGGCAACTTACAATGCAACCACTCACTCGTAAACCGGGGGCTCCTCGGCCTCGATCCCAACTTGTACCTCCCCCTGCTCCTTGTCGGATTCTTCCTCATCCTCCGAGGATGCCTCTTCCTCTTTCGGCAAACGTTCAGCCGCTGCAAGTTCGGAGTTGTAGAGGGCAATATCTGGCTCGAAGGCAAAGACATGCCTGTCGGACAATGTCCCTGCCCACATTGAGGCACCTGAGGGACAAAGCGGGCGGTTAGTAGCATGCGGCATGCAATTGCAATCGGGCCAGGGGACAAACTGTGCACGTGAAGGCTTACCCGTGCCGCATGTGAGGTCAAGAATCTGCCCTTGGACATCCGAGCACGTCTCCATGAGGGTTTGGATGAAAGCAAGGCTCTGGGTCCGGCTGTACCGCCATGGTTTGCCTGTCTTTGTGTCCATCGGCATATTGAAGTGGGGCACATAGTTGTAGAGGACATCGTAGGTAATAGGGTCCACAGTGACATCAACAAGACAACCGTCGTTGCGGAATATGAACGTAGACCCTCTCTTCACAAAACAATATGCCTCAAACACCAATGTCTGCACATCCAACAAAAGAGGGATCAACTCCAGGGTCTAGTTCAGATACACCACAATATGAAGTGAATACAATAGATTGATAACTTACACATTGGCCCTCTGTTTGCAACCCCTGCGTATTGATGCAGAACCCATTTTTGAGGAGGACCGGGGTGACACTTTTCGGTGTCCACCTTGCCACAACATTGTCTGTGGTCTTCCCTCTTGTGGCAAGGACCACCATACATCCACCGTCATCCAGGAGCATCCCCACCAGCCCAAACCCGACTCTCCAGTAGTCCTTTGTAAACCTGTTCTAGGTGGGCACACCATCCAGGCCCTCCAGCAGCTCCCCATCTCGAATATCGAGGAGAATCATATCGCAGTCTCTCTCCACCTCAACCCCACCCCGAGTGCTCTTGCAATCCGTGCTCACAGCCGCGAAGAATTCCATCATGGATTCGAAACCAGGGGTGTCTTTAGGCTCTGTACTGGGAGCCCTCTTCTTGGCTTTCCCCTTCTGCTCCTCCACAGACTTGTTGTGTGCCACCTTCTTCGCCCTGGCAGCCAGAGCGTCAAGGAAGCTCTCATTGACACATTGGATGATGGTTGGGGGTTCTAGCTTTGGCCTCTTTGGAAACGTCACCGCCGTGTAGGCTCGCCCTCAAATGCCAACTTCTTGGGAGAGCCAGTCCCAGACCGAACTGACTTGGGAACCCGAACGACCGGTGACTTGGTAGCAGCAGCAGTAGTCGCAGGACCTTGCACAAAGTTGTCGTCGGAGTCACTCCCTTGGGGCCCCTCCTGCGCCTCCTCTGGTGCCCCGGTGGTTTTATGTTTTTTGGGGGTTACTGTACTCCCCTATTTCCGTGTCCTTTTCTTTTGTCCTTTATTCTTCTCATTCAATTTCTCTTGAATACCTGCCTGAGCAAGCTCTGCCGCTTTCCTGGACTGGGCAAGCACTCTCGCCTCCTTTGGACCCTGCGGAGGCAGCGGAGCCCGGTTTCATCGAGCCTCAGCATCCAGCTCCAATTGAAACTCGGATGGGTCGAGCGAGCCGGGCGGAAGGTCCACATACCAAGGGCAGTCGCGCAAATGTTCCAGATGCCACTCCTTCACGATAACGTCAGTGTACATGGAGTCAGCCCTAGGGTTCCTCCATGCGAGGAAGAATGGCGGCTCGAAGGACAGATGTCTTTTCTCCAAAAGGGAGAACTTGCAGTACCTGCATTCAAGAAACACACAGAATGAGGTCCCGGGAACGAGATAAATTTTAGGGAATGAAAATGACTAGGCCCGGAACTGGAAATTCGGCGCCATTTTTCCAGATTGGGGCCGAAAATGGCTAAGTCCCAGAACTGGAAAAATGGCGCCGAATTTCCTGTTTTGGTGCCTGCCTCTAAAGGGACTTAGCCATTTTCGGGGCCGTTCACTGGAAATTCGGCGCCATTTTCCCTGGTTGGGCCCGAAAATGGCTAAGTCCCAGAACTGACTGGGCCCGGAACTGGAAAAATGGCGCCGAATTTCCGGTTTTGGTGCCTGCCACTGTAGGGACTTAGCCATTTTTGGGGCCCTGCACTGGATATTCGGCGCCATTTTCCCAGGTTGGGCCCGATAATGGCTAAGTCCTAGAACTGACTGGGCCCGGAACTGGAAAAATGGCGCCGAATTTCCGGTTTCGGTGCCTGCCACTGTAGGGACTTGGCCATTTTCGGGGCCTTGCACTGGAAAACCGGCGCCATTTTCCCAGGTTGTGGCCGAATATGCCTAAGTCCCAGAACTTACTGGGCCTGGAACTGGAAAAATGGCGCCGAATTTCCTGTTTCAGTGCCTGCCTCTAAAGGGACTTAGCCATTTTCGGGGCCATTCACTGGAAATTCGGCGCCATTTTCCCATGTTGGGCCCGAAAATGGCTAAGTCCCAGAACTGACTTTGCCTTGATCTGGAAAAATGGCGCCGAATTTCCGGATTCGGTGCCAGCCTCCCAAGGGACCTAGCCATTTTCGGGGCCCTCAACTGGAAATTTGGCGCCATTTTTTTCCCAGGTTGGGGCCGAGAATGGGTAAGTCCCAGATCTGATTGGGCCTACAACTGGAAAAATGGCGCTGAATTTCCGGACTGAGTGCTAGGCACCCCCTGGACAGCCATCCCCCAGGGCCCGAATTCGGAAATTCGGCGCTATTTTTCCTAGGACCACAACTAATTTTCATGCGCCACATAGGGCCTCTTATATCCTGGAAATGTTAGGACTAAAAAGAAAGGCACAACGTTTGTACCTATACAGAAGGCGCATTGCCGCTTTGTCCGCGTTTGGCTGGTCAGTGAACTCGTGGCTCCGGCGGGCATGGGATATCTCTCGAAAGAATAGGTCGGTTTTGTAGAGCAGAAAGTACCTCGTCACATAGTCGCGTAGGCTCTCAGCTTCACCAGAAATCTCCAGCTTGAACTGATGTGCTTGTGTGTCAAGCTGCTCTTGCGCATTTGTCGTCACCTGTGGAGATTCTCCATCAGACCGTTTTCCTCAAAAAATACAATAAATCCATCCGATACAAGAGTAGACGCCCCAAATGAAGCGTGGGAAAGTACCTGAAACCACCATGTCATGCGGTTCATCCACATGTCGAATGTGGGGTCGGACAGTTTGTCGGGTTTGGGGAAGCTCCACATGTCCCTTGTACTTTGGGAACCATTCCAGATTTGGAGCCACCGGGTCTGTCCAACCACCCAGCATATTAGTAAGCGCCAAACACCACAAAAACGAATTGTTGCCACGACAATTTGGTTAGGAATGTATAACCTTTTCTGTTGCATCCACACATGATGTGGCTAGACGATGCAGCTTCTCCAATGTCATTGTGGGCTTCAGAGCGCGGGAGTAGTGCCTCCCCACCTCCACCAGAAAATCGGCACCAAGGGCGGGATCAGCTATGGCCACATACTTTACCATCCGCGACTTGTACTTGATGCGGGCCTTCGCCTCCGCAGCTTTGAGATATGATTCCAGTGCCGGAAGGGTTAGTTTCTTCTCCTCTGACTCCTTGTAGAACCTCCGCGCATGTGCCAAATCCTGCTGAATTTTCGTCTGTCAAGAATGCGCACATAAGATTAGAGATCCTGCTCAACACTTTTTCTTCTATTGGGGGAGGAGAGACAGATTAGCTCAACAAAACAGTGAGGAGCTTTACCCGAAATATGTAGTCCACCATGGCATCCATGCTCAGCCTATACCAGGTTCTGTCTGCCTTTGCCTCCGACTTGCGCAGGAGGTCGGCACTGAGCGAATTGGCAAACTCTCGCACCCCTTGCTTCCCGACATCCTTCACTCGGAAGAGCATATGGGACAAGTTGGTGGCAATGAAGGCATTCTTAGTCACCTTGCAATGCCACATTTCCATTAAACAATACAGAATTGAGAATTTGCAACAAATATGACGATTGGCATTGAAATGTCTGTTTCAAATTCAAAGTTCCAAAGCAAGAAGCATTGTAACTTACGAATTGATGTCTGCCATTGCCGCTTTGAGAAGACTGCGATCTTTGGGCCCCGCAACCTTGAGCACAACACACTCCACGGCGAAATGCCAATCCAGGTCGTTGGGGTGGGCTTGGGCTATGTACTCCATCCATGCCAAGAGGCGATGATTGTCGTCCCACACGTAAAACATCTTTCCGGACAAGTGCTGGAAAAGAGGATCAGTAGCAATCACACTCTCGAACTCCTCATTTCGCCTTTGCCAATGGGGACCCCATTTGTCCACCTCATCGGAAGTGTGGGCACAAGAAGTTCCGTGGTCGTTCTCCATGGAAACGTAAAACGCGGCAGACCCCATTCGATATCCCTCCCGAAAAGAGAATTTCAGCTTGTCGATATTGCCTGGGAGGGCAGGTCTGACCACCTGCAATGAAACCAAGCGGCAAAGGGGAATCCGAAGCTTGGCCGGGTACACCATGCCCCCCAGGACCCTGCCAATGTTGCTGTGGGTTGCCTCCAACATCTTGGCAGTGGCCAACTTCATATCCGCCTCCGACATGACGTCTATTGCAGGGGGGTTCTCCGGCAGCCCACCCGGACCGCCAAATCCAGCCTGTATGCTCCGGGTTTGGGGCCTGGGGATGTCCGGGAGGATGTCATCCTGGTCAGAAAGCTCCCTCTCGTCATCCTCAACGTGGTCAACCACCGCCGGAACCACCTCGAGCACTCTCCCGCGCCCTGCTCACTCCCCCCTCCGCAGACCGTGACGGCTCTCTCGCCGGGGATCGCATGTGCTTGGCTTTCTTCTTCTTCTTGGGCGAGCCCTAATGCATGTGCATCAACATCCTCCATTGCCGGATCTGTTGTCCTCATCCGATGCCCTTCACCTGCCATGCCGCCTGCACCAACCTCCCCAATGCCTATTCTGTCTTACTCTCGCTGCAGGTCCTCCCGTCCACCAACAAAAGGTTTTAGTTTGCCCTCCCGCCCCAAGTTGGGCGATCCAAACATGCAATGAGTAGTGGCTTTTGGAGTGACTGCTCAAGCAGTTGAAGCTGTCGATGATACCACCAGCATGCCGGGCTCGTCATCACTCTGTCATCCCCAAAAATCGTGAGAACCAACATCGGAATGAAAACCACCATCGCAACAATTGTGGAACAACAATGAAAACAAAAAAACACCAAGTATGGAGTGGCATGGAACAACAATGAAAACAAATCAAACCAATGCACAAGCAGCCTTCTCCAGAGCTGCCGGCTTTGCACACGCATTGCAAACTATCTAAGGTTCACTCAACCAGTAACATGAAACACGATGAACAAATGAACACGAATTCCATAAGACGGGAAAACAGGGTGAAATGTTTTGAAGGCACTTCATTTGCTCAGACAATCTTCTCAGCTCAGCATGGATTTCCTTAATTCCGACCTGCAACCTGTTATCTACAGCGAGGTGTGCACCATGTTGCAAATCTGAATGCAGCAACGGCCTGGCTCCTTTCTAACCACTCTGACCTTGATCATTCTTCTCAACAACTCCTGCTTTTGCGATGCAACCATGCGCTTCTAGGGCTGCCAGGCAGAGACAAAGAAAACAGAAAGAGGAAGGGGCGGACCTGAGAGTGCTCGGCTTCAGTTGGCGCGGGCTGTGAGCAAGACAAATGGAATTTCCTGCTGTAGCTTAAGTTTGGCCATGCGAGAGGTTGGACGTCGCCCGTAGTACAAAGCCTTCAGCTTCCGCCGCGGTCTGGATGTGGGGTCTCTCTCAGGAGAGCCACGCCCTTCTCCACGTGGCATAAGTCCCAGCAAAAGAAAAAAGATCTCGCCAAATGTGTGCGTACATGCCTCCAATAGAAGTTTGTAGTGTGAATGCAAGGGAGTGACATTACATTTTGTTTTACCGTTAAGACCCTGCATCATTACAACTGGAGTGCCCGGGTACAACTGCAGGAGGGATATATCCCTGCATACAGGTAATTTCATGGGCATACTGTGCTTATGCTTTGCCAGGATAAAAATGGCTAAGTCATGACCATGCGTATTTTCATCCGTAGGATGAACGTTTTCATCCCAGGTGTTTAACCTAGAAACGCGGGTTGAGGAAAACGAAGAGGAAGATGACGGGCAACTCTTAGCAGCTGCTGCGAGCAGTGGGGTTGGCAGGGCAGTCTAATTTTGGGAGGTTGTACCTACGCTATGGGACTCTGCTTGGTTTAGAGAGCAGCATTAAGTGCTTCTGCTTGGTATTCTGTGTAAAGGGAAGCGGTGCCGCTTTTCTCGTAGTGATGATCAATTCCTGGAGTAGGAGCATGTAAGAAGAGCGGCGCACCACCGCTGTCGCCATTGCCTTGAAGAGAATAGTTATGGGCAGATGAGCAAGCAAGGAAAACGGCCAGCTGCCGGAAGCACAAGGAAGTGAGTTGTGGGCACAATCAATGGAGGGGATGAGGCATGTGAAGTGCTGGCTGGATGGCAACTCAGGTTATCTGTAATCAAAGCTTATAGCTGCTTTTGTGTCTTTTTACTATAGGACCATGTCAATTCTTAGGGAAGAATTGCACGCATAGAAGGATAGAGTATTTAGTTGGCAAGCCACAGGATGTTCCATAGGATGAAGAGGAGCCATCATGGCATGATAAATACTGGAATCAAGACAAGGAGAATAGGTTGAAGTGGCTGCTGACAGGCGATGGTGAGGTGCCATCTTGGCAGGCAGATCCACCGCTTCGCTGGAGGATAAAACAGATAAGTTCGTAGACTGTGGGTTTCGGTTTTTGGGGGGTGGTGACTTAGAAATCGTTTTGGTGTGGATTTAGGACTGGCTCTTTGTAGAGGAGAAGGAGGTAGAGATATGTGATGGAGGAAAAAGGTTTTGGAAATGGAATGGAGACTCTGGACTTCAAACCAGGATAGGGAAAGGATGGATGCACCTGATGTTATAGTGTCAGTAGGAGAAATGAGTGGGGGGAGAGACTGCTTGTCACTGAATCAGAATGGTCACTGTTTGTCTTCATTCTTGTTCTTTGTTTCAGTGTTATGAACCTGCACACAATGTTGCCCTGGGTATTGATACACTGGAACCAATGTAGACCTATCTTGGCTGATTGAAAACACCAGTGAGGGTTAGCTAGAACTGTTGAAAACAGAGAAAGGATAATGTGGATGGGGAAGCAACACCGACACTGATTTGGTTTTGGAACTGATTTCCAGTATGGTCTCAGGGTATGAACAACTAAGGTTCACAGTTGAAGGGAAAAGAGGGCTGTTGGGGTATTTGGTTGAAACCTGTAGAAAGGCTGAGAGCTGTTTGGGCAATGGCTTCTTTTGGAAAAGGTAGTGTGAAGGGTTGGACATTGGCATGAGAGAGAGAGAGAGAGAGAGAGAGAGAGAGAGTGATGAATGGGATGGTTATGCCTTGTGTGACCAAGGATGATTTCAAGGCTGGGAGCACTGGATGCCTGGCTGAGTTGTGCATTGCATTGCATGGTAGATATGCTCCTGTTGAAGAAGTGAGGAACCTGTAGACCAAGATTAGAGAGAGAGAGAGAGAGAGAGAGAGAGAGAGAGAGAGAGAAAAGGATTTGGGAAGGGAGAGAGCTGCTTAGTAAAAGGGGTTGATGGGGGATGGCCAATTTGGGGAGATGAGATGAAGAAAACATGAACCCTGAAAGAGACCAGTGGCCCTGCAGTTCATGGCAGATCTGAGCTGCCTCCCTCTAAATCTGTGTCGCCATTACAAAGGGGGCTTCCGACGTGTCACTGCTCAAGGGAGCTTCACATTAAGGGTCGTGTTCAGCGCTGTCATAGGGCTGGTTGCATCACAGAAAAGATCATGGCAGCCCTGTTGGCGCTGTGATCATAGGGCAAGGCCGTTGTATAAAAGTAGAACCAAGAGCAAGAACAATTCAAAACTCCCCATCCATGTCTTCTCTTCCGCTGCGGCGTGGATGAGGATTGCATGAACTCTGATCACGAACGAACTAAGGGAAACCCACAGCCATGTGAAGATGGTTGGATAACTAGAACGTTCCTTCCTTTTGCTTTGACTTCAACTGGGGAGGAGTACAGATTAGAATCACCCAGAAGGGGATTCACGCCCCTTCTTTTCACACTGAACGGGCGTTGGATTCACGCCCCTTCATCCAAGTATAGCATAGGGTTTCCAAGGCGTATCCGGGAAGCAACCGCGGAATCCCTCTGTCGCCAGCCCGGTTCAAAACCGACGGCGGAGGACATTTAATGCCCAACTGCGCCATTAATGTATGGAGGTCAGTCACAGGCGCCCACCGAATATCCCCCCGAGACTTCGTCAATCGCCCGCTGGATGGAAAAAATTGGCGCCGAATTACCATCCAGCGGATGAAGTATGACGCAACGAGGCCCTCCCTCCGCCCGAGCAGTTTTCATCCAGGAGACACCGGATGGAAATCCGGCGCCGAATTTCCATCCTGCACGTAATTCGGTCCACCTCATCGATGGAAAACCGACAACGAATTTGTCTTTAGCAGACCAGAATGGTGGGAATAACGTGCGAAATGTGGCATGTAGGCAAAAAAAACTCCTAGTTTAGTGTGTAGCCATACAAAAAAACGCGAAAAACTTGATGTAACGACTATAAGTTGTTGAAGAAGTGCCGATACGGGCTTCATCTTACGGGCCTCCGATGGAAATTCGGCGCCGTTTTTCCATCCGGGGGATGTTCTCTGTCGAGCAGCTGTCGGCCTCTCCCCCCGAAACGACTTCATCCGGCCGGCCTCCGATGGAAATTCGGCGCCATTTTTCCATCCGGGGGATGTTCTCTCTCGCCCAGGTGTCGGCCTCTCCCCCCGAGACAACTTCATCCAACGGGCCTCGGATGGAAATTCGGCGCCGTTTTTCCATCCGGGGGATATTCTCTCTCGGCCAAGTGTCGGCCTCTCCCCCTGAAACGACTTCATCCAACGGGCCTCGGCGCCGGTTTTTGATCCGGGTGATGTTCTCTGTCGGCCAGGTGACCGACTCACCCTGGAGACGAAATCGTCCAACCGGCCTCGGATGCAAATTTGGCGCCGCTGTTGTATGTTTACTTTTGGCGGCGAGGTTCTGGCACTCAATCTTGTAATCAGACCCACTAGAATGCCACCTCTGTCAGTTCCCTCTGTCCATGGGGAAGGTGCTTGCACGCTCGCGCCCCCAAGCTTCTTGTCAGACGCCGTAATGATTGGTTTGCGCAGCGCATCTGCACAGGTCATATACCTTCTGACTGCATACCGTTGGCAGTTACTGCGCAAAGGCCAGGGGCCGCATTCCGCAGACAAGGTTCATTTACTCTCTGACAGTGGAATTTCGGGAGAGTGGGCTCCCCGGATTCGTGAATAGGCTTCGTCGCTTGCAAAAATCGGCCCTGCATTCCTTCCCCTCCCTGCATCCCCCCTTCTCCTAGGGCGCTTGTCCGAACGCCGTCCTGGCAGTCTTGTGTGCACAACTCCCATGGCAGAAAACCCGAGCGCTATAGTGTACTGCCCTCCTCACAAGCATAGAGCTACATTTCCGTGCAGAGGGGAGATCTGCCGGGTGATGGAGAAATATCTCTGCGTTCGATACCACCTGAAACCGGGGTCGGTATTTTTGGAGGAGGAAATAAAGGATTCAAACGGAGTTGTAGTCGAAAGTATTGTTGTGCTCCACGATGATTTCGGCAACGGCAGGGAATGGCGAGTTCCACCATCGGACATCGTCATAGGGACTTCATTTGCCCCCCAAATGCGCCTTCTATCCTGCCGCCTTCCACGAAACAATCAGCGAATCAGAGAGTGGGTACCTCAAAGAGAGAAGTCCGCAACGAAGTAAATCCAGAGCCGAACCCATCAATGAAGACGAGCGAGAACCGGGTTGTTCACAACCTGTCCGACTCCGACGAGATCATGGAAGTTCCGAGATCATCCTGTAGATCAGGCAAGTCCTCAATGGACATCAGCGAACGAGGGAGTCATATTCCCAGCACGAATACAGCAGTTCGATCCATTCTTGAAATTTTGCGAGGGCTTCACATGGAGGGACACCGCTCGGAGCTGGCTGGGCTGGACTACAGCAAGTTTGCCATTAAATCTGTAACATGCCTTCCCGCAGACGTTGACGGTAATATGTTCTTTGAGTTCCCTCCTCGAACGGACTATTCGAGGGCGTCCGGAATTTTGACAGATATGGATAGGAAACATGACGGTCATCCTTGGTGCATCACCAAAACCACCAGCATGAAGATGCTCGATGGTGTGCGGGTGCGCTACGTTGTTTGTGCGGGCGCATTGCCGTGTTTCTCCCCAACTTGCTTCCACTTTAAATCCAAAGGTCACAGGAAGGAGACGAATTGGACAGGCACAGCTCATCAACCATTTCAAGCTCAGGAGAAGGTTCCAAACTCCACATTTAAGTGTGCGCATTGCAAAGAACCACCACATTGCATGTCTGTTTGTAATGCCAAGCAGTTCTATGTGTTGCACCGTTTCCCTGACCTCACACGAGCTTGCATACACGTTGGTTCCCATTGTCACAAATTGGCGAGGGGGAACTCGCGGGAGGCTGCCCACGAGGCAGAGCAGCTCGTTCAGGAGGAGGTTAAGTTGAGACCTGGTGCCAAACCCAAACAGATACAGCTGCAGGCCGCCCATAAGATGGCATTGGCCAGAATTATGTCGGAAGACGGCTCCGACAGAGTTCCTCTCGATGAGAAGGAATTGGAGGCATTGCTGGAGTCGGTGTCCCACATCTGTTCACCGAATGTCCGAAACCACATTGTCTCCTGCAAACAGAAAATTGTGCGTGGCTCGGATATGCACTCCATTCTGGAGGTGAAGCGACGATGTGGATATGACTACATTCATGGAAGTAGGTTTCCAGGACAAGGGACTGAGGCAGATCGTTGTTTTGTATTCAAAATGTCCACGTGTGGGCCTGGCAGCGGCGTCAAACTGGTCGACCGGATGACGAGTGGGGACTTGTCAAACAGCTGGGTCATGTTCGACTATATCAAGCGAATTACAAATCACCAGTGGGTGACAATGGCTGCACATACCCACTGCAGGATGCTAATGACAATTGCTATTTGTGAGATGAAAGGAGAGGACACACAATCAGAGATGCTTCTTTGGCAGGGAATAAACAAACAGATGGCCAGGGCGGGATTACCCCCTCCCAATTTCCGTGGTTTCATGGCGGACAACGCACAAGCAAATTGGGCTGCCATCCGAAGGGTGTACGGGGAAGACCCCAATGTTCCGATGGAAAGCAAGGAGAGATCTTGTGGGTTCCATTTTCTGTAGAGCTTGTCGCAGTACACAACCCGGCTCATGGCGCCAGATTTTAGAGAGGAGCACCGTTCCATGTGTCTTGCGTGGAAGCGTGCTCCCACCTTGGATGATGCAGAGACACAATTTGCATGTATACGAGCTTGGTGGACAACGTCAGGTGCTGTAAAGAAATCAGACGAGGGAGCAATGGTCAGTTGGCTAGCATGGTGGCATTATCGTTTCTTCCAGTTCGGCGACTATATGCGGGAGGTGAGTTGGACGAATTCGCGTCACGTTGAATATTATGCTACTCGTTCTTTGTAACTTGCTTGTAACCTCAACATGTGCATGTGCAGGAAATGTGTCTGGACTCCGACACCGACATGCCGACAACAAACATGGCCGAATCAGTACATTCTTCCTGGCGTGCCTCCTCTGCGGCGCATCTGGTGGACATCCTCACTGCCACAACGGAGGACATTGTCAGTTCAATTATGCAGCATTGCAGGTACAACGAGTTCTTGAAATGGAAACATTAGGGCTTGGGGCCGGACAGGCAGGAAATGTTGATGCGGACTGCCTCCAGATCAAAGAATCCTCGCAAGTGGGCGGCAGCCTTGCAAGAGGGCCTTCGGGACACGCCATTGCTTCGAAGAGGCCAACACTTGGAAGAAGATGTTCACACCCGTCCAGTGAGACGAAGACTTGACGAGGCACCTGGCAGAGAAGAGGATTCATGGCAAGCTGACAAGAATATTCGCACGCTCCCTCGTGGTCCCGTGATGTTGCCCGAGGAGGTCTCGTTGAGCACTGCAAGTCCTGCACGTTCAAGATCGTCATCTCCTTTGAGCATAGGGCACATACCCGCAGAACATAACGAGCCATTTGTAGTAACGCAGTACAACATACCCATTGTGGAGACAAGAGTGTCGGAGTCACAGTGGAGAATAGCAAGGACATTGCCGGCATTTCAAGGGAAGTGTTGCACCATCCGGGTGGATACGAGAGCACACTGTGGTGAGATGATTCGGAGGAACCCACACGGTGCTGTACCTGCATCTTGTTTCAGCGGCAGATTTTTGACTCCCACATTCTCTCACGCCACAACGCAGACGTTTTGGTTCTGTAGGCACGACATAATGACCTGTGTATTTGGCAAGCCCAAGTACGGGATTCAGGGAATGCCCGAGCCTCCAGGCGTCTGGTCTGTTGCACCGGGTTGCAACCTCTCTCAGAATGAGGCGGATGCTCTTTCTGCAGCAGGATTTCGAATGGTGCAATGCACAAACGTCCCGGCCCACTCGTTTCCAATTCCTCAGACCCAGCCGTTGCAGGCTGCTCCGTCCAGTAGAGACGGATTGGACAATTCTGCACATCCCACAATGCGATTCGAAAGAGTGAAGAGACGACACCCTCCCAACAAGTTGAATGAGACTCGGATTGCCAATGCTCTTGGGATGGCTTGCACTATTCAGAGCTCCGTGGACGTACCCCCACCCGGCCTTGGGCGTGTTTATCGGATGGTAACGGCCGGCTCAGCTGTACGCGACGACGTATACACAATTACGATTGGAGTGGAGCCGACTGCAATTGTACGGACTTCTCGTTGATGGAAGCAAAGAAGGGGTCAAAGTATTATCTGTGCAAGCATCTGTATTACATTTACCTAAAGAGGTTGAGGATGAACTTGACTATTGATGACTTTATTCATGCACCAGCGTTGAGCGTGAACGAGCTGCACAAACTCCTCCACCGGGATTCCAGAAATCATTGATGGGGAAA
This sequence comes from Takakia lepidozioides, assembly GCA_030704615.1. NCBI lineage: Eukaryota > Viridiplantae > Streptophyta > Takakiopsida > Takakiales > Takakiaceae > Takakia > Takakia lepidozioides. The sequence continues at coordinate 27,350,735 of CM060732.1, read as the reverse complement.
AGGGAATCCACCATATGGATATTTGCAATTGCATTTTTATGCATTAGATTTTGTTTTGCAGTGTAATGAATTGCACCCCAAAACTCCTGGAATGAGACAGACAATATTAAAGTGATGTCTTTTAAACACTAGGGACTGTTGGATATCCGTTCACGTCCAGTGGCAATTCAATGTCGAAACAGAATCAATTCAAAGATGGCGGCAAGAAAAATTCGCAAATCTTCCAAAAAACTGAGTTCCAACAGTTGCAGTTGAGGGGGCCATTTCTGGAAAAATGGCGCCGAATTTCTTTTTTTTGGGCCGAAAACTGGCTAAGTCCCAACATTGTCTGGAGACGGGCTTACACTTCAATGAAGTTGGGACCTATAACCGTGAAATTCGGCACCATTTTTCGCTGGAGTCACCTATTACCGCGCAATACGTTGCCGATTTGTCTGCTTGCGGAACCTATTACCGCGAAATTCGGCGCCATTTTTGCAGATGTCGCTCGGAATTCGCATGAGCGGAAATCGAGATATCATGAGCACGGCTCTCAAAACTACAATTTCTACTTCAAACAATGAATATTTTTTTTTAAATATTTTTTTTTGGTTTTTTTTTCTGACACATCCCATTAAACTATTATTTTTAATGTTTTTTATTTGCGGAATTTGTACTTCTGCTCATGAAAACCGATTGTCTTACTACTCCGCTCATGCCGCTCATGCTCATGAAATAGCTAACCTCTTCCTCTGGGGTTGTTGGATTGTAACTTGCAGAACCTCTGCCATTTCCTTTCGTTCCTCACATTTGCGTGCATTGCCTCATGTAAGACATGTCCTTGGAGGACTTGACTGACATGCCTTCGTGTAATTTGGCGGAGACTGTTCACAACGCCTGGATGCAGTAGTCTACCAAAGCAAGCCGTGACTTGTATGTTGCCACTGCAGATGACATGGTGCGGGCACTTACACAACAAACCAGATACCGCAATTTTATGATGGAACGGGGTGGAGGCAAGGGCCCTGATACGACTTTGTTGATGCTAAGGCCTGCGAGCAGGTCCGGAGACCCATCGAAGATGGCGAGAGCTGTGAACAAGTGCACTGAAGGCCCTCTTTGCAATCCAGGGTCCCCCATTTGGAAGGCGAGGAAACATTTGGATCATGCAAAAGGAAATTGAACACTCCTCTAGGGTCGGATGGAGATTCCCATCGCCCGGACATGGTCAATTTCTCAATACCAAAGGTGTCTCCGGTGCAGACTAAGTCATGTGCCCGCCCCTTCCCAGGTGGGTCCTCTTCCAGTGGAGCAGGTGCAAATCATGCAAGCACAACAACAAAAATCTCATTGGAGGAGGTGGTGTCCTTGGTGCATGAATCTGATTGCATTGACAGTGAGTGGATATAGAATGCACCCCACCAGGATCTAGAGTGGCTTGCATGGCAATTCGGACCCCCTCTTTCAAGAAATGAAAATAAAAAATATGCAAAGGCTCCAGAGGGACTCCAGCTCCAATATTCACAGGGTTGTTCCGACCTTATCATAGTGGGGAGTCAAAGGACTGGAAGTTCTGGTTCTGCCCAGACGATATGGCACGATGCGTCAAGGGAACAGTTCGTCCTTCGGTGATAATGAAGCCCCCTCCGCTCGCAATTTGTCCTGTGAAACTTGGGACGTTGTTGTCATCAGCCAAGATAAGCATGCTGGAGGAGGGAGGGTTCCGTCTTGCACGGTCCCGGGTGGTGCCCTCATGCACTCTGGGCACTGATGTGCCACATGCTCCGGCAATGCCTCCAACCGGTGCCGACTCCCACCCAGCAAAAAGAGATGGAAAAACAGTGCACCGTGTCGCTTCGGGTGCAGATCACGATTGCAAGATGGAATCGGCTAGAAATTTGCAAGCTCGGGTGACTCGTATCACCGAAGTCCCGGCCCCAGGGTATGGACGGATTTACACAATGTTGTCTACTGGCTCAGTTCTTCATGGCAAAGAATATCAGGTTACCGTGGGGAACTTCCCTGCGTGCACTTGTCCGGATTTTGTAACGATGCGTGGGCACTCTCGGCATGAGAGGGAAGTGGGTCCCCTGCAAGCATCAATATTACATATACTTTATAATTATGTGCTACGACGATAAGAGAGACCAATTCATTCACCAAGCCAAACTAGGCTACGGAGAAGTCATCACTCTTCTGCAGCAGAACACTTAGCGTGGGGCTCCGCCAGATTCTCTTTGAACACAAACGAGCCATGCCCACTTCCAGTGCTGGTTTCTAGCTTATCGTGTGAAGTCTTTGCATATAGGACAAACACATACATTTCGTTCACGGAACCAGGGCAATTGCACATGCCATTCATTGTAGGCGTCTTTCTGTGAATTGAAATAAAGTGTGACAATCATTTTGAGCTCAAATATGCCATATGTTCAAATTCCTCTTTTTGTGCAGACATTGCAGACATAGTGCATGGTGGTCCATTTGTTTTGTCCACGGTAATAGGCCCTCTTCCTGCAATCCTTGCCTATAGGGCCTGCTTCTCTAGCACATTTGTGCCGCTCACGCTTCCCTGGAACGTGAGCTCAGCTCCCAGGCTCACGGGGCTGGGCTCACGCCGTAGCTACACTGTTTCTTTGTGTAGCTCTTGCATCACTGTTTTGGCTTGTTCTTTGTTCACACATCTTCTCATTATGGAGTCAATTCCTCTGTTGTACATAATCCCTTGATCACTGTGTATGGCTCGCTTTTCATTGAAAGCTTTCTCCTATCATCTTTGGTGTAGTCTTCAGGAAATTTTCCTGTGTTCAGATTGTATTTGATTGGCCATTGCCAATCGTCCGGATCTTGATCTTGATTCTGAATGTCTTTTGATTCTTCCTTGGTAACTGTATAAGCTCCAATACTGATATTGGCCAATTCTTGATTATTTGGCTCTTCGTTTTCCTTGTCATCTTCTTCTTCTAGATCTGGCTCTTCCTCAATAATAGGTCCTTCATCAAGAGGTTCATCTTCATCTGATGAGTCCTCTTTTTCATCAGTGTCATCCATGAGCTTAAGAGAATCTGGGAGGTCATAGTCTCCTTGAAACACTCCCAGAGCGCCTAGAGGATTTGTCTCTTCATCTTGTGCTACATTTTTCCGGATTGAGACTTACTCCATTGTTTCTGCAGGCGTGTAGGCAAAGTTTTAATTGTGCCAAGTGTTTGGATTTCTGTCCAAAAACACTGAAATCATCCAAAAATACCTGCATAAAATTGTTGAGATAATTCTTGAATATCTCATATACTGCTCGCTGAAACGTGGCTGGTGTGTTGCAAAGTCCAAATGGCATGACTTTGTAAGCATAGGCTCCCCATTCAGTGATGAATGCGGTTTCTCGATCTTCTTCTGCCATCTGCACCTGGTTGTACCCACTGAACCCATCCATGAATGAGTACATCTCATGTTCTGCCACTGTGTCCAATACTATCTCTGTGAAAGGTAGTGGAAAGGGGTATTTTTTGGTTCATACGTTTAACTTGCGGTAGTCCACACATACTCGTAAATTTCCATTCTTCTTGGATACTATCACAGTGGGTGATAACCATTGTGGTGTCTCTACTGGGTATATGAATCATGTATCCAATAATTTATTGATTTCCTCCCAAACTTTAGCTGCATAGTTGGGGTTCATTCTGTAACGGTTCAAACGAACTGGTTTCGTGTCAACTTCCAATTCAATTCGGTGCTGACAAATGTTGGAAGGTATACCTTTCAAATCTTTGTAGTTTCAGGCAAATACATCCTTGTATTCAGTGAATAATGGAGTGGCTTCTTGTAGAAATGATTCTTCGAGACCTGCACTTACTCGTATTATCTGTGGTTCTTCCACTGTTCCCAGATTCACTTGAATCAATTGAGTTTCTTCCGTTACTGTCCATCCTGCAATCTCCTGTCCGATGGTTGCAATCGTGGCAGGTACTTCACCGATTCTAATGTCCTCTTATCTTTCTTGATAAAAACGGGCAGGGTGTTGAGATGTGTCCATAATTTGGTAATTTGGGTCTTGGTCTGGCAGATTACTTCAGCCAATTCTGTTTCTGTGGTTGCGTTTGTTGTCTTCGTCGTTGGTCTGATTTGATTATCTGGAGTTGGCTCTCCAGAAGGTATATGGGTTCCTTCTTACATTTGAGCTATGGCTTTGCTTACCTCCTGGTGTAAACTCTTTTCTTCCTGCCATGCTGCACTTTCTGGATATTGTTTTCGTTCTTCTTCAATCTCCTTATCTGGAGGTTTCTGTTTCTTGGCCTGAGTTCGAGTTACCGCAAGGGTATCCACTACAGGAGTTACCACACTCACGGCTACACTTGGTCCGGCTTCCATATTTCCCAATTCTGCCTCATGCTTGATTCACAACTGACATTCATGTTTCCAGTGTCCCTTTTTCTTGCAATAGTGACATCTCATGATTTCTTTGTTTCTGGGTTGATGTTCTCTATCTCGTGGTGGATAGTCATCTCATGGCCTCTGATAATGATTACCCATATTGTATTGTCTTGGTCCATCTGATCCTCCCTGTCGGACTTGGACTTGGTGTACCCCACCTCTCGTGTGTACCCACTCTTCTTGGCCCGTTGATTGTAAATACAATGGCTGGTATTATGATTGTTCATATGACAAATATCACAGTATTTGTCTTTCATGTGGCATTCTGTTGCCAAGCGTCCTGCAGTCCCGCATTTGTGACACCATGTTGCCTTTTATGGCCCTTCATCTTTAAAATTCTTGATAGCCTCTGCTATCTTCTGATCCAAAGTGGTTTTGTCAATCACTTCTTTTTTCTTTTGCTTGGGTTTTTCTTCATCATCAGAGTCTTCTTCTTCCAAGGGATCCTAGCTTAGAGTCTTTACTTCTGCTCTGATGAAATCCCAATTCCAATTTCTTCGCAGTTCCTACTGCTTCAACCAAAGTGTTGTTAGGCATGACTGTAACCATGGTTACATATTCAGGATGAAGTCCGTTGATGAACCATGATTTTTGCAAAGTCGTCACCTGGTGCTTTAGGTAGCTTCCTGATCAAAGTCTTCATTCTCTCCAGGTAGTCCACTACCAATTCTTTCTTTTTCTGTCTCAGGTTCTGTAATCCTGTGAAGATTTTCAGACGTGGATTTGTTGGATCTATATCGTTCTTGAAACGCAGCTCTCATATCCGCCCAATTTGCAAAGTGATTGGCTGGAAAGGTTGCCAACCATTCAATGCTTTTTCTGGCCATTGAACAAGAAAATATTCAGATCTTTTCTTGGTCTGTTGCTTCATTGTAAATGGTGCATATGTTCTCAAATTGATTGAGATGGATATCCGGGTCAAATTTCCCATCATATAAAGGAAACGACGGTCTAGTTGCACTTGCTGCTAAAGCCATTGGTGCTGCTGGTGCAACCGGCTGTCCAAACTGGAATGGTCCCGCTGCTGCTGGCTGTGTTGGTGTTGGGATTGTCAAGGCTAGTGGTGTTGTTGGTGTTTGTCTTCCAAACAATGATTCAAAACTAGAGGTAGTCATCTTCTAGCTGCTGTCCCTACTAAGCTTAATGAATCTTTAACAGCTTTGAGTGCAGTCCTAGTTATCCTTTCTGGAGAAGTAGTTTCACTTCTTTCACCTTCTTCACTCAGAATATTCTCAAATTTTTCTTCCAATATTTCAGCAAAACCTCGATTTGAACTTGTTACTGTAGAAGGTCCTTTAGATCTTTCTTGTGGTAACCATTCGCCAAGTGCATTACTTGCAACTCCTTCTGGTGTAGTGTTCTTACTTTCCAAAGATCCGATTTCCTGATCTTCTAGTTTATCACTGTCAATTTGTCTTGATGCCTCACCTTGAATAATATTCAAGTTTTGTAATTCCGGGAACTCTTTCCTCAACCGAACTTCCCTTTCTGCAGTATATTTCTCTATTCTTTCAGCTCTGTCTTCTTAGTTTTTTCCTTAATTTCCTCATTCATTCCCACATCATATACAAAATTTCTTTTCAGCACCCTTTAATAAGCCTTGGTATGTCAGTAAAGAAAATTATAGTGGTCTCTACCATTTCTCCAAGATTTACACTATCTTGCCAGAATCCATATCACGACTTAATTTTCCTTTACTGATTGATCACCAATCTTTTAATAGGCACAATACAACCAGAGGGAACAGTGAGTGTTGAACGACCATTATCATAGAGTCATATTGATTTTCTTTCCAACACTCTATTTCTTGTTTTCTGCAGCAGATAGAAGTGACTGTCGGTAATGCCAATCGCTTTCCTTTCAAAACTTAGATTTCTTGCATTTCAGACAATCTGCATTCCACTCACTTTCTGATACAAACTAAAGTGAGTGTCGGTGCCGACAATCAGTATGAGAAATATTGTTTTTGCACCAAACCCATATTGTCAGTCTTTCTAGTGTAGTGTTTTCTGATTGTCGTTAACGCCATTCGCTGCTCCGTGGGACCTTCCTGTACCTGCATGCGTAGAAAGAGAGTGATGGTCGGTACCGACCATCACTATGCAGTCATAGTATTTTGGTTTGCATTTGCTTGTATCAGCTTTGCTAGTGTAGATGGTTGTGATTGTCGGTACCGCCAATCACTGTGATTTGAGACAAGACATACTGATGGTCGGTACCGACCAACAATATGCAGACATAGTGATTTGGTTTGCCATATTCTGTTATTGTTTGCTACAGATACAATTTTTGATTGTCGGTACCGCCAATCGTTGTTCCTTTAGAACTTGGAGCACTTTCAGTTGTAAAGAAGCTGCATTGAACATTTTTAATCACTTTGAAGTCATTGTGATGTCATTGTTTTTGCCTATGTACTATGATTGTCGGTGCCGACCATCACTATTTGCACATACCTGAGTGTCTGATTGGCATGGCATTATGCAGAAAACTGTGAAGACCAAGCTGACAGGAACAGAGGCAAAAGGTTCTGGAGATGGGGACGACTCTGCGAAGAGTTCGGAGAATAACGATGAAACGGATGAACCTGAAGTGCACTACCTTGACAAGGTGAAAGAACTCATGTCATTCCAGAAGGTAAACTCCCAGGAGGTTATTAGGGACATGCTCGTCTCTGGAGGACGTCTTGACATCCCTCTATGCCGGATGATATCTATGCCTGTTGTGCGTCCTCCACTTTCCCATGACATACAAAATTGGAAACTGATTTCGTGCATGGATACAGACTTGGTGCACAAGTTTTTATATGTCACTGACGGATACAAATGAGAAAAGCACATTAGTTTAAGACAATCGGTTTTCATGAGCAGAAGTACAAATTTCGAAAATAAAAAACAATAAAAAAACAATAATTTAATGCAATGTGTCAGGAAAAACAAATATTTTATCGGCCCCTTGAAGGGAAAATTGCAGTTTTGACAGTTGTGCTCATGATATTTCGTCTTCCGCTCATGCCAATTCCCAGCGACATGTGCAAATATGGCGCCGAATTTCGCGGTAATAGGTCTCTCTGGCGAAAAATGGTGCCGAATTCCGCGGCTATAGGTCCCCTCATGACAGGTAATTCGGCGCCATTTTTCCAGTGCATGTTCGGACTTAGGCAGTTTTCGGCGCAAAATAGGGAAATTCGGCGCCATTTTTCCAGACACTGTACCAGTGCATGTTGGGACTTAGCCAATTTTCGGCCCAAAAAAGAGAAATTCGGCGCCATTTTTCCAGACACGGTACTAGTGCATGTTGGGACTTAGCCAGTTTTCGGCCCAAAAAAGAGAAATTCGGCGCCATTTTCCCAGACACAGGTACCAGTGCATGTTGGGACTTTGCCAGTTTTCGGCCCCAAAAAGAGAAATTCGGCGCCATTTTTCCAGAAATGGCCCCACAACTGCTTCTGTTGGATCTCAGTTTGAATGGAATATTGCCTCATTCCAGGAGTTTTGGGGTGCATTTCATTACACTGCAAAAAAAAGTCTGATACAGCAAAATGCAATTGAAAATATCCATATGGAGGATTCCCTTTGCCCCATCAATGATTTCTGGAATCCCTAAGGAGGAGTTTGTGCAGCTCGTTCACGCTCAACGCCGGTGCATGAATAACGTCATCAATAGTCACGTTCATCCTCAACCTCTTCAGGTAAATGTAATACAGATGCTTGCACGGATAATACTTCGAACCCTTCTTTGCTTCCATCAACGAGAAGTCCGTACAATTGCAAGTCGGCTCCACTCCAATCGTAATTGTGTATACATCGTCGCGTACAGCCGAGCCGGCCATTGCCATCCGATATACACGCCCAAGGCCGGGTGGGGGTACGTCCACGGAGCTCTGAATAGTGCAAGCTATCCCAAGAGCATTGGCAATCCGAGTCTCATTCAACTTGTTGGGAGGGTGTCGTCTCTTCACTCCTCCGAATCGCATTGTGGGATGTGTAGAATTGTCCAATCCGTCTCTACTGGACCGAGCAGTCTGCAATGGCTGGGTCTAAGGAACCGGAAATGCGTGGGCCGGGATGTCTGTGCGTTGCACCATTCAAAATCCTGTTGCAGATAGAGCATCTGCCTCATTCTGAGAGAGGCTGCAACCCGGTGCAACAGGCCAGACGCCCGGAGGCTCCGGCATTCCCTGAATCCCGTACTTGGGCTTGCCAAATACACAGGTCATTATGTCGTGCCTACAGAACCAAAATGTCTGCGTTGTGGCGTGAGCAAATGTGGGAGTCAAAAATTTGCCGCTGAAACAAGGTGCAGGTACAGCACCGTGTGGGTTCCTCCGAATCATCTCACCACAGCGTGCTCTCGTATCCACCCGGATGGCGCAGCACTTCCCTCGAAATGCCGGCAATGTCCTCGCAATTCTCCACTGTGACTCCGACACTCTTGTCTCCACAATGGGAATGTTGTATTGCTTTACTACAGATGGCTCGTTATGTTGTCGGGGCATGCGCCCTGTGCTCAAAGGAGATGGCGATCTTGAACGTGCAGGACTTGCGGTGCTCGACGAGACCTCCTCGGGCAACATCACCGGACCACGAGGGAGCGTGCGAATATTCTTGTCAGCTCGCCATGAATCCTCTTCTCCGCCAGGTGCCTCGTCAAGTCTTCGTCTCACTGGACGGGTATGAACATCTCCTTCCAAATGTTTGGCCTTTTCGCAGCAATGGCGTGTCCCGAAGGCCCTCTCGCAAGGCCGCCGCCCACTTCCGAGGATTCTTCGATCTAGAGGCAGTCCGCATCAGCATTTCCTGCCTGTCCGGCCCCAAGCCCCACTGTTTCCCTTTCAAGAACTCGTTGTACCTGCATTGCTGCATTATTGACCTCACAATGTCCTCCGTTGTGGCAGTGACGATGTCTACCAGATGCGCCGCAGAGAAGGCACGCCAGGAAGAGTGCACTGATTCGGCCATGTTTGTCGTGGGCATGTCGGTGTCGGAGTCGAGACACATTTCCTGCACAAGCACATGTTGAGGTTACAAACAAGTTACAAATATAGCCAAGAATAATATTCAACGGGACGCGAATTCGTGCAACTCACCTCCCGCATATAGTCGCCGAACTGGAGGAAACAATAATGCCACCATGCTAGCCAACTGACCATTGCTCCCTCGTCTGATTTCCTTACAGCACCTGACGATGTCCACCAAGCCCGTATACATGCAAACTGTGTCTCTGCATCATCCAAACAGTGTGCGTCAACGCACACTGTTCCAGCCCACCATGTCGTTGTTTTTTTTATCTGAAAATCGGCCACATAGGGCATCTCTTTGAGCTTCAATGCACACTTACGTGGCAACTCAAACAGTGTGCGTCAACGCACACTGTTTGAGCCCAACTTGTCATTGTTTTTTTCATGTGAAAATCGGCCACATAGGGCATGTATTTGAGGTTCAATGCAGACTTACCTGGGAGCTCAAACAGTGTGCGTCAACGCACACTGTTCCAGCCCACCATGTCATTGTTTTTTTTTTTTTTTTTTTTTTTTTTTTTTTTTTTTTTTTTTTTTTTTTTTTTTTGAAAAACGGCCACATAGGGCATCTCTTTGAGCTTCAATGCACACTTACGTGGCAGCTCAAACAGTGTGCGTCAATGCACACTGTTTCAGCCCAACTTGTCATTGTTTTTTTCATGTGAAAATCGGCCACATACGGCATGTATTTGAGGTTCAATGCAGACTTACCTGGCAGCTCAAACAGTGTGCGTCAACGCACACTGTTCCAGCCCACCATGTCAGTGTTTTTTTTATTTTTATTTTTATTTTTTTTGAAAATCGACCACGTAGGGCATATCTTTGAGCTTCAATGCACACTTACGTGGCAGCTCCAGCAATGTGCGTCAACGCACACTGTTTGAGCCCACCATGTCATTGTTTTTTTAATCTGAAAATCGGCCACGTAGGGCATATCTTTGAGCTTCAATGCACACTTACGTGGCAGCTCTAGTAGTGTGCGTCAATGCACACTGTTCCAGCCCACCATGTCATTGTTTTCTTAATCTGAAAATCGGCCACGTAGGGCATATCCTTGAGCTTCAATGCACACTTACGTGGCAACTCCAGCAGTGTGCGTCAACGCACACTATTTGAGCCCACCATGTCATTGTTTTTTTAATCTGAAAATCGGCCACGTAGGGCATATCTTTGAGCTTCAATGCACACTTACGTGGCAGCTCCAGCAGTGTGCGTCAACGCACACTGTTTGAGCCCACCATGTCATTGTTTTTTTAATCTGAAAATCGGCCACGTAGGGCATATTTTTGAGCTTCAATGCACACTTACGTGGCAGCTCCAGCAGTGTGCGTCAACGCACACTGTTCCAACCCATTATGTCATTTTTTATTTTTTATTTTTTTGAAAATCGGCCACGTAGGGCATATCTTTGAGCTTCAATGCACACTTACGTGGCAGCTCCAGCAGTGTGCGTCAACGCACACTGTTTGAGCCCACCATGTCATTGTTTTTTTAATCTGAAAATCGGCCACGTAGGGCATATTTTTGAGCTTCAATGCACACTTACGTGGCAGCTCCAGCAGTGTGCGTCAACGCACACTGTTCCAACCCATTATGTCATTTTTTATTTTTTATTTTTCTGAAAATCGGCCACGTAGGGCATATCTTTGAGCTTCAATGCACACTTACCCGGCAGCTCCAGAAGTGTGCGTCAACGCACACTGTTTGAGCCCACCATGTCATTTTTTTAAATCTGAAAATCGGCCACGTAGGGCATATCTTTGAGCTTCAATGCACACTTACGTGGCAGCTCCAGAAGTGTGCGTCAACGCACACTGTTTGAGCCCACCATGTCATTGTTTTTTTAATCTGAAACCCGGCCACGTAGGGCATCTCTTTGAGCTTCAATGCACACTTAAGTGGCAGCTCAAACAGTGTGCGTCAACGCACACTGTTTGAGCCCAACTTGTCATTGTTTTTTTCATGTGAAAATCAGCCACGTAGGGCATGTATTTGAGGTTCAATGCAGACATACCTAATCAAACAGTGCGCGTCAATGCACACTGTTCCAGCCCACCATGTCATTGTTTTTTTTATCTGAAAATCGGCCACATAGGGCATCTCTTTGAGCTTCAATGCACTTACCTGGCAGCAGGCATTTTAGAATCGACCACAAATGTCATCTCTGTCAGGTTGAATTCACACTTACTTAGCAGCCCAAACAATGTGCATCAACGCACATGGTTTGAGCCCCCTGATTTGCTTGTTTATGGATATGGAAATTGTGCACCTACGGCCAGTCTGGCAGGTTGATTCGACTCCAAAATGGAAGCTCAAACAGTGTGCGCCGACGCACACTGTTTGAGCCCCCTTCACTGCCTTTTCTTTTATTTCAAATTGGCCACTCATGGCCATTATGCCATATTAAAATCACACCTTATTGCAAGGTCAAATAGTGTGCGGCAACGCACACTGTTTGAGCTTCCTTCTGTGATTGCTTTTGATGTGAAAATCGGTCTCCTGGGGCCACTTTGGCAGGTTGAATCCAACCCTTATTGGAAGCTCAAACAGTGTGCGGCAACACACACTGTTTTGAGCCCCCTCTCTGCTTGTTTTTCTATGTGAAATTGGGCCTAACAGGGCCAGTATGCATGCTCAAAACTCCCATAGTTGGAAGCACGAAGAGTGTGCGGCAATGCACACTGTTTGTGCCCTCTTGTGGCCCCCTCTCTGCCTGTTTTTTTTTGTGGAAATGTGCCACATGGGGCCAAATATCATGTTCAAAACACCTGAATTTGGAAGCTGAAACATTGTGCGGCAACGCACGGTGTTTTTGGCCCCCACAATTTTCTGATGAGAAATTGGGCACACAGGGCCTGTTTTCTGATGAGAAATTGGGCACACAGGGCCTGTTTGCCATGCTCAAAACACCATCGTTTCATGCCTCTCTCTTTTATCAAATTGAATGAACAACCCTGTAGGAGAAGATGCAAAGTGTGGCGGATGAGATCCCTTCGGGGCAGGGGAAAGAGATCATTGTTGATGTAGACGATGAGTTCTATGAAAGCAAAGCCGCTGAGAAGCTGGGGGGTCAGGAGGTAAACTCTCAGCTTGTGGTGCAAAGTATGCTTGCCCCGGGTGGGAGGTTGAAGATTCCCCTGTGTAGGTTGGTTTCCATGCCCGTCGTTCGTCCACCCCTCGTCAAGGACATCCTGATGCTGGAGGCCGAGTTTGTTCATGGGTATTTGGATGGATCCGCAGTTTTTTACGTTCCTACAAGGGATTCCAGAGGCAATGAGGTCCTTGTGGATGAGTCAATTGTGGACTCCTATGATCCCATTTGGAGACAGGTGAACGAATCCTTCGAACTTCTTCTCTCCAGGAAACCTTCCACCCAGGCATTCTCAGGGAAGATGTTTCACGTTTGGGATGGCAACCACCGGTTGCTTGCATGGACGGCTGTCATTGGGAGGCTACACTCACAGGAGGAAGATTGGCATTACTCTGTTTGATCGATGGTGCTGGATTGTGACGGGAACATGATGGGTCTTCTGACGGCAATGATTGATGTGAACATGTTGGTTTCTCATTCTACATGTTCCACTTGTGGTTCCGTGGTTCTTTGGTTCCAGTCCTCTGTTGACGGTCCTTGAATTTCATTCTGACTTTCAGACATCATTCTGCAGAAGGACGGAGACATCGCATGTCAAAACGAGTCTGGTTGACACACTGTACATGATACAAAGTATCGGGCAGATGCCCTTGACCAACTTCAAGACCATCCTTTCAGCAGAGACGTACAAGAAGTGCGAAAGCTCCAAGACATCAGAAACGTGGTACTCGTTGACCCGTGAGGCTTTCATGGAGTATATGTACACGGTGAGATACATCTTCCATCATCTGGTCTTTTTGATATTCCTGCTTCCACATGTTTGTTTCTGTTTGTTTCTGTTTGTTTCCCTTGCCCTTGGGTTGATGCAACTCTCATGCATTCCCTTGCAGCAAGACATTGCACATGCAGGAGAGCGTGGGAAACTGGAATACTACAGCTCTACCCCTGAGGAGAGAAGGACAGCAAAGGGGGTTGAGAGTCACATCCAGAAAGAGATGACCGCCACAAGAAGGACTATTATGAGTGCTTTTGTTAAGCAGTTGAGAATTGCCGACCCATCATTCGGATCGCAGTTTCTTCTGGAGGTAAAAAACCATTACAACAAGCCAGGCAAGCTAGAGATGGCCCAGGAGAAGTTACACAGGTTGTCTACCGCCGTTGTGTCTTCAGAACAGAAGGTGAAGTGGCTACAGATATAAAATTTTGATCCCACTGTTAGGGATACCCACATGTTCTCCAGGCCGGAGAAAGAGAAGAAGACCCAGTGTGTCATTCATGTCAGTGACAATGTGCTGGACACATGGCTTCACAAGGCCACTTACTGGAGCTAGGTATGATGTCCTTTGCTGTGTCACTTTTTTTTCGCTTTTTCTGTCCTTCTCTTTCCATTGGCTGTTACATTGTCTGTGATTGTTTTTTGGTTCATTCTTGCATTTGAATTGTTTTGCAGTTGGAAGAAAGGGCCCAGTCGGTTCTACATACTCAGCTGGATGACTATGGCATCACCATGATAGCACCGAAGGTCTCCTTCCAAGCATACATGAGGAAATGGAGAGCCACAGTGTGACAATTGTGTTTCTTTAGAGAGTTCAGCAAGGAGGGTGGCATTAGTCGAACAAATGAGCTTGACCAGCAAGAGAAAGGAGAGGAAGCATGGAAACGATGCCTTTACAGGTGCGAAATGGACTGTGCTTCTTTGTTTTGCAAATACACACTCTCCTCCATCCAACCTGTTTTGGGCTCCCTTATATGAGTTTGCGGTGCCGCACACTCATTTGTTCTATCCCTGTGTAGTAACACCAAGGTGCACACCCTGGGGTCTTAAGATTACTTTGTGTGCGGTGGTTGCAATGTACTGTGCCGCATATTGTTTAAGGGGTCTTCCTGGTGTGATGGAAAAGCTGAGAGACAATAATTGCATTGCATAATGAGGCCGTCTCTGTTCCTGCAGGTACGTAAAGTTTGTTCACATGGAAGAGAACTGCTTGGGCAAACATCCTGATTTCGTGGACCTTTGGCTTGTCCCTGCTGGCAACCAGACCATGTTTACTACTGGGATCTTGCATGACTGGGGCCCAGACCATCTTTCTGCTTGTGGTTGGTATTTGGATTGCCCTCCTTCTGAGACCCCAACTCAGGAGGTGTCTTTGAGGAGAGAGAATGAGCGTATAGCAGCCACCGCCGCAGCAGCCCGGATTGTTCCCGGATTGTTCCTTCAATCTATTTAGAGTTTTGTGGACTGTACAGGCTTGAGTGCATTTCAAAAACAAACAATCGACTTTGGTTCGTGTAGAGCATTCTCGCATCATTTGCTCGCTTGTCTCCAAACCATTCCTGCTAGAAGAATGCTTGGTAAATCCATCGAGGTGAAGTCCACGTGATCAAAGATCGTTCAGGCATTCTCAAATTTGGTGAGCATCCATGATGCTCCCGCACATACCTGGCATGTTCGCAAGGGTGGTGAGTAAGAAAAGATTTCGCAGGGATCCGCTTTAGTTGATGTCAGTGTGCACCTCCTCACGACGTACCCACATTCCAATGCAAGGGCTTGGTATGTTGATAACGTCTAGATGGATGCAATGGATACAAAGGATGGATACAATGGATGTAACACATCCAGTCTGCATTCCCGGGAAATGGCTGTTCAACCCGCGGTAATAGGTGACACACGCGGAAATAGGCCCTGTATGCATGCTGACGTGGCGTGAGCCTGTGCTCGGCTCACGGTTTCCTGGGCTCATAGGTTCACGCCTCTGGGCTCACGGAATAGCACCCCCCGTCTTGAAGGCCGAATTTTGAAGCTCGTGGAGGGCGGTTTGAGGAGTATCTTCATGATATTCCCATGGTCATGCAAGTGAGGGAAGAGAGGAGAGGAAGAGTGTTGGGATGAGGGCATGCTGGGGTTAGGCATCACTACAACAAATTGCGGCTTTTACGTCTCTGTGTTATGACTGCAAATGCAGTCATAGAAGCCATTTATGACTTCCTGACTCTGCAGACATAAAGACCTAGTCAATTGTGACATGGCAGATATGACTCTCCAGGCTGGCTGTCACGTGGCGCCAGAGCAGCTGTTGTGGGGGTAGTCATACACGCTGGCATTACTGAATGACTGAACGGGTCCATGTCAGCCGCTGTGTAATAGAGACACGTGCTCTCTACAAAACACGCCACGTGTCAGACTGCGACGCCATCCGACTGCAGAGGAGGGAATTTGACGTCAGCATGTGTCACATCGTGATTTTGACACGTGGTTCCTCATGTCAATTGACACGCGTCGCTGTTGGGGGTTGTAGATTTACTTTATTGTTATTATAATTACTAAAATAATTATTATAATTATTTGTTATTATAATTATTATTACTGACCAACATGGGACAGTGGCACATTATTAAATAACGAATTTTTGAAATTATATTCTTAGATAAAATATTTATTCGCTCAGATACCAAAACACACCCTTACGGGGAAGGAGAGTTTGCCTTAGTGCCTGTGTTGAATTGCATCTGCTACTGTTACCTGTTTATGGATACTTTTTTATTGTCACTTTGGCAGTATCATATCAAAGTCACTCCAAACTATCTACCATCTACCCATGACCATCTACCCATGCAGGTTTCTTGTAGCTATCCTTCCACAGGGAATCATCGGTAATCTGGAGCTTGAAATCCGGCTTTCTTGGATGATCTGGACCCACACTCTATCCCTGCTCCTTCAGCTATCCATGCCTCTGCATAGATCATGCATATATCCTTGCATTGCTGTTAGCAGCTGACAATGACAGCCTACATTTGTTCCAGCAAACACCCAACTCAACTTACCACACAAGTTCCTATTCTCAATTGCATCTGTTACTCTCTGTAATCCAACAGGCATTTACCTTTTTGCCTCAGTTGTCCCACCATTGACTGGGGTCAGAAAAGTATTCATTCCACAGCTTCCCCTCATCTCCGTTAACTGTTTTTCGATACTTTCCTGTTGTCACATTGGCAATATCATGTCAAAGTCACTCCAAACTAGATTCATTCAACCAGCTAACTTGCAGACATTGAAATTTAGGGCCGGTTCTGATAAGAGGGAAAAACAGGGTGAAATGTGTTGAAGAAGGTGCCTTTATTAGCAGTGCTTGATTTTATCAATTGTGCCGCTACTCCTGCGGCTTCCAGTTCACCATCTACCCATACAGGTTTCTTATAGCTAAATCCACAGGTAATCATAGGTAATCATGTGCTTGAAATCTGGCCCTCTTGGATGAATCTGGACCCATACTCTATCCCTGCTCTTTCAGCTATCACTGCTTCTACACAAATCATGCATACTTCCTTGCCTTGCAGCTGATAATGACAGCCTACATTTGTTCTAGGAAACACCCAACTCAGCTTATCACACTAGTTCATATGCTGAATTGCGTCTGCCCTCTATAATCTAACAGGCATTAACCTTTTTCCCTCGGTTGTCCCACCATTCCACAACCTTGGCATACATGTCCACTACGGCAACGTTCAGAATCACATCAAATACAATACCAGCTTTGACAATATCACCGTGGACCTCTGTACCCTTTTTCAGGGCTGCCAGGCGTGCATTTGACATACATATCCACCAAGGCAGTGTTTAGAGTGACATCTAGTGGTACAATTCCAGATTTGATAATGGACCTTTGCGTCCTTTCCAGGGCTACCAGGCTCGCATTTGACATACATGTACACCAGGGGAATGTTCAGAATGACATCAGGTACAATTCCAGCTTTGATGATGTCACCATGAACCTCTTGGCCCCTTCCCAGGGCTGCTAGGCTTGCATATGCATATTAACAAACACAAATGAACATGACCTGGTTTGGCTTCATCCTTTCCCACATCATTTGTTCTTAGGTTTCCAAAGCCTTACTCCCACACCTATGCTACACACACCTTACAATCCTGGCAGTCCACAACACCACATCTCATTTAGCCATGTTGTCGAACTCTCCCTTTGCATCAGGCTTGCTGCACCCACATTTGGCATACATGTCCACTAGGGCAGTGGTCAGAATGACAACTAGTACAGTTTCAGCTTTGACGATGGCACATGGCCAAGAGATATCCCAATATCCCGCTACCAATGGGTTCAATGCATACTCTTGTCACATTGGCAATATCATGTCAAAGTCACTCCAACTAGATTCACTCAACCAGCTAACTTGCAGAATTGAACATGAAAATTTAGGGCCGATTCTGATAAGAGGGGAAAATAGGGTGAAATGTGTTTCAGAAGGTGCCTTCATTAGCAGTGCTTGATTGTATCAATTGTGCTGCTGCTGCTGCGGCTTCCAATTGACCATCTACCCATGCAGGTTTCTTGTATCTATCCTTCCACAGGGAATCATAGATAATCTGGAGCTTGAAATCTGGCCCTCTTCCACACTCTATCCCTGCTCCTTCAGCTATCTATGCCTCTGCACAAAATCATGCATACAACAATCATTCCAGCAAACACCCCCAACCCTACTTATCAATGAGCAACGAGCTAACTTACATAATTCAATATGCATCTCAAGGCCGAGTCTGATGAGAGGGCAAAACAGGCTGAAATAGGTCGAAGAAGAACCCATAGAGGATTTGACCGACCATCAACCCAAAAGGACCTCTTGTGTGTGCTGCTTGTGTCTTGTAGTCAGGTAATGTCGGATTGGTCTGTGAGAACCAGCACGGTGCAGATGAGCAGGCAGAGATTGAAACACGGCCTACTAAGACCAAGTTGACTCTCCCAAGAACCTTGAAACATCAGGAAGAACACCAAATCATGGTACTAACAGGAGCCAAGAGCCCACCTTTGCAGGATGGACAAACTTCTTCACATCATACATTAAGAAAAGCCACACCTTGTGATTGCGGTTGTCGCACCATCGTGAAGGATCTTTAAAAATCTCATGCCAACTCTGCTCCGTGCTGCAAATGAAGGGCCGAGTCTGATGAGAGGGCAAAACAGGCTGAAATAGGTCGAAGAAGAAGGTGCCCTCACCACATTGTCCTCGACCTTGTGTCATGGCCCATGGAGGATTTGACTGACCATGAACCCAAGAGGACCTCTTCAGTGTGCTGCTTGTTTCTGTAGTCAGGTAATGTCGGATTGGTCAGTGAGAACCACCACGGTGCAGCTGAGTGGGCAGAGATTGAAACACGGCCTGCTAAGACCAAGCTAACTCTCCCAAGAACCTTGTAAACATCAGGAAGAATACCAAATCATGGTACTAACAGGAGCCAACAACCCACATTTGCAGGATGGACAAACTTCTTCACATCGTACATTAAGAAAAAGCCCACCTTGCGATTGCGGTTGTCCCACCATCGTGAAGGATCTTTTAGAAACTCATGCCAGCTCTGCTCCGTGCTGTAAAATCAGGGCCGAGCGGGTAGAGATTGAAACACGGCCTGCTAAGACGAAGCTGACTCTCCCAAGAACGGCGGGCTCCCAGCCGAAACCTCCTCGCACACATACCGTAGCGTTTCTAGGGTTGCTTGCTCCAAATGCGAAGGTTGATCCAACTGCGGGCCTCCCATGCATGTTTGCCCTCTCTCCCGCTCGCTCGCTCTAAGTCCCAACCCTCTCTCTCTCTCCCTCCCGCTCGCTCTAAGTCTGTTCACGCTACCGTGATGGGCAACTTTTTAAGTTTTTTAACCTTTTTGTAAACCCTAAAAGCCCCTCTTTGATTTTTTTTCTTTTTTTTCTTTTCTTAAAGGAAACCACAGGTCCATGAGGAGGGGGGAAAATTCACCCGCCTTCATTTATGGGCCATAAGACGTACAGGACGATCAACGCCCAGACATACTGTCACGAACAATCCCACACATGGGATAAGGCAGCGGGTTTGAACCCCAAACCACCAGGGCGACACATTGTGCACTTACCAGCCGATGTGTTTTTTTTTTTAATAAAAATTGCATTTTGTTTTTAAAAAGAATTGATTCTAGTGGTCAGAGTCTCCGTTTTTTCAAAATATAAATACTCATATATTATATATATAACCAGAAAAGCATGTGTTGACATGTGCAGTCATGTAGTGATTCATCCATGTGATGATCTGGCAGAATGCATTAGAGTGAGAGTCATGAAGTCATATGTCTTTCTAGCAATATACACACGTCATTCTAGTGTAGCCATGACCGTGACTGGTAATCATATCTGCCATGCCAATATTCGTGGTCAAACATGTTTGACATGTGTTCCGCAAAGTCCGGAGCCATGCAGTCGCATATACGCCTTCCCCAGACCTGCATTATGACTTCAAAAGCATTTTACGACTGCAAATGGCATTTCTGCCACAAATCTGTCACGACTGCGCACCCATGGGAGTCGTAAAAGCCGCAATCTGTTGTAGTGCATTGCTTTAGCTTCTCTTCCTCGTAGTTTCCACCCTCTCATTAGGCCAAGACCTTTCCGTAGGTGGAGGCAAGAGTCAGCCCGGGTTTGGGCTGGGGTGTTCTTGCAGGAGCAACACCGTGGAGTTGTTTTTGGTGTGGGGGAGTTGTCGTTCTGATTTCTTGTGTTTGGATCCCCTCCATACCTGCATGCTTGACTGTGCGCCATGCTAGTTTTATGTGGGCGCTTGTTTTTATAGGTGATTGGTCCAGATTTGATCATCGGCCAGTCCTAGAGCATGCTGTCGATGGTGAGGCTGGGGTGATGACCAGCCAGACCATCATTGTTTCTCCTGTGGTAAGGTTGGAGGTGACGACCAGCCAACCATAGGAGTGCTTGCGATGGATGCAGGTACAGGTGTAGGCTATGTTAGGAACTTAGTATTCCAAACCATAAGCCGCAACAGGTTCTCTACCCGGTTACCTTGTGGAGAGGGGGTTAGGGACATGTTCATGACCGGTTGAGTGTCAACACGGAGGTGCCACTAGTTGCTGGGACAGTGCCGGTTCGAGCACTAGCGATACTAGTGGGTACACGAGACGAGGTGTGCGGTTTAGGCCACCTTCACCTCCTGTGTCTTGTACGGAAGGTTCTGATTCGGATTGTGAATCAGGAGGACTCATACCGGCGGTGCAAGTTGTTTCTTTGCCATTGTTGTGGGACACAATGGAGGAGATGTATGGAGCTACCAAGGGGCCACGAAGGTACTCTGGGGCGGTGGGCACCATCGAGTTGGATGATTTTATCCAAGAGTTTGATAGTTGGTGTGATTTGCAGCAAATGCGCAATCCACAACTATTTACGCCTTTCATGGCATGGAAGGGGCTGTTTCAGCACCTTGAGGGGCCGCCTGTGGATGATTACCATGAGTTCAGGTGGGGGCATGAGGTTGAGATCGAGGAGTGGAGGATGTACTGGTCACTCGATTATGTCTCCATCACTAGGGGCACTAGAGCCACGAGGGCAGTGGCTACACCTGCCGCTGCACCGGCAGCTTTAGCGAGTAGCAGTGGGACTAGTGGGACTGGTGGTACAGTAGCTACGACGTCCACCCAAGCCACTACCACACCAGCACTAATACCCATGCCTGCCTTCAACCCTGTTGTGGAGTTCTTCGAAGAGTTGAGAGGGAACTACCAAGGGGTGAGGACAAAGAAGTTGCGGAGCTTGCAAGAGTTCCAACGGAAGCCGACCGAGAGCTTGAGGGAGGCTTTCACTCGCATGAGGCGCTTGATAAATGTAACCCAAGGGGTTACGGAAGCTCAGGAAGTCCAATTCTGGTATGGGATATTGGACAAGGAGCTGAGGAGAAGGATGCGGGATGCAACTCTCCTACAAGCCGCCCAACCCACCTTAGCAAATGTGTTTTTGCTGGCAGAGCGGATAGAGCTCAACATGGTGGAGGAACGAGTGGTCATGGTGGGATTTGCTAAGGAGACACCACGGGGTAGTGGTGCTCCTAGCCAACCACTACCTCAACGTGCTCAACGCAACAAGGGGGCTCATGTGAAGCTTAGGGAAAGGCAGAGAGGACCTCAGATGCAGGGGTCTCTCCCTTCATTTGCTGGCCGACAACGGGCAGATGTGGTGTGCTGGACATGTGGAGGACCCCATGTCAAGAAGGATTGCCCAGAGGGAGGCAAAGGGCCGGCACATGCATAGCCTGCACAGTTGCAGTGTGGGCATTGTGGCAAGCACGGGCATGGAGAGGCCCAGTGTTATGGTTATCTTGAGTTGCGCCCAGGCCACTTCCAAGGGAACAATGGTGGCCGGGGGCAAAGTGGAGCAGCCCAGAGAGGATGAGGTGGCCAGCCACGAGGTGCAGGCCAAGGTCAAGCTCAACATGGCCAAGGACGCGGAGGTCAGGGTGTTGACCAAGGCATGGCCAACCGGCTTCAACAGCTAGAGCAGAGGCTCGCTGCCATGGCTACAGCTTAGGTGGTACTGGCTCTAAGGCCGGATGGTCCACCTCCTGCTCCTGAGGGAGGAGATATGGGAGGCATGGGATTCATGTGTGGAGCAGCACTACCACTAGTGCAGGTGGAGTCTGCTGCAGCCGTGACTCGAGGAGCAGCACGAGTTCCTGAGCCACGAGGTGCAGAGGTGGAGTTGGATCCACAGTGTGGGGAGGCAAGCCGTCAGGCTAGGCTTCCTCAGTCATTCACATTGGCGGAGACAGTGTCGACGCCATCCATGGCACCTAGTTCTCGCCCGACTGTTACCGAGACGGAGGTTACTATGCCATTGGGGAGAGCTACACGGGTAGCACCACTACCTAGTGTTGCCAAGGCTACGGCAGCTAGTGTGTTGCTAGGAGCGGCCACATCTGTGTGCCAGGCTCCATTGTTCTCGGCTACCATGATTGCGACGCCGGGGGTAAGACCAGCTAAGGTGTTCAGGCTGGCAGCTACACTCTGTGAGAGTGGGGAGGTCACTTCATCTTCTGCGGAGATAGTGGGAGGTGTAGTGCCGGAGGGATCCTCGGATTTGAGGGTCAAGACTGCCACGGCGGTGCCATAGCAAGCTATAGCTGCCAGGTTGATGGAGCTGCCAGCTAGGCCAGCCATTGAGCGCGCCATGGTGACACCTGGAGTTGTCATGTTAGACAACCAGGATGACATTTTCTGTTTGAGTGGACCGGCAGGCAAGAGGTACCAGCCACTGCGGGTCTTGTTGGACTCGGGAGCTCAGCCATTGATGCTGGGTAGAGCTGCTATTGCAGGCTTGGGCCTTACGGAGGCGCCTTGTCCTTTCCAGATACAAACGTCTCTAGGAAGATTGGAGCAGGCTCGGGGCATGACACGGCGTGAGTTGGCTATCAGACTACGGCCGGATCACCCTACAGATGGCTTAGTGATGTGAGCGAAGGCCATTGTGACAGACGCGGTCTCATACGATGTCCTGGTTGGTGGGGCAGTGTTGTACCCCATAGGCTTCACCCTGGATTTTTGGGAGGAGTCAGCTTCCTATAGGCCTGCATGGCAGTCAGGGGAGGGCCGGCATGTGCAGCTCCCTGTGATGTTCATAGGAGGAGTTGCGGTTGCCCAGCGAGGCAAGATGCCGACACTAGCAGCATTCACAGCGGCAGTGAGTTGGCCTAGAGAGTTGCTTGAGGGCAACGCTCATTCAGAGGATGTACCACCTCCGGGAGAGCAGGATGACATGTATGGTATGGCGGAGTTGCCTACCATGGTTGCTCAGACTCCATTGTGGGGCACGAGCAAGGATTTGCAGCGGAATGCTAATCGACGGGTGCAACAAGCCTGGCTTTTGTACCGTCAGGAGAGGAGGAGAGTGCGGGGATTGCACCAGGACCACCTCAGTTGTCTCCATTGGACACCACACCTATTGTGTGGCAGTATCCGGATGAAGGCATTTGTCTTTTGGACTTGTTTGGCGGGATCAGCACCGGATTGGATGCTGTGTTACAGGCAGGTGTACGAGTTTGGCGTTACCTGTATGTGGAGAGGGATGAGACTGCACGACGCGTTTCACTTCGCCATGTTGCTCAGTTGGTGCAGCGGTACCCTGAGTTGTTGTCGGTGTCTGCAATTCGTGGATATCAACAGGCCTTGCCAGCAGACATTTCGTTGCTGGGGGTGTAGGATTTGGAGCGGGTTGGCTCCATTGATCTGGTAGTGGCAGGTTGGCCCTGCCAAGGGCATTCATCAGCCGGGCATGGCAATGGATTGCGAGACTCGAGGTCGGGTCTGTTTTGGGAGATGGTGCGGGTTTTGCGCCACTTGCAGCTTCATCAAGCTGTATCACCAGCATACATCTTGGAGAATGTGCCACTGATGGGCGATTCTGGGGCCAGGGTGATGGCCAGTGTGCACCAAGTCCGATCGTGGCTTGGGTCAGCAGTGTTGCTAGATGCAGCTACAGTGGGGTCACGGGCTCATCGTCCACGGCTATGGTGGACTAACTTGATGCCACCCGCACTGCTCAAGCGTGCATTTGATGGGGTGCAGCGGCCAGCACATCTCACAGTGGATAGCATTCTGGACACAGGGAGGCAGTCTCAGCGTGTGAGACACGATGACCGTTCGCCTTTGGCAGTGGTCAACAAGGTGGGTCAACCACGAGCAACATTACCTACACTGCTCAGCTTCCCAGGATCACATGCTTTCCGGGATAGTGGACCTGGCCTCCTGTGGGATGCTCAGTTGCAGCAGTTAGTGGAGCCTAATGCTGACGAGCGTGAGCAAGCAATGGGTTTTACCACTGGTACCACGACGGTGTCGTCTCTTTCTGAGGCATCACGTCGTCAAGTGTTGGGGCAAGCAATGGATCTCAATTGCTTGACCTGGATTATCAGCTTGGCTATGGCTGAGCAACGCAGAGTGCGGAGTACACTTCCCTTGATGGTCTCTCTGCCTACCGAGACGGTACAGGCAGTGAGTGGGGGTGAGCATGTGAGGACCACGGGGTGCATGCATCCATGGCACACGTGGGAGGTGCTCGAGGTTCAGAGGGAGTTGGCAGCGAAGGTGGCGATGAAAGATGAGGTTGGGGATTTTTCTCGGGTGGAGGAAGTCCTTGAGGATGAGATGATGGGGCAGGATGAGGCCTTGTCACTGACTGAGCAGGTAGGGAGTACTGCTCAAGAGGTTGCAACATAGCAACCACTGGACGCGTCCTCTACCTCTAAGCCCACTGGACTTAAGGTTGCAGTTACGGAGGACAATTGGGAGCCTGACATTGGACCCATTGTCACCGGAGGAGAGAGACGACGTATACGGCGGTTCCTGAGGGCTTACAGGAATTGCTTTGCCTTCAGTTTGAAGGACTTGGGTGCACTGAAGGGTCAAGAGATCCATATTGAGTTGGCCACTGACACGCCAATCTTTTAGAGACCCTATAGATACAGTGACATGGAGAGGTCTTTGATTCAGATGAGGACTCAAGATCTCTGGGAGGCAGGTTTGGTGGAGCTCTCTGGTGGAGAGTATGCTTCAGCCACAGTGATGCCAGCCAAGAAGGATGTCTATGGCAATTGGATGGAGAGACGTATGTGCGGTGATTACCGGCCTGTAACTCGTCAGACCAAGTCCGATAAGTATGCCATGCCAACACCAGAGGAGATTTTTGATGCCATCGGGCATGCTAAGGTCTTTAGCACTTTGGATTTACAATCCGGATATCACCAGTTGCCAATCAAGGAGGCGGACAAGCAGAAGACGACATTCTGGGAGATCAATGAGCACGGCAAGGATTGCCTATATCAGTGGCGGTTCTTACCATTTGGGCTTAAGAATGCTCCTGCAGAGTTTCAGAGAGTCATGGATAGGATTCTAGTAGGGGTGGATTTTGCTCGGTGCTACATAGATGACATCATCATCTTTAGTGTTACGATGGAGGAGCATGAGAGACACCTTTAGGTGGTATTGGAGCGCTTGAGAATGCACGGATTGAAGTTGCATCCGGGAAAGTGCAAGTTTTTTCACAACCAGATTGAGTATCTGGGTCACATGATATATCCTGGAGGATTGGGGGTACAGCAGACTAAGGTAGAGGCCATTGCACAAATTCCACGCCCCACGGATGTGAGCCGAGTTCGAGCTTTCATGGGGTTGGCAAACTATTATAGATGGTTTGTCAAGGGATTTAGTACCATTGCAAAGGCTCTAACCAAGCTGACCAAGGTGGACCAGGAGTGGCAGTGGGAAGATGAGCAGGAACGAGCTTTTCAAGAGCTCAAGGCGAGGTTGACCTTGGTGCCTATCCTGAGACGACCTATCAGGGGGCGTCCCTTTCAGCTGCATATGGATTGGAGCATGCTGGGGCTTGGAGCGGTGCTCACACAGGTGGATGATGAGGGAAGAGAGTTCGTAGTGGCTTATGCTAGCCGCTCGAACAATGCTGCAGAGGCTAAGTATAGCTCATATGAGGGAGAGTGCTTAGCTGCAGTGTGGGCCGTGGCACACTTCAGGTGCTATCTATACGGCAATCTTTTCACCCTTATCACGGATCACCAACCACTCAAGTGGTTGATGGAGTCAGACAAGCTTACGGGGAAGCTTGCACGGTGGGCACTCATACTCCAGGAGTATGACTTTCAGGTTGTGCATCGACCGGGTTTGGTCAATCGGGATGCGGATGGATTGAGTCGCAATCCATGCACGAGCCAGCAGGATGACACTAGAGCTCGGTGACATGGTGAGGCGGACGAGGAGATGGTGCCGGGATGGCACGCATCTGCATTTTTGTGTGTCTTGGCATCGGGAGGTCAGGTTGGACCTACAATAGGGATGACTGTAGACGGAGTGTCTCCAGACCCTGAGGCTAGTGATGAGCCAGGTGGTGCCAGAGATATACATGAGGATTCAGCTGTGTTGGGCTACCTCCACACGGGAGACACGGCAGCCACTGTGACTGCCAGGGAGAAGGATCGGATCCTGCAACAAGCCAAGAGGTTCAAGTGGGAGGGGATACACCTACTTCGAGTGTGGGAGGATGGTTGGGTGAGGATTGTGCCTCACCCCACACAGCGTGCACGATTAGTGCGACATGCCCATGAGGAGTTGGGGCATTTTGGAGTGCGACGCACTCACAGTTTACTGCAAGGGCAGTATTGGTGGCGTGGTATGCATACAGAGGTGCAACAGTTCGTGGCTAGGTGCATGGTATGTGATAGGGTGCGTGCTTCATTCAACGCCCCTACACCACAGTTGCATCCTTTACCAATCATGGGATTGGGCTACAGGTGGAGTCTTGACTTCGCAGGACCGTTGCCACTGACTTTGCGTCACCACAGATATGTGTTGGTAATGGTGGAATACTTCTCCAAGTGGATTGAGTTGGTTCCATTGCCTGACAAGGTTAGTGAGGGGGCTGCGTATGCATTCTTGGATCGTGTGCTTAGCCGATTTGGTGCTCCAGCTGAGGTACTCACGGACCAAGGGAGAGAGTTCTTGGGGGAGTTTCAGGCTTTGTGTGATAAAGCCTTGATAGACCACCGCACCACTTCTTGGGATCATCCTGAGGCCGGTGGCTTGGCAGAGAGAGTTGTTCAGACGGTGAAGAGGGGTTTGCGCAAGTATGGCTTGCAGAAGGGACATCTAGGAGATTGGGATCTTCAGGTTCCTTGGTTAGCCATGGGCTACAGGTTCAGCAAACAAGCATCACTTACCTCCTTCTCACCATATTTCCTTCTCTTTGGCCGAGAGCCGGATTTGCCTGCAGCCATTCGTAGAGACACTTCTCAAGTCCTTAACCTTGACAATCCGGACGTGTGGGTACATGCATGTGATCAGCGTGCAGAGTTGTTCAAGAAAGTCATGCCCATGGCTTTTGAGAACCTTGCCATTGCACAGCACCGTGATACGTTGAGGTATGCCACTATACGTGGTGGAGGCTATCGTCCTAGGGTTCGGAGGTTTAGCCCTGGTGACTATGTTTATTTGCAGCAGACTGCTCCTACGACTCTGGATGTTACTGCAGGGCGTGTTATTCTGAGGGTTCAAGAGGTGTTGCCCTCAGGAGTCCTGATCTTGGAGGGTCGGGATGGCATGACTTGGAAGGACCATGTGCGTAATTGTGCGCCATGTCACCTTCCCAATGTCGATGG
This sequence comes from Takakia lepidozioides, assembly GCA_030704615.1. Taxonomy (NCBI): domain Eukaryota; kingdom Viridiplantae; phylum Streptophyta; class Takakiopsida; order Takakiales; family Takakiaceae; genus Takakia; species Takakia lepidozioides. Next base: position 27,323,250 of record CM060732.1, on the reverse strand, counting down.
CAGAGTTGACCCAAACTTGGCAGTGGTACCTGCAGGTTTGAGGTGCATGCTCTGTGGGTCTGCCAAAGGGGCAGCCACCATGCTAGTGTGTGATCGATGCTCAAGGGGTTGGCATATGGGATGCTTGACACCACCTCTTGAGAAGGTTCCTGACAGAGATTGGTTGTGTCCACACTGCTTGGGATAGTGGCAGTGGACATGACTGGAGGCAGCTAACAAGACATGGGAGGCCAAGCTCATAGGAGTCAATACATGAGATCCCAAGCTCAAGTTCACAGGTTGCAAGACGGCGACTAACGATGGGGCAACTCTTGCACCCGGCCTCTTGATCTATCGAGTTTGAGTGTAGTAGGGATAGTGGTGGAGGACTTAGTGAGGCTATGGTCACTATCACATCTTGTGGCTACCTGGACTTAGAGGGACCTAAGCACCAGCTAGGGGGGCGATTGTGTGGACTAGTGACTGCCATAGTGGGCAGCGTAGTGGCAGCCTAGTGACTGACTAGTTGTAGCCTAGTGGTTGGACTAGTGGCTGGACTAGTGGTAGACTAGTGGTATACTTGTGTGTGGTGTACACATGTGTTGTGTGGTTTTGGACAGCGATGTAGTTGTGTAGCGATATGTATGCGCACGACAGCTGTCAAGTTATTTTACCACTAGTGTGAAACTAGCTAGGAAATAGCTAGCTTTTACATATTGACATTTGGGATTGGCCCAAGTGTCAATCCAGGGGTCAAGGCAGATTTAGTGGAGTGGTTATCTTCACGGCAAGCGCGGGAGGCTCATCTTTCTCGAGTTGAGCCTCACCGCGCCTAGCTATGGCGCCGTAGTGTGGATTCCCCATGGCGTGGGGTGCACTTGGCTTGACTTGTATTTGAGTGATGAGGTTATATATGCATGAGTTTATGCTTCTCCCATATTGGTTTGTCTGGTCATAATCTCATCGGTCGACTCCACATGAATTCAGCGCGTGTACACGCACAATGCGTCTGATCTGCCCGGTCTGCCATTTTGAGCTGCTAGATCTCTTTGCCACCTCATTTAGACGTTATTGTTGATGTTGATGCGAATCGCCTGTTTTCATACCTTTGCATTCCAGGCCCGTAGATTGAGCTCACATGTTTGATGTGCTACCAGGAAGGTTGTTTCCTTACGCAGAGATGCACAAGTGGTTGTCATATGGACAAGGTAAATTCCCAAACAATGTGGTCTTTGTCAATGACTCGGGAGCTCGTCATCTCTCTTTGTTTGTTTACCACCTTAGAGTAGCTGCGTTTGGACTCCTTGTTCAGCATTCTGTCTTGTACCTTGCTTTCTTTTGTATTTAACCTGGGAGCAGACCGAGTCTTCTCTCCTGTGGAGAGGGAGCTTGTTTCTGACATTGTGAGTTTCTGGCCCTGATCTAAAAGTTCTATGTGCATGTGACAGAAATATATCAACAAAAAAAACATATGAGAAGACTCGTAGGAACGGGACACCACCCAGGAACCGGGGAGAAGAGTATGCCACACCCGTCAGTAGCAAGATTCGACCCCAGAATCGTCTCGGTCGCACTTAGTGCACTTATACAAAAACTTGACCATTCTAATAGTAGTAACTATGCCCAATGATTAATATATCACTTATTTTGGTACGACCACCTTATTTTTTACAACAGCAAAAAAATTAGGTTTCACTTCAATCACAAAATCGGAAACTATGCTCAATTTTCGAACGATTGCCATTGTGGAATACCTCACGGACGAAAGACAGAGCGTGATACTGCATATGAGGACTCCTGCCTAAATCGCCGAGCACAGCCGCTCTCCGCCTTTGACTGGTCCGCTTGCGCTTCCCGAACAACGATCGAAACGAAAGCCACAATCAAGATCCGCATCCTCCTCGTCCATGGCCCTATGCACGGACAGCTAGGGTTGCAAGAACCCCTATGCAATCGGAGACAGGGAATTGAGCAATAAATGCTTGGAGAGGAAATGTTGGGGTGACAGAAACGAAATACATGAAAATGTGGCGTGTGAGTGCAGTGGAGAATCAAAACAAAAACAAATGAAAAACAGGAGAGGAACGCAAAGATTGCAAGGTGGTATGGAATTGGAAAGAAGAGCACCGACTAAAAACCTTGAAGCGGAGTTTCCCTTGCAACGCAGAGACAGACATTCTCCAGTCAGCAAGTGGAGGGCCCGTTTCCTGACATGCACGAGGTGGCAGTGCCCCGTTATGAGATCTGCGATTTGCCGGTTTAGTTGGGCTCTAAGAAAATTGAAGGGCAGCCCGCCCCTGCATGCAGCCCGGCTCTAAAATGTAAAAATCACCCAGCTATTTGTGCAACTTTGTAGGTCACTATATATCAATGTCTTACATTAAATTTTTTGACTTGTACATTACTAGTGCATAGTGACACAAATAAGGTGAACTCTAAATAATGGTTTTCATCTTTTACTCCCTTTGTTCCGAAATAAAAAGCACTTTTGATTTCTTCATGTATTTGTACCTCTTCATATATTTGTATTCTTCACGTATTTGTATTTATTCTTTTATTTTGTTTTACTTTATTGTTTTTTCTAAAAAAAAGGGGAACACCTCGGAGCGACAGCTCACAAATCAGGCCCCTTAACAGTGAGAGGAGAAAATAACCTCTTTCACAGTAACCCGCACCGCGAGGCATAGGAACGGGACCAAGAACCGGGGAGAAGAGTATGCCACACCCGTCAGTAGCAAGATTCGACCCCAAAATCGCCTCGGTCGCACTTAGTGCACTTAGCCAACTGAGCTACCGACTGTTGGTTTTTAATTTCCGAATGGTAAATCACAAAAAATCAAAAGTGATCACGGAAATCACTGCAGAGAAGCCAACGTCGACACACACAAGGAATCTGATACTCAGAGTGCATGCACATCTTCCAATGATATGAAAAACTCTGGTCTACAACTCCTAGTAGAAGTCTATCTTAACGCTATTTGGTTCACTTGACTCACCGCCAAGTGTAGCCAAAACACAACTTCAAGAATATTCACACCTAATCTCAATTCTCAATGGCACCTGATGTCCAGTGCACTACAACACACAACCACGCCTTGGTGTTGAACCAATTGACCTGCCGACTCCCCTGGAAACAAAATTATTCTGGAATATCCTGCAAACTTGTCACACCATCGTATCAGTGTAACACAAAGCTGATGAACTCATTGATTGGTTCATGAAAACATACTTGTCATTAATTTGTGTCCCTTTTTCACAGGTTCTTGAAGTTGGTCCATGGTTGAATACAGAAGCAGTCTAACTTAGTAGTATATTTCTATAGCGTGGAAAGGTGTGACAACAACAAGAGAATATAGAAATGTCACCAAACACAAAAAAATAGAGCCAGGATCCCAATGAATCTCACCTTCTCAATACTCCATGAGCCATCACAAAATTTGTCCCCGCCACTCCTTGATAGAACGTAAGAAATCACATAACACACGGTCAAACAAATCCTCCGCTTCTACCTGTCCAATATAGCCAATTAAACGATTATCTTGGCATTCAGATTGGAGTTTAGCTGGCTTCTTTGCAGGATAGGCAACTACCAAGCTGATGCAACCATCTTTGCATGCGGCAAGCGCCCTTGTTTTGGACTCGGAACTATTCTTGTATATCTGTTCCAGATCTGTAGTTGCCACTGCTCTAGCCCACTGCACCTCAGATCGCAGCTTCAGTTGACAGAAGACAGGAATCTTCAAATTCCCAAGTCTCACAACAAAAAGAACATCAGCTCCAGATCTGTCGTAAAAAATGAGGCATGGCGGACGAGATTTCTCTTCAGCATCAAGAAATTTACTTACGGTGTGGATCCTATATGACTCCCTCCACACTCCTTCACCTTCACCGGTAATCGTTGGCTTGTCCCTTGCGAATTTTGGAGGCAGGGTTGCATTCTTTGAAACAGCACATATCGGCCAACAATTTTGTGCCGTCAAACAGCTTGGCCACATGAACTGTGAAAAGTTTCTCCCATGCCCTACCCATTGCACTGGGATCATCCTTGCAATCAACCATGTAGTCTTTAAGTGATTTCTCAAATGAATGGTTGATCGTCAAATAGTTCATGATGCTATGATGGACTGTCGGTTTGACTATAGAGAAAGTGAATTGGGAACCTGTTGAATGGTGTAGCTGTCCAAGGCCACACTCGAGCAAAGTCATGTCTCCGTCCGTTGAAACGGTATGTTCTCCCCTCCCTGCATAGGCAAAGGAGGTTCCTATTCTTTGCACCAAGGAAGCACCATTGAATGATTCTTCTTTCAGGACAAATGTTCCTTTTGCTCCACACAGAGCTCTCACAGCATAATAAATGGAAGTGCTGTCATTGGTGTTGCTTGTGATTTCCTTGAAATAGTTGTCTACTACCGTTATATCCCATCTTCCTCCAGCCTTCCTTAGAAGGCGCTCGACACAACTTACCAAACACCTTCGACGGCCTCTGAACTTTTCCAGCAGATACTGGGCATTGTCCTCCATATGATCATCCTCTAGCTTCAGGTACTCGCTGCAGAATTTCAGAACCTGACGCACATCTGTCCATGAAGAAAATGGAGCAGAAGAAAATTGAACCGGGCCACCACCCCCTTCTTTTGCAATCAGCGAACCTATGTCCGCTTCCAGCTTTAAAAAGCTGACACCTGTACCAGCAACAAATACTTTCTGCTTTGGCAACGCCATAGATGGCCCCACTAGGGCTTTGATCAACGGAGAAAAAATGGACCTTAGCTCTTTCGTATCGGGGGATTCATAGTCATTTACATTTTTCCTTCCCAACACCTGCGCTTCATCCAGCACTACAGTGAAAGTGTTGTTCCTAGTGTGTCCATTCTCTTACAAAATAGAGATAGGGTTATATTCTCCTGTGCATCCAGTGAAATAGTTCTCATACGCACTTTTGCCTATTGCATAGGTTTGCAATTGCATTTCAGGACACCTCACATACTTCTATTCTAGTTTCCTGTCTCTCGGGATCTCTCTTTTTAGGTTTGATTCACAGGATCTGAAATTTTTCCAGGGGTGCATAACAGGCCTCCCTAAAAACTTGTTTGCCCGGATTGTGTTTATTTTGCACCCGGTGCATCCACGTTGTACTGCTACATTTGTTTTGACACTTTCTGTGAACCCTGAACCCTAAACCCTAAAATGTTGCCAAACTAGCTTTTCATTATAGAATAAGGAATGAGTTAAGGTTTAGGGTTTAGGTTAGAGCAGGTAGAAAGTGGCAAGTAAAGAGGTAGAGGTTGAAAGGTTGCAAGAGGTGGCAACTGCAATAAACGATGGGCAAAGAGGGTTGGGGTCCCTTCAGTACTGCTGTGGAGATCCTTACATAATCTTGTATATTTGTTGAGCGATCACCACTTGTATTTAAGAGTGATCAGGTCAACCGAATGATCACCCAATTTTGAATGACTTGCCAAGCTTCGTGATACAATTATGCTAAATGCCCTTGTTTGCATGTAGACCTCGCCCTGGTTTGGAGCTTTGGAGGTCGGATCTCTCAGAGCTCGTTGTGGTTGTTTATGTTTCATATTCAATTTTTTAGTAAGCTAAAAAGGTATTGGTATTCTATAGAATGAGCTTGGAAAATTGAATGTAATGTTCAAGGCAGTTAATTTTGGCATGTTCTCTTAGTTACTCATTGTGCAAGTTTTTGGTGCAGGATTCTAGGGACTCTTGGCAATTCTTGGTCAGTTCTACTCATTTATGTTTCTACCCTTGTCTACTTTTACAGGCTAAGGGAGTCTGGCTCTTGCACCAAGTCAAGTTGAAGACTAAATTTCATTAAGTTCCTTCTACATGATTTGAGGGCCATCATTCACTTTTCCCGATTGTGGTTTCACATCCTTGGGCATTGTTGGTCCAATGAGAAAGCCTAAAATTTGTACGGTCAATTATAGAAATTGTATCATTCTACTGCTGCTTATACTTAGCATGGTTAGTACATGCAATAAACTTCTGAACCTCTCCACATGTCTTGAACTTTGGGGTTCGAATTTGTGAGTTCAGAGGGCTATCTTTCAGAGTGTCCTTTACAAATATTATCTTGGTGCGACTGATGGATTACCTTTAAGTAGACACTTGTAGGGGTTGGCTTGTTAGTGCCTCCTAGTTAGAGTTTCAAGAAACCGTGGTCTGATTCATTATAGATTTTAATCTAAACAAACCACCATAGTCCTCAAAAGTTTTAGGGTTTAGGGTACTTCACCCTAAACCCCCCATTTTGATTCAGCATTGAAGCAATATCTTTGTTTTTCATAAACTTAGTGAAATTTTTAGCATTTGAAATTTATAGCATGAAACAACGTTGTTGTCAAATTGAAAGTACTGCTCTATAAACAGCCTCTGGTTTCATATACAATGAAGTGCCTTTCTCTTTTCTTGTTTTGTTCCGAGGAATAATAATGACACATCAACAAAAATGAATATCTTGTTTACTCGAGCGAAAACTGAAACGGAAGTTTTAGTTGTCTTTATCACATCTGCGTTATCTGATGGAAAGCTAAGCTTGAAGAGTGAACTGTGAGTTCAACATGGAATCACGATTACACGGGAAGCTCAGAAACAGGGATGTTCTCAGAATTGGTGAAACCACCTATGCAGTTGCGGAGGTCAAATCCTGCCTCAATGGCAACATTCAACACGACGTGCCGGAGAACAAGATAAGAGTGCATCAAGGGATTGCTGACTCGAATTTGAAATCATGGAGTCACTAACTGAGGCTGTCATGGCCAAGGCTATCTGCAGAGTCCAAAAAATCCAGTAAGGCCAACAAAGACATCTCCTAAACATTAAGAAAAACAGTGCTGTCACTGTACAGATCTATTGGACCTTGACCAAAAAAACCTCTATACACTCTGGGTACAAGAATCTCTGGTTCATTCTCCTAGAGTACATGATAGCAGAATGAGGTTCATGGGTTTCCAAAAATAAAACCAGCAACACTTGTCTCCAAGAACTAAGTTCTTCGTAGCAACATTCTGCACATATCAATATTCAGTGTACACGCCCAGCAGGGATGCCCTCCCTATGAGCAAGATCGCCGAGTTTCTGCACATGTTCCAACATGACTTCCAGTTGCACACACTCCCTCTTGCGATCTTCAGTACTGGTGATGGGTCGTGAAATACCAAAATCGATCAAACAAACACCTTAATGCCCCCTAAAATCAACCAAGATATTAGGGCATCGAATGTCCCCATGAAAAAGTGCACAGCAGCAAGTGCATCAACAGTCGCTTCCACCGCCTCGAGTCAAAACTCCTGCAAACGACACATCCAACATATTAGACAACCACTTTGCTACAAGCTTAAGCAAGAACCGCAGACCAAATAAGCGGGATGCCCAGCTCAGAGCAGACAACTCTTTCGCCTTTTACCAAGAATTACAGTGCAATCAGAATGAATTCCAACAGCTCCAGTTTTCTGGGATTCCCTCTCATTTGGCCAGCAACAATTACCTCTCATTCTTTTTAGTCTATTTGATTAGATCATCTAGAATTATGTGAAAAACTGGAGGTGCCATTAAACAGTGTACAAAAGGTCAATCAGAGAATATAGGTTAAAGAGAATCCAATTGCAGATTTAAGAGCTGAGCCTCAAACATGTAGCAACTAAGGACAAGGTTTTACCAACTTGCACAAACATCAGCAAACATCAGCAAACATCAAGGTCACAAAATGAGAGATGAATTAGGATAAACCCACAGCATGAGCTCTGATAGCCAAGGATGTTGTAATGCCTGTAATGAACTGAGTTGTTTGTCAGTGAGCTTCCTTATAAAGTCTTCAGCATGTGCTGTCCTTGCAACGGGGATATACTCATCCAGGAGTTTGCCAACACTATACATGTCTGAAAAGGGCGTATACTGGTTGCCCTCACACATCTCCGGAGACCAGGCTGAGAAAGGCTGAAATCCATCAAACAATTTGAAAGGAAAATCTGCTACAGATTCGAGGTCGATGAGCATGAAATCTGTATCTGAAAGGCGCACAATATTTGGGAGTCGGATATCCCTGTGCACCAGGCCCGCACTGTGGAGGATACATAAGGCTCGGCAGACACACTGAGCCATCCACCTGCATTCCTCTTCAGACTCCAATCTGCATTGGTATCCAAGAGGACCAAACTCAACTCTGTAGGATCCATGAGCAGTTTCGACAGGCAATGCCACCATCTGCGGCAGAAACTTACATGTTCTCGCAGCAACATAAGCCCTCTTTATCACGGTAATATCCGTCCCCTGGTCAGCACTATAACTAGAAAAGTCTCTAATGTGCTTCGCCACTTTGTCATCATAAAAGTAAATACTCCTCCTTCCATCCGGTGACTTTTCCATAGAAAACATGGCACGGCGACCTGGGACTACCGGAACAGAGTCATGCATTTTCTTCATTAGCTGGAAGGCATAGCCTACGCCGAGTAAAAAATGGCAGCGATCAGAAATATCTGATAGGTTAAGACGTCGACCCACTGGATACAACTCCTTTGGACCTCTCCTGCCGATATACACCCACTGAAATTCAGTGCCTGCTGCTATGTAGCCTAGAATAAATTTCAATTCCCCATAAAACATCGGATTAAGCGACCTCATCTTAGAACGAAGATCGCCTTCAGCTGCATGCAAGTTGCCAACCTTGTCTTCACCTACTAGGAAGGTGCATCCAAAGGCTATGCCAATCGTATCAGGCCTTGTCCTGTGTGCAGTAGTTTGGGAGAAACTGTACCGCGCCCTGTCAGTAGAATTGAATGAAAACGTGACCTTAAAACCGGCCACATATTGCTTGAAAACGCCAAAGAACTCTTGCAAGCCGCCGCATGCAACGAGGAACGATGTTTGTATCTCGGTGACTATCTCCTCAAGTTGGCGCGATAGGAAGGCTCACACTAAACAAGGAAGTCTTGAACCATCTGTCTCGATTAAAACATTCGCCGCCAACTCGGGCATTGTTGCTGATACATACTCATAGGTCTGCGGCGTTACAGGAAGCTTCCGATGCTGCTCAGGGAACAATACCTTTTCAAGACCGGCCTTATTTTGGGGGAGCTCAGGTAGCTGTGGGAGCAGCATGTGCCTGATCCAAGCTTCGGAACGATCTTTGCGATAACCTGCTTGAGATGTATCACAAACAACAGCAACAAAATGACTCAGAATAACAATAGAAGTGGATGCAAGGACGGCAAGCACTCACAAGTGAACGACCAAAATGACAGTCAACTACCAGAATATCAAGGCAGAAGTTACCATGATCCGGTGACAAACGAACCCCTCACTATCAGCAAACTCAGGCCACAGGACCCTGAGAATCTCAAACCACCACAAGGCAACTCGTTACTCTAGCTAATCATTGTCCAGACAAACTCCAGAAACAAAACCTAAGTATCAAGAACTCCACAAATACTCGATGCAACAAATAAAGACAACCCTAGGCACTCACGAGAAATGAGGGGTTTGAACGATACTACTCATATTTGCAGCCACGCATCAAACAAACCCTAGTTATGAAAAGAATCAAGAAAAGATCCCAGCATCAGCAACCTAGGTGCCAAGAATCTACACAACCTCTGAATTACACCAAACGGGACGTTGGGGATTTAGGGGACCCTGCGGGAGTAAACATAACCTACGGGACAAACAGCTCCAGTAAGTACAAGAAGACATACCCTACAACCCTTGCTACGAAAGCCTTGCAAAAATTTATGGAGTGAAGGCAAGTGGAGCTTCTGCCTGCCTTCACAAAGTTTGCAAAGCTTTCAATAACCTTGAAACGATCTGGTGACAACAAACCCTAAGTACTTAAACCTCACTATTAGCAAACTCAGGCCGCAGAGCCCTAAGAAACTCAGACCGCCACAGGAAAACCTAAATTATCCCGATGACAAAACCCCGATGACAGGGAGAAGGGTTTACCACTGCCTTTACATGTGTCTGTTGTTGAAGGAGCATCCTGGGTCCAAGGAATCGCTTGACTGCTTAAACTACTCGAACTCAAGACAGAAAAACAAAGAAAAGCAACAAAAGCAGGAAGAAAAGCAAAACCCTGCTACCTGTTGTAGGTGCTACAAAATCTTTGAGAAGTATCCCCACAACAGATGTATGTGACCAACCCATGTTGTTGAGTTGCATCTATCATGTAGTGCTCAACCACAATTCCACATATAAATAACAAACAACCGTGTCTTTCAAAGGACCCTCCTCACATTTTACTTGTTAACATGGATCTATCGAATGAATAAACTGCGTGTATCAACCGTACACAGGATCACACACGGGATTGGGAGAAGCTGTTGAAACCCCGAGTGCACAACGCAGCCAAGAAACCAAAAAATTGCAAACACTTGACTCCATGCTACGCATTGAACGAATCATCGAACAAATCAGCAACTGCAGCGGGTTCAACAATCAACTGCCCATCAAGAATTCAAATGTGCCTGCCCATCATCAGAATTGCAGACATAAAAACAAACGGGCTCAGACTGCCCTAGGCAACCCATCGACATTCACCAGACTCTCTCCATGACGCACTATCTGACACCCTAGCTAATGGGTGAACACTGCCACAGAAGGTTTTGCAGCCAAGGCGGTTTTGGTTAACTCACATAAGTCACCAACAACCACATTCTGTCATCGACCAATTAACAGCTCAAAACATGCGCACAATTTCGGCTAGAGCTTTCTATCCTCTGAAGATGGTACTCAAGAAATCGTAAAGGTTTGAACAACACTACTGATTCGCAGGTCACGTGCATCAAAGTACTGAAGAGAGAACAGAAACTCATTCTTCACACATTGGTAGCAAACCCTACAAACTTACACTCACCAGATTCCCTCCTTGACGCACTATCTGACACCCTAAACCATCAACCATGGTTTCCATAACCAACAATCCCACACAGAAAGTAGGCTGCGAAGACAGACACAACACCGTTCAACCAAGAAGCAAGAGACGTAACAAAAATCAGATGAAGATTTGAAACCCGAACCCTGTACATACTCTTGGGATGCCATTGAGCCTGTCCAAAACTGTTACGGTTATGGTTGTGGATGCAAAAAATCCAAGAGAGCTCCAGAGACACAAAGGAAGGCTCCCTCTCCCTCACAGTAAAATAGAAGTGGATGCAAGGACGGCAATCACTCACAAGTGAACTACCAAAATGACGGTTTAGAGTTAGGGTTTCAGGCCACACAACACTTTAAACCTGCCATCATCTGCCGCAATCTGACCGACCACTGCGCTTCAAGAGATTCAGAAGGGCTTGCCTCGCACGAAAAGTGCCCACAAAGGTTCATGGCCAGACATTTCCAAGAAGCAGTGCAATGCAGAAGGTTTTGCAGCCAAGGCGGTTTTGGTTAACTCACATAAGTCACCAACAACCACATTCTGTCATTGACCAATTAACAGCTCAAAACATGCGCACAATTTCGGCTAGAGCTTTCTATCCTCTGAAGATGGTACTCAAGAAATCGTAAAGGTTTGAACAACACTACTGATTCGCAGGTCACGTGCATCAAAGTACTGAAGAGAGAACAGAAACTCATTCTTCACACATTGGTAGCAAACCCTACAGACTTACACTCACCAGACTCCCTCCTTGACGCACTATCTGACACCCTAAACCATCAACCATGGCTTCCATAACCAACGATCCCAACAAAGAAAGTAGGCTGCGAAGACAGACACAACACCGTTCAACCAAGAAGCAAGAGACGTAACAAAAATCAGATGAAGATTTGAAACAGGAACCCTGTACATACTCTTGGGATGCCATTGAGCCCGTCCAAAACTGTTACGGTTATGGTTGTGGATGCAAAAAATCCAAGAGAGCTCCAGAGACACAAAGGAAGGCTCCCTCTCCCTCACAATAAAAATAGAAGTGGATGCAAGGACGGCAATCACTCACAAGTGAACTACCAAAATGACGGTTTAGAGTTAGGGTTTCAGGCCACACAACACTTCAAACCTGCCATCATCTGCCGCAATCTGACCGACAACTGCGCTTCAAGAGATTCAGAAGGGCTTGCCCTCTGACCTCGCACGAAAAGTGCCCACAAAGGTTCACGGCCAGACATTTCCAAGAAGCAGTGCAATGCATATAATCCTTGTGAAAACCCTTACTCCAAAATGAGTGTGTCGGTAACCAGAATTCCACATACAAATAATATGCTGCTAATGGGCATTTGAGATCATAATCCCAAGGATTCTGAGGTCATAACTAATATTATCATTTCCTCTTCAAAAGGAGCAAATGATCTGGTGACGACAAACTCTAAGTACTTGAACCTCACTATCAGTAAACTCAGGCTGCAGAGCCCTAAGAAACTCAGACCACCACAAGGATCAGGTGCTTGTAAAAACAAAACAAGATTTCAACAGTCACTTCAAGATCTCTCCTCTTGCCCATGGTGATACAAGGAGGGAGGTAGAAGGTGCTGTAGATTCTAGGGAGAGCCAAAGGACCCTCCTCATATTTTACTTGTTAACATGGATCTATCGAATGAATCACAGGATCACACACGGGATTGGGAGAAGCTGTTGAAACCCTGAGTGCACAACGCAGCCAAGAAACCAAAAAAATTGCAATTGTCTTGCAAGAATTCAAATGTGCCTGCCCACAATCAGAATTGCAGACATAAAAACAAACGGGCTCAGACTGCCCTAGGCAACCCATCGACATTCACCAGACTCTCTCCATGATGCACTATCTGACACCCTAGCTAATGGGTGAACACTGTCACAGAAGGTTCTGCAGCCAAGCCGGTTTTGGTTAACTCACAAAGGTCACCAACAACCACATTCTGTCATCGACCAATTAACGGCTCAAAACATGCGCACAATTTTGGCTAGAGCTTTCTATCCTCTGAAGATGGTACTCAAGAAATCGTAAAGGTTTGAACGACACTACTGATTCACAGGTCACATGCATCAAAGTACTGAAGAGAGAACAGAAACTCATTCTTCACACATTGGTAGCAAACCCTACAAACTTACACTCACCAGATTCCCTCCTTGACGCACTATCTGACACCCTAAACCATCAACCATGGTTTCCATAACCAACAATCCCACACAGAAAGTAGGCTGCGAAGACAGACACAACACCGTTCAACCAAGAAGCAAGAGACGTAACAAAAATCAGATGAAGATTTGAAACCCTAACCCGAGTCATGGAAGGAAACTAATTATCTGTGGTAGAGCAGTAAATTGGTGGACCCATGAGATCAAGCTCAAGATTGCTGAGAGGCAGGCGCTCTATAAGGACTCTGGTCTAGATACTACCAACTGCGTAAAGAGGTCAATCAGCTTGTAAGGGATCAGAAGAGGCTTTACTGGGAGAAGTTGTACAGTGACATAAACTTAACCCACCATGGCCGTAATGACAAAAGATTCTGGTTGGCCTTACAGCCAATCATCATAACACCAACAATTGCACAACCAATACATGTACCCTACCTGGATCTTGGCAAGAACCACAACAGTGACAGCCAATGTATATAGACTGGGAAAACGTAACACACCGAAGAGAAAAGAAGACAAGAACGCAGAACACTTTAAACCTGCCCTCATCTGCCGCAATCTGACCGACCTTAACAAAACAATAGTCCTTTAAGTCTGGAAAACTTAGACATTCAAAGAGCTGGCAAAACACATTTTAGCACGAAACCCTAACAGCTCCGGAAGAATCTCGCCTACACGGTCCTAAAGCATACCTGCATGAGTATGTGGGCTCGTAGAACAACAGGTCATAATCAAGCAAAGATTCTGAAGTCAAGGTGCCAAGAATCTACATAACCTGGGCCCACGGTAAGGTGAGGCTAACATGCAGCAATGAACTATAGTGCTGCGGTAACACTTGCGACGGCAATAGAATTATTGATTTGCATTGTCATCGGGGGTCTAGAGGGCAAGTATGAAAATAAAGTAACCCCACCTTCAAAGGGAGATCGTTAACCGCACGTCACTACCCTAACACTAGCCATAGCTAAGAAACAAACTAATCATGAAGAATTGTCCCTTTTCTTTCCACTATTGTTCTATTGTTGTTCTATCTTGAATCTGAGCAGATTCCATCCTATGGAATAAATAAATTATTTGCAAACCCTAAGCACTTGACCTTCTGTTCATTGACTGCTTGCACTACTCGAACTCAAGACAGAAAAACAAAGAAAAGCAACAAAAGCAAGAGAGAAGGTATAGAAAAGCATGAGGGTCAATCACAGACCATACTGAAATGCAGAGATTCCTTACAATCCAATCCAATCTTGAATCTGAGTCCTTTAAGGCTGTCACTGTTGTGGTTCTTGCGTCGCAGGGGGTCGGCACGTCCGGCTCACCCGGGGTCCCGGCGTCGCTAACCCCCCCTAAACGTAGTAGTGAAAGTTTTCAAAGCTTGAAACACTTGCAAACCCCGAAATAATACAAAATTACAATTCAAGTTCAAGGTAAGGTGAAGTTGCACCTGCGGAAGAGGAAGCTGCTGTCACACGACACAAGCCCTTGTAGAGAGCCCGGTGGTAATTAGTCCAACGGGCGGGAAGATCAAGCTCGCTCAGACCTCTTCGTACTGTGTCAGTCAAAGGTGCCTCTAGAACTGTCTCCGGCACTCCCTCGGACTTGAGAAATAGTAATGTTAGGTCTAACTGCTCTTTGTCACTGAAGGTTTTCTTCAAATACACATGCAGGGTCTCCATTCCAAACAACAAGGCAAATAAGGAAGTGGTATCCTCTCTTGTCCGTGCGCAATTCTGTGATCTCGAATCCAATTCCCGTCTTGTACCAACAACCTCAACTCATCCCTTTTGTGTTTTTTGCGTCTGCTACACAAAAAAAAGTTTGCCGCCCCCTCCCATTAGGGCCTCCCATCTGAGATACATCCTCCTATCCCATCTTGGTGGGAGCCAAAGAGTTGAAAGATAAGAAGGAATGAGAGTGAGTGAGATCAGTGAACGAGAGAATGAGAGCAGCAGGAGAGACCACTTCTAGACTTAAGTGGAAGAACGAGTTGCATATAGCAATAAAAGATTTAATTGTTTATCTTTTATATTTTAATAATATTTTTAGTTATTTTTGGTTTTCATCTTTTTAGTCATCCTCTAAATTAGAATTATTAAAAGTTGTATTAAAAGTTATATTACTTTATGAATTAAATCGACACATTTACTATTAAAAATAATCAAAAGTTATTCAAAATTTAACTTTTATACAAAAAGTTATTCATTTGTAACTACACACTACTCTTAAACATGTAACATCTGATTCTAAGTATTTCAATCTATTTTTTCTTTCTGCTGTAATCAATTAAGAGAGTCTGATTATAGGCGACCTTGTCAAAAACTACGAAAGATGAACAGAAATGTTGAAAGAGGATAAGCAAGATCATGAGAGACTGGAAAATTCTAAAAGATTGTGAAACACTCTGAAAGACTATAACAGATTGAAAGCAACAAAATGGAAGACGGTGAAAGACTATAGAAGTTGTGAGTTCGTTGTGAAGTTAACATACCTATATATACTCTTTAAGATAATACTATTAAATAAACATATAAATCAAACTTCTAAGTTATAATATAATAAGTAGTGGTTGTAAATACTTATGAAAACTAAAATCACACCAACCACATGTAACATTCATTACTACAAACTGTGTTGACCAAATATACAGAAACCGACAAAATATATAGGTTGTCATTGTTTATTACAAATCAAACAAAATTGTATTACTGATCAGTAGTGTTGGTTACATTAATGATGACACTCACCAACTCCATTATTTACTAGCATTCATAATAATCATCTATATCGACTTCACTTATTAATTTAAAATTGTAGTTATGAAGAGTTATGAAGAGTTATGAAAGTTGAATATTAATCACACACCCATAACGAAGTTTAGGGTTTAGGTTTAGGGTTTACATAAAGTGTCAAACAAGTGTAGCACTACAACGCGGATGCACCGGGTGCAAGATAAACACAATCCGGGCAAACAAGTTTTAGGGGGGCCAATTATGCACCCCTGGAAAAATTTCAGATCCTGTGAATCAAACCTGAAAGGAAAGATCCTAAGAGACATGAAAGTAGAATAGAAATATGCGAGGTGTCCTAAAATGCAACTGCAAACCTATGCAAGAGGCAAATGTGCGTATGAGAACTATTTCACTGGATGCACAGGAGAATAGAACCCTATCTCTGTTTTGCAAGAGAATGGACACACTAGGAACAACTTAGATGCAGATCTCACATGTGCTACTCGAAAGGGAGTTTAGGGTTTAGGGTTTACAAAAGAATGGAAACAAATACATGTAACAGTGCAACAGAGTTCGAACCGCGAATGCACCGGGTGTGCATTAATAACAAAGTGCAAACAAGTTTTTAGGGGGGGCCAGTTATGGACACCTTAGAAAACTTATAGAAATATCTAGCGTGCGAATCAAAACTAAAAGAATCAATCATGAGACACAGAAAACTAGAATAGAACTGAGTGGGAGTGATGTTGCAATGTTCTAAAGTGCGAATGCAAAGATATGCAAGAGGCAAATGTGTGGGATGAAACTAATTCACTGCAAGGACAGGAAAATAGTAACCTATCTCTAAGTAAGAGAATAAATACACTAAAGAACAGTCTTAGAAGGAGATCTAACATGCAACACTCGAAAAGGAGTTTAAAACATTCACTACAATAGACACAAAGCAAATGAATGCAATGAACTATGCAGAAGATCAAATCTAAAACTCAACAACAACAACAACGCCAATGAGACAAAGAGACAAGAACACAAGATGCAACAAAGCGAATCTCTATAATCCCCAAGTCTTTGGGTTTAGGGTTTAAGGTTACAGGTTTAGGGTTTACAAAAGAGTGGGGTTTAGGGTTTACAAATGTGTCTCGACTCCGACACCGACAGCAAACATGGCCAAATCATTGCATTCTTCCTAGCGTGCCTCCTCTGCGGCGCATCTGGTGGACATCCTCACTGCCACAACGGATGACATTGTGAGGTCAATTATGCAGCAATGCAGGTATAACGAGTTCTTGAAAAAGAAACAGTGGGGCTTGGGGCCAGACAGGTAGGAAATGCTGATGCGGACTGCCTCCGACTCAGAAATTCGGACTTAGAGATTACCCTTTGAATCTGAATTGTGGGACTACGAGAATTGTATCCATGGAGCCAAACTTCCAAGTCTATGAAAGAGTGGAAACAAATACATGTAGTAGTGCAACAAAGTTCGAACCGCGAATGCACCGGGTGCAATAGAAACAAAGTGCAAACAAGTTTTTAGGGGGGGCCAGTTATGGACACCTTAAAAAACTTGTAGAAATATCTAGCCTGTGAATCAACACTAAAAGAATCGATCCTAAGACACAGAAAACTAGAATAGAACTGAGTGGGAGTGATGTTGAAACGTTCTAAAGTGCAAATGCAAAGATATACAAGAGACAAGTGTGTGTGATGAAACTAATTCATTGTAAGGACAGGAGAATAGTAACCTATCTCTATGCAAGAGAATAGACACACTAAAGAACAGTCTTAGAATGAGATCTAACATGCAACACTCGAAAATGAGTTTAAAACATGCACTACAATAGACACAAAGCAAATGAATGCAATGAACTATGCAGAAGATCAAATCTAAAACTCAACAACAACAACAACGCCAATGAGACAAAGAGACAAGAACACAGATGCAGCAAAGCGAATCTCTATAATCCCCAAACTAGTTTCGCTCAGCACGTGAGCTCATCAGTGGGAAATAGAAGGAAAAGAGATACAATGTGCACCCCTCACCCAGCTTATATACTACGGAAAGTGAATTTGTCTCGGGGGGGGGGGGGGGGGAAAGAAAATATCTAATGGATGGAAAACATCCAAAATTGTCTCGGCTGGAGAGATCGTCCAACACATGAAAACTTAGATGAAAAAACATCCAAAGTTTTCTCGGCATGAGAGAAATATCCAACGCATGAAATTCTAGATGAAAAACATCATAATGTTCTCTCCAAAATGGATAATCATCCAAACTAGAAGCTAACTGCATGTTTCAAATACAACTAGCCTCTAGATTTGTAACATAGCACGAACTAGATAGGAACGCAAGTTCCGTGCCCTCTTCCAACATACCATAGGTCTGTCAAATGACGCTAACTGCGGATCTTTCAAAAAGCCCACATGAAGTTTAGGGTTTAGGACTCCCTCAAAGCTTAGAGCTCGAGTATAACGCGAATGCTCAAGTTTCAGAACCAAGGGGGCCCGCTTGCCCGTCAACTTACGAGTGGACTCCGAAGTCAACAGTGTAGCACGTTGTGTATAGTCACAAAGCATAAAACATTCCAAGATAAAAGACTTTCGATAGCCTCGAGCATGCAGTCGCTCATAGAACAGTTGCCTGATCTCGGAAAAACCTGCCCGTGTGCTCTCCCTCAAAGTGTAACGTCGTAATTCGCCAATGATGAATGCTCGTTTTTGGTGTCGTGGATGACACGAGGTCCATGGCAAATACTGGTATGTGTTGAGTGTCTTTTGATGACATCTCGAAAATAAAATCCCATGGTTGACAAAATCAACTCTCTTGAAGAACTGAATATCAAGAATGTCAACCGTAGACTCAGAGATTACCCTTTGATTCCAAATTGTGGGACGAAGAGAGTTGTATCCATCGAGCTAAGCCTCCAAACTTGCTCGAGATCTTGCCCAAATTCCAAATCCATCATCGATGTATCTCTTGTAGTATAGAGGCCACATACCTCCTCCAGCACCAGCCAACTCTCTTTCTAAGCTGCAAAGAAAGAGACAAGCATAAACAATAGCAAAGTTGCTACCCATTGTTGTGCCTCGGATCTGATGCCAATAGCTTGAGCCAAATTGAAGATAGTTATTCTCCAACATCATGCGAGAAAGACTCACAACGAATCTTTCAAACCGAAGCGACTTGAACTTGCCGGCAATCATCTCCTTCAATTGTCGAAGCCCGTCCCCAGTATGAATGCTAGGATACAATGACTCCACATCAAAGGTGAACAAAAGCACGTCGCCAGGAAGTTGCCTATCCGACAGAACAAAGATATAGAATCTATCAAATGGTTATCTTCAGAACGGGTCTGAGAACGTAGGGCAGATTTGCTCGGAGAAGGTGAACGCGATGCAGCGAAACGGGTGCGAGCAGTCCCATTTCGATGTTGGTCATTTCCCTGCTGCTTTGAAGAGTTTGCATTGGAGGAAGTTACCTTGGCTTTTGCTGAAGTGCCTCGACCGGTAGGTTGAGTCTTGAAGACTCGTCGAGCAGGTGAGCGGCCACGCTGTTGTTGCCTCTTGTGGTTAGGAGAGGAAGAACGCGCTCGTTGATGTTGCTTAGGGCGAGTAGGAGAGAGAGAAATTTTTTTTCCTGAGTTGGAAAGTTGTTTCTGCACCTCTTTCCGAGGAATTTCACCGGCAACTTTATGAGATCTGAGTTTGTCGAAAGTTGCCTTGAGACGTTGAAGTCTCTTGAAATCCTTCTTGTACTGAGCCAAAGAGTTGTCCAACAACTTGCGAATAGCATCCACAAAGTCTGGAGAATGATCATTCTGGTTGAAAAAAATCCCAACGTGCGGCCTTGGAGTAGGAGAATAACCCCTTGGAGACAAACAAGACGGTCGATCTTCTGCAGGAGCACCATCACTATTCATCTCTATCCTAGGACGCTTGGAAGAAGAAGGTTCAGAAGTTGCAGCTAACATCATAACAAATGTTTAGGGTTTACAAAAGAGCGGAAACAAATACATGTAGCAGTGCAACAGAGTTCGAACCTCTTTGCTACGAATGCACCGGGTTATGGACACCTTAGAAAGCTTGTAGAAATATCTAGCCTGTGAATCAAAACTAAAAGAATCGATCCTGAGACACATAAAACTAGAATAGAACAGAGTGGGAGTGATGTTGCAACGTTCTAAAGTGCAAATGCAAAGATATGCAAGAGGCAAGTGTGTGTGATGAAACTGATTCACTGTAAGGACATGAGAATAGTAACCTATCTCTAAGTAAGAGAATAGACACACTAAAGAACACTCTTAGAACCAGATCTAACATGCAACACTCGAAAAGGAGTTTAAAACGTGCACAACAACCCCCCTCCCCTCTCCCCTCTCCCACCAATCGGAACTACGTGACTGACATGTTGGCAGGCTACATGATCCATACTCTCTCTCATGATCCTCGAGTATGGCCCATCCGTCCGGACGTCCTTCTCAGAAATCGTCGCTAGTAGTGCGGAGCAACGCGAAACCCTAGTAATTAATTATTTCAAGGGTTTGGAGAAAGCGGCGGTTAGTGTGATGGTAAAGAGCATTTGTGACGAACGTGAGGTCTGCTGTTCAAATCTTGGCAGCTGACATTGTAGCGGTAATGTGTGTCAATTATAAATATATATTTTGTTTGAGGAGGGTCTGAAGGTTGGAGTTAGGGGCTCGCCAGTTGGAGTCCAATGTTGGTCGGTCGGTCCGCTCGCCAATCGCCAGTTTGCTGGTCAGTCCGCTCGCTAGTTGGAGTCAGTCTGTTGAGGGTTTGGCCAGTCCGCTAGAAGGTCCACCGTCGTTAAAGAACTAGGACTTAGAAAAAATTCAGAATCTAGACCCGGTGAAAGGGGGTGGGTTCTTGAGCTCACCCCATAGGCCGTACTCGCAGGCCCATATGTGCATTCAAGTCCCAATTATTAAAAAATGAGAGGAATAGTATAATTTGGTTCCCTGTATCATATATATATTTCGTTAGTGGACAAATTGGTGCACAGAATGGACGAATTCATTTGTAACTTCATGCCGTCAGATTCGTAATGATCCAATGGTGCGGATTGAGGGTTATTACTACCCTCGGGAGGGAGGCTAACATATGTGCTCGCATAGTCCCTCAAGCTGTCTCGCTCTCAGATCGCTCTTTTCTGGTCTCCGATCTCTGATTGCTCGCCAAAGTTTCTCTTAGTGTTTGTGTCAGGTGAGGCGAGGTTTGCGCTGCACTGTCATATGATCTGGATGCGTTCATTCAGTAAGTCTTCGGACTTGTAGTGGTTGCAGCTTTACGCCTTTTCTCTGTAGCCCTTCCTTGCGTTGTGCTCTTTCCAAGTGAATTTTGTGTGCTTTCTCTCTTGGTGCCTTTCGAAAACGTTGTCCGTCACTGCACCGGTTGGTTAAACCCTAATCAGCTCAAATTCCAATTTCAGGTCGTTCAACATTGCGTTTGTAATTTCGATCGGAAGCATGGACTGGAAAGATACATTGAAGTCACTCATCCCAAACGGTAGGAAGAGGGCAAGAATCAAGCTGAAGCTGCTCCAGCAAAACGATGAGTATCGGAATGCAATATTTGATGATGACGATGATACTGTGACAGAAACTCTTCTTGCCCTTATTGAACCCGCTGCTGATGCAGGTGCGTTTTCTTTCCTAAAGAATGGTCAAGAAAGTGTTAGCAATTCTTGTTGTTAGCAGCTATCTTTAGTATTTTGATGCTTTGGAGATGCGTGGGTCTTTTGACAGACACGGTTGTTTGTTATTTATATGTGGAAGTCTGGTTGTGCACTATATGATAGATGCAACTCAACAACATGGGATGATGGTTAGAGTGTGAGATTGCGTTGCCTAGGGCAGTCTGAGCTTGTCTTTTTTTATGTCATAAAGTTTGATGAGGAGGAGGCTCCTTTGGTTGTTGTTATTTCGTTCAGATGTTTCCTTTGAACCCGGTGTTGTTGTTCCTAAGGTATGTGTTCCTTTGTAGGGTTAGCTTTGAAGCCAGCTACATATACAGAAGGTTAGTTTGTGTTCTTGTTTTGCGTAATAGATAGAGCCTATGTGCTGAAATCATGCCGATTAGGGTTTCTTGCTTCTTGGTTGAACGCCGTTATGTCTGTCTGTCTTCGTAGCCTACTTTCTTTGCTGCACGACATCTTGTATGTCCCCTTAGATTTCCTTTCTAAGCTTCTCCGAAAGCTCCGTAGGGTTTGTGTTATTGTATGGCAGCGTCCAATTTATATTCCTAGTCATTTTGTTGGTTGATAGATTGCTGCTGGCAGCGCCTCCTACCCGCAGAGAATGGCTCAAGAAAAAGTTGCCGGATCATGTTCAATGGTTTTGAGTTGCCATTTTGTTGAGCTTGTTGCATTGCACTGCTTCTTGGAAATGTCTGGCCGTGAACCTTTGTGGGCACTTTTCGTGCGAGGTCAGAGGGCAAGCCCTTCTGAATCTCTTGAAGCGCAGTGGTCGGTCAGATTGCGGCAGATGATGGCAGGTTTAAAGTGTTGTGTGGCCTGAAACCCTAACTCTAAACCGTCATTTTGGTAGTTCACTTGTGAGTGATTGCCGTCCTTGCATCCACTTCTATTTTACTGTGAGGGAGAGGGAGCCTTCCTTTGTGTCTCTGGAGCTCTCTTGGATTTTTTGCATCCACAACCATAACCGTAACAGTTTTGGACTGGCTCAATGGCATCCCAAGAGTATGTACAGGGTTCGGGTTTCAAATCTTCATCTGATTTTTGTTACGTCTCTTGCTTCTTGGTTGAACGGTGTTGTGTCTGTCTTCGCAGCCTACTTTCTGTGTGGGATTGTTGGTTATGGAAACCATGGTTGATGGTTTAGGGTGTCAGATAGTGCGTCAAGGAGGGAATCTGGTGAGTGTAAGTTTGTAGGGTTTGCTACCAATGTGTGAAGAATGAGTTTATGTTCTCTCTTCAGTACTTTGATGCACGTGACCTGCGAATCAGTAGTGTTGTTCAAACCTTTACGATTTCTTGAGTACCATCTTCAGAGGATAGAAAGCTCTAGCCGAAATTGTGCGCATGTTTTGAGCTGTTAATTGGTCGATGACAGAATGTGGTTGTTGGTGACTTATGTGAGTTAACCGAAACCGCCTTGGCTGCAAAACCTTCTGTGGCAGTGTTCACCCATTAGCTAGGGTGTCAGATAGTGCGTCATGGAGAGAGTCTGGTGAATGTCGATGGGTTGCCTAGGGCAGTCTGAGCCCGTTTGTTTTTATGTCTGCAATTCTGATGATGGGCAGGCACATTTGAATTCTTGATGGGCAGTTGATTGTTGAACCCGCTGCAGTTGCTGATTTGTTCGATGATTCGTTCAATGCGTAGCATGGAGTCAAGTGTTTGCAATTTTTTGGTTTCTTGGCTGCGTTGTGCACTCGGGGTTTCAACAGCTTCTCCCAATCCCGTGTGTGATCCTGTGTACGGTTGATACACGCAGTTTATTCATTCGATAGATCCATGTTAACAAGTAAAATGTGAGGAGGGTCCTTTGAAAGACACGGTTGTTTGTTATTTATATGTGGAATTGTGGTTGAGCACTACATGATAGATGCAACTCAACAACATGGGTTGGTCACATACATCTGTTGTGGGGATACTTCTCAAAGATTTTGTAGCACCTACAACAGGTAGCAGGGTTTTGCTTTTCTTCCTGCTTTTGTTGCTTTTCTTTGTTTTTCTGTCTTGAGTTCGAGTAGTTTAAGCAGTCAAGCGATTCCTTGGACCCAGGATGCTCCTTCAACAACAGACACATGTAAAGGCAGTGGTAAACCCTTCTCCCTGTCATCGGGGTTTTGTCATCGGGATAATTTAGGTTTTCCTGTGGCGGTCTGAGTTTCTTAGGGCTCTACGGCCTGAGTTTGCTAATAGTGAGGTTTAAGTACTTAGGGTTTGTTGTCACCAGAT